>OY294060.1:1800000-2306689 GCA_958510865.1 Myrrha octodecimguttata
ATAAAAGTGGTACAATCGGGTACCTACCTGGTACAATCCTTCACCAAATCTTCATGAGGAAATTTCAATTTTTTTTTTGGGGTGCCGGTGGGTTCAAAAGTTATAATGGCTGTATAGAGAAAACGTTAGGGGTAGAAACGAAAATTTTTGTGGTACAATCGGGTACCTACCGGGTAAAATCGACCACAGAATTTTCATACAAAAATTCCATCAATTATCGGCCAATCACGAGTTGAAGAGAAAAAAAAATTTCGAATTGATGTGCAAAAAAACCATGGGGATTTCAGCAAAAATAAAAGTGGTACAATCGGGTACCTACCTGGTACAATCCTTCACCAAGTTTTCATGGGGAAATTTCGAATTTTTTTTTTTGGGTGTCGGTGGGTTCAAAAGTTATAATGGCTGTATAGAGAAAACGTTAGGGGTACAAACGAAAATTTTTGTGGTACAATCGGTTACCTACCGGGTACAATCGATCACAAAATTTTCACGAGAAAATTTCAAGGTCAATTGCCAGGTTCACATAGCTAATAGAATAGCGGATACCGTTCGCAGATTACACCAGCTCTCTTTCACTGGGTAGAAAAGTCTCTCGATCGCTTGCTTCGTCTATTTGGATTTTTTTTCAAATACTCGGGAAAGTCAAAACTTCATGTTTTCGAGTCTACTGGTTAGTTTTTTTTCGCAATTCTGTCCCATAGAGGTCGAAATATCGTCCGAATTGTTCTCTTTCCAATTTAAGCTCTCCACGATTCACATCCTATTTAAATAGTATGGTATAGATATATTCTTCAGAAAAAAGAGCTGCTCTAAGGAAGACAAGTGAAATTAACGATAAAGACTACTAGACAAAATTTGTAGAGCTTTTTTTGTTGCTTCCAATAGGACTCGGCACTAATTAATAATCGCAAATACTCTAAGTGACGAATATTGAAAAAAAGACACGTCAGGCAGAATATCTCGAAAATAGTTGATATTTTTGAGATAGAGATATGTATAAAGTGTTTTTTATTTTTCATGTAGAAACCGAAAAAGTAATAAAGAATACAGGTTGCCATTCTATAAAAATACAAAGTTGGGGCCTGCCCAGAAAAAAAAGAAAACCCTGTGTAACCGAAAATATTTTTAGTTTGTCGAGTTCGAGCAATAATTTAACACCATAGAAAACTAAATTCCTATCTGTTTCCTAAATATAGATATGGAGCGCCGCGCCACGGTTGCGGTACCTTGTATATCCTTCGTTATAAGAATTGTTTATTTAAATAACTAGACAAAGAAAAACGACTTTTTGATTTTTCCAAAATGTCTTGTTGGTATAGGTTAGGAGAGAACTGCCTCCCAAAAATTTACTGCTAGTAGTTTTTTCTGAGTGTATGCTCATTCAAACTAAATTTCAGATGCACACGGTGCACATTCACATGAACTAGATAAAGTTCATCTTGAGCATCTTAAGTATAAGGGCAACTGGTGACAATGAGAGTTCTGGATTGCAATCCATGAGAATTAAGTTGAAAACCGAGCAGTTAATCCCAATCCCAATTTTCAATGGTGCGTTACACGACTTCGGGAGAAAGTCTGACTATTGTTTGGAATTCTCAAGGAAGTTAAGAATCACATACACAATACAGAGAATTGCGTAAAATAGAGTGGAATAATATTCAATTTCCTATTCCCACACAAGAGGTTTCGAGGATTCCACTCCTAGTATACCTTTCATTTTGTCCGATTATCTGTAATTTTCGAATTCCAGTACGAAAAAGGCCCTTCACAACTAAGTGAGGAGCTTGAATATCTAGAGTATTGATTAGTTAATTGTAAAATATACTCTTGAAAGATATCATGTCGTTTTCAAAGAAGAAAAATGGTCACGCTGAGAGTTCATTCACGAAAGAAGCAACTTTCTATCTCGGTATTTGAGGAGTATGTTTGTACTTTGATTACGATAGCCGATTTCGGAAATGGATAAGATTAACCATACCATTACGCACATCTATATACCCATTCAAACTGATATTTTTAAATGTATTCACAAACACAGATTGGATCGAATGGAAATCTAGTACACGATTGAAAAATTATAGCTTGAAGGTTCATGCATTTCCCAGATCCTGCCCGCAAATCATACCTCCGTTTCAGACATAATGAGCATATCAGAAAATTCTTGGGAAATCGCCGCTCAGCTTTGTTTCGGGTACCATGGCTTCAGATTGGAAATGCATCCATTGCTATGTACAAATCTTGGATACGACATTTTGAAAATATTTATGAACAAGTGAATGTTGACATTCCTGATGCGCACTTTTTCCAGTCACAAAAATGGTATAAAACGTTCCCATATTTATTGGTTTATTTTTCTGAGTACAATGTTCCTTTCCATATTGAATAATAATGTTTTGAATGAATTTTCATTTAAAACGCACAAATTTCAATACTTTCACCATTTAATTCATTATTATATTATCAATAATTTTTATTGCTTCCCTTCAGACTGTTGGCTCATTATAAAATATAATTGATGGAATAAAGAAAAACTCATAAAAATGATTTTCATAAGAAAAAAAAATTGAAGTGAATGCAAGTACTCCCAAAAGTACATATATATTACATAAAGCCTGAGGCAGGGACTTTCGCGTATTTTTCAACTATAACACAGACAGTAAGAATAATTAATATTCCTCCTTTCCACTATCACAAACGAAAGTTTTTCTTACTCTACGGTCCCGATGAGAACCCGAACTTAGTTCGTGTTTTGGTTTCATCGCTCTCAGAACTGTTCTAGGATAGTTCAGAATCGGGCTTCCACAGCGCATCGATTCTGCGCAGTTCTAGAACTATCCTTGGACAGTTCTAGGTTCTCCGCAACCAAAACAAATGTAATAATGCTAAATCAGCGTTCTACGCGACTACCAGCAGCTTTCGCGCGCATGTTCAAATTTTTTGCAAAGACGTGATTCAATTATATTGAATACTGCGTCCTTGTTAGTGGTTTTGATACATAAAATTGGAGTTTCGACCTAAGGTTGTTACATTTTTACGAAGTACCTACTCAGTATTTTTATATTATCCATGAATTTCATGGTTGCATAAGAACTAATCGTCATCGTATAGCCACGTACTAAATTTCGATCCGATTGTGCTTGTATTTTCGGAATTGGGATGACTAAATTTCAAATGGATTCATCTTTTAAACCGTTAGTCGGATTATGTATTGTCTGAGCTAGACCTTTATATTAAAGCTTCAAAACTGCCCGGAAATTTTCAGTCTCTAAGTCATTTCCATAAAATTTCATCGTGGCTACTTTGCGAAGTACATTTTCAGGGCAGGTTCAAATACGAAGGTTAACTTCAGAATGCACAAAATCCATCTATCGATTTAAAATATGACATTTGAAATTCCGTTATCCAGATTCGAAAATCAGCACTTGCATAGATATACGTGGAAGATGATGAGCCCTCCTTCATATATCAAATGCATGGCTCATATGAAAACACTAGAAATTCCGTGAAAATATCACTTCCTAAAGTCGAAGCTCCAATTTCATGTATTTCCAGTTTCGCAAAATCACGAAAATTGAGTTGAAAGTTATCAATAAAATTAATTGGCAAATGAAAAAGAACAATTATAGCTTGAAATTAAACTTTTTTTAATGTTCTAATGCCACGAGCATAACCGAATTCGTCATCATTCATAGGCATTTGTGATCTAGATACCAAGATCCATCATGATGGTATAAGAATTTCTTGGGTTATTCCGAAAACAACAATGATACTGAGGAAAAAACTCTGAATTGCCTAATTTTTTCAATATCTCCGATACAAAGAATCGGATTTGACTGAAATCTGGTACTCTTTTATGAAATATTGAATTGAAAGTATAAGTACTATTTCATTAAAATTCAATTGAATTTACCGAAAAAAATTCTACAATTACTAACCAAATTTCAATCCAAAACTTAAACGTCGCATTTTGATGCACGACCTACCCCAGCTCGTTCCGTTCGATAGATAGATAGGTTTGTTCCAACACCCAGTTCTGTAACTATCTTGAACTCATTCAGAACTGAATCAATTCACATGTCTGCGCTCATCTTGGTTCGGGACTAATTCTGAATAGGTAGTTGGAAAGTATTGGAATCGAATCATTCTTAGAAATTCCCTTGTTATAGCCTAAGGGCTGTTTGTCACCAGAAAAATGCAGCCCGTCTCTGCCAGATGTGGTTTTATTGCCCCTGCTGCATTAGAATGGCATGTAACAGCTGACCGTTTCAATTCATCCCCCTCAGCTCTCGCTTACAACCAAGAACTGAACTCGCCGTTCTAGAACCGGTCTGACTACAATTTATTTCACGTTTGAACACTTGGTTCGGAATTCCAGAATCAGTTCGAACGTTGTTGGAAAGCTAATATCGATATGCGCACACTCCACCTGATTCAGAACTGGTTCCAGAGTGTGTAGGAACAACCTAGTGCTGGGACATCGACACAAAACATCAATGTTGACCATCGATGTTTACATCGAAAGCAAACATCGATGTCTCGATAACATCGGTTGTGAAACATCGATGTTTCTAAAAATCGATGTTGAAATTGAAATTTTGGTGAAAACGATAAAAAGCAGCAGAAATTAACGAAAAAATATTCTTTCATAACCGTTTAATAAAATCTAGAATAGCACTGGCATGAAGACAGCAGTTTCTCTCGGGAGTTATCGTGTCTACGATCGTACGTTAGATATACGCATTCAAAATTTTATTTTCCCAATATTTCCAAAAATGCAGATGATAGTTTAGAAGGTTTTTACTGAATTTCGTGAAGATAATATGATCAGAATATTGAACATATGAAGAAAAAGGTTGATTTTTTTTCAACTTGTTCTTATGACATCATCACGAAATTTTGCACAAAGATGTTCATCAGCATTTTCAAACTTATAACTAAGTTTCACCCTGATTGAATTAATATTTTTTGTCTTGTTCCGGAAAAAACTCCGAAAATTAAATCTGTATCAAACTGAAGTATTTTTTTTAATTCACTTACGGTACAATCCCAACAACACTTCGCAAAAGGTTTCGCGTCATTATGACTCAACTAACTGCCAAGTCTCAATCCAATTGCTCCAGTAATTCCTGAAATAGCAGGAAATTAACCTTAAAATTTCAAATGACCGTTTGGCGGACTTCGCCCAGTAACTAACTCGACTGTCGCATTTTGATCCTACTCTGAAAGTTACAAGTTGATAGGATTCTCCGTACGCCCGTAATCGTGCCTACGGACAGCCAGAATCGATTTTGACACCGGGTTCGTCTCAGTGAGTCGTTTGAGACCATTTTCAGGAAAAAATTCGGAAATTAAAGACATTATACAAAACGATAGCACGCTGTTGCCCAGAACATGCACGCAAAAATTAAAAGAATGGAATAATCATAGGTCAAGGCCATTTAAGAGCTATTGGTGGAAAATGTACCCATTCATTGTAACACGGGAGCATCATTAAAGGGTTCCAGGTATATCTTGTCTATGCAGGTACTCCTCAAATTCAAGTAGGAGATATGCCGACAGAGTGAGCTAACAGCTCTGGGAACTATTAGGATATGATAAAAATTGTATCACAATTATTGATTAACAACTCCTTTCTGAATGATAAAATGCAAAAATTGCTTTGAGCGACAACTTACATCGACAAATGATACGTGACAAACCCTTGCATTGTATATTGTAAGCAAGGGGCAATAAAATAACATCTGGGTAGACGAGTGCCATTTTCCGGCGACAAATAGTCCTGAGGCTATAACATGGGAAAGGGAACCCTCTTAAAGAAATTTTATATTCAAATATATTTTGAATATATCGAACATCGATAGGATAACATCGATGTTTACATCGATGTTTGTGAACTCTAATATCGATGTTGAAAACATAGACCATCGATAACAAAACATCGATGTTTGGGTGCGTTTTTATTTTGATCGAACTGATTAATTGGTGTATCTCCCTTTCTCTCTCCTTTTGTTCTTCACCAAAGAAGAGAGAGATAGAGGTTAATCGGTTAATCAATTCGATGAAAATAAAAACGCACCCTTTCAAAAACATCGATGAACATCGCCCAGCACTAGAACAACCCTATAGGGCCGTATTTATAATTGCTCCTTGAGGCTTCCTTACTGAAGGCCGCCTCGAATTCGCTTTTCTATGCAAAAAAAGTTGTATTTGTTTGCATAGAAAAGCAAATTCAAGGCGGCCTTCAGTAAGGAAGCCTCAAGGAGCAACTATAAATACGGCCCTTAGTGTCCTCGGCCGGCCGTACGGATAAAATTGAATTTGACATCGGATTCTTCCGTCATCATTGAGTCCTACTTAAATTGAAAATTACAGACAAAGGGATAGCATACGGTTCCCTAGACCATGCGCGCTGAATAGTCTTATGATCAGTTATATTCAGGTTAACGAAGCTTTTAATCTCATTCCGAGTTTTACAATTATCATTTGATGGAAGGAAAAAGTTTCTCTCCATACTTCGAGCAGGATACATCATTATACAAGTTCTTCGTTTTCCGCAAACGTCTCACCGTGACCGCTAAAATTCGCAAACAAAGAAAATAAGACATCGCGATTGAACCCGCACTAATTACATCCTAGCAGAAAAGACAATACACTTTCACTAGTTCATCGGAGCTACCAAATTGGATCGCTTTACCCCAAACAAGCTCCATATATAATCAGTGTGGGTGTACACGCAATTTTGTTTGCTCAAAATGTTCGGACAGACGAGATCGTTTACAGTGTCATTGCTGCTTGTTTATTCTGTGAAATGCACCTTAGTTAGCCCGCAGTCCACTGAGAATACCGTCAGGCAATGTCTTCTGTCTACGCCGGTTGGTACAGGAAGCATAGGACAGTGTTTAGGGATGGGGGTGCTGGGAAGATTACAAAGTTGGGACAACGAACCAGAATTCGACTTAGTTGATGGCGTTACGTTGACCAAGGACCCGAAGGAATACAGGGAAGCATACAGTTTTGCCGACAGCGATCCTTCTAGCTTTAGGTGAGGTTAATAGGGACATTTTTGGTAACGAGTTTATTTTGAATAATAAATATTGATATGCGATTTGATTACATAATTGGGAATAGCTATACAGAGTGATTCACGGTAAATTGCACCTACGAGTTATCTGAAGAACGAAAGGCCTGATAATTTTGTAATCATGCTGCTCAGTTAGTTATTTTGCCAAATGAAAAACTTTTTCATTTACCATTTTCTCGGATTCGGTGCGAAGTTCTCTATAACTATGATACAGGTTTTTCAGTTATCACTTTTATACTACTTCGAAATGTTTTCCTAGTTATAGACTTCCTGAGTCATAAAACTATTTGAATGAAGAATGCAGGTCAAGTTTATCTTAAGTGACTATATGGGAGTCCTAGAACATTTACGATACTTATTTTTTCCTTACTAGTTTCCCTCCCACAGTAATTTATCGTTTTTGTTTCAGAGCATAGAAATAGAGAATAGGTCTCCATGTCTATGGACCGGACTTTATACAGGGTGTTCCTAAATAAGTGTAGCAACGGTCAAGTGTAGATTTCTCATGAAAAAATAACATTTTTTTTCCATTTCTTCAGGCAATTCTTGTGAACTTGTTAACTATGATCGCTAAAAAGAATGAGAAATAACTTTGCAATTTCAACATAAAAGCTTAGTTGTCAAATTTCGTTGAAATTAATGAACTTATTAATTACCACTTCAAATTTTTCCAATCACAAGAAATTTACAATGCGTTAGAAAATTATTTTTGATCATGAAATGCCAGTCTTCTCGAAAGCGGTTCACTTTAGAGCAATGAACCAAGAGAACTTTTTTACATAAAGCAAATTGGCGCATCAGAATTTTCTATGCAAATGCAAATTTGTCCAGTTGTGTAACAGTTGGGATGTTTTCTGTTCGTTTACTCCAATTTTACCATAGTATGATAGTTCCTATAAGTTTCTTCACCTGAAGACATGTCTAGAATATATTTCAAACCTTTAGTTTTCATCCTGTCCTATGTATATGGGAGAATGTATTAGGTTGTCATTCGTCATGATAAATAATTAGATGATGAAATCATCGATCATAGTGTGATGAGGTGAATGAATGAAGACCACTTATTTCAAATCTCAAATCCATTGAGATTCGGATATTCCAATTCATTCCAAAAATATTTCTTCAAACCCTTCGCCATATATTTGATTTTATGATATAAATTTCCAGATCCATTATTGATTCCATCGGACAAGTTTTCTCGAGGCGGCAGATGAGATGGGATATGAGCACCATTTATCCCGGTTTGATTATGCATATAGCGCCATCTCCTGGTACGGCGGGCTATCTTCAATTTGCACTTGACCCGCATAAGGAAGCTGCAAATAGACACACATTGAAAGAGGCTTCCACAGGTGAGTTCGACGAAATATCAATCTTCAGTCATTCGAACCTTTGATATATTCAATAAACCTCTATCTTAGTTCTGAAAAAATACACAGGAGGTTGAACTGAAAAAAAAATATTTTCATGAATGAAAAAATGCAATCAAACGAAATTTTTCGGGGATATTTTATGTTTTGAAGCACTGGCTTGCAATTCATCCACATCTAGGAATAATTATCCCAGGAAAAAAAATGCCAATGTTTATTTTTGGAAAATAAATCCTGAATTTCTTATTGTTGAATTTGGAGTGGAGTTCACCTCCACAGAAATTAACATCTTCGAGACGCGAAATGTGAAGAGCAGTTTCAGAGCTTGAATACGGAAGCCGAGCCACATCCATTTCACATTTTATTTCTCCAATAATATTCCCAAAAAAACAGATCCGATCGAATAGAGGACTTCGGTCTGAGTTGCCAATCCACAAATTTCTTCCAAATATACTATGACTGGGGAAAGGAAATTTCAGAACAAATTGGACATGATTAAGTTCGCGTAATTTATAAATATCCGTGAAAGATGCCTCGGCTCCTCAAAAAAGAGATAATCCCTTCCAAATATAGGTTTTTGTTAACATTATCTCTGATTGGCTGAAATTTGAGTTGATTTCATGTTAATAGTGGCTAGTTTATATAGGATATGTTCCGCAAATCAACTTCATTATTTCGGTTGCTGGTTTTCCTTTCCGTAAATATGAAATATTCGTTTGTTTTTGAAAAAAAAGGTTAATTACGGAATTTGATTGATAATAAAGCAATCTTTATGTCACCAGAACGACATTCAATGTTCTATGGTAACATATCCTTGGCATAGAACCACGTAATTTTTTCACTGTTGATTGTTGTCTCGTCTATGTTCTATGGGTTATAAAGTAAATTAAGATTGTTCTATGCTATGGATATGTTACCATACAACATTGACTGTCGTTCTGGTGACAGAAAGAACGTACTTTCATCAATCAAATTCCGTAATTGATGTTTTTTCCAGGAACCAACCGAATATTTCATATTTACGGAACGGAAAACCGGCAACCGAAATAACCAAGTTGATTTGCGAAACATATCCTATATAAACTTGACACTATTAGCATGAAATCAGGAATACCAACTTGAATTTCAGCCAATTAGAGATGATCTTAACAAAAACCTATATTTGGAAGGAATTATCTTGTTTGATGAGCCAAGGCATCTTTTACGGATATTTATAAATAACGCGAACCTCATCATGTCCAATATGTTGGCAACTTGGACCGAAGTCGTCTAGTGAATTCTAGTACTCAGCTGAAAAACTACGACACGAAGGTTAATACAAAATTGCGTGTGAATTTAATCCTGCAGATCATTGGACAGGCTCAATTATGAATTTTATCTTCGTAAACGGGCATCACGTTCTTTCACGAATTCGGGATTGGTTTCAGATGTTTTCGTGCTTACGTTCATCCTGACGACCGCCTTCGAACACAATACCATTCTCATATATTTGCACATTGACAATGCCTACCTTCCAAAAAAATCAACTTTCAGACTCGAAATTAAGAGAACAGGCATTAAGCTCACTGAAGAATCCCAAGTTCATGAATTTGTAAAACACACCCAAAACTTCCACCATTAGAAATATCATTTTTCCAATATTTCCAATTAAACATCTCCGTTCTTGTTGAAAGTTCTCGGCCGAAGCTACAGTTCACTTAGAGGGGCAATTGAAATTGAAGGTTGGGCACTGAAACTTTACATTGACCTAATGAATTTCTTAGATATTGAGCTTTTGCTGTTTAAGATAGGACAATGGTGTTTCAAGGACTCTCGATATGCGACGTAATGAAATTATGTTCATCTTTTAGAGGAATGAAAAAGCAAGGAATAAACAATTGTTCGTTTACATATGTTAACTCCAAGGCCCAATTCCAAGATAGAATTGTAGGACTTTATGCAAACTAAAGAGATTTTTTTGATTTTTATAATATATTTTTATTATAAGCGGACAAAGTGAACCCCAGTTCATCTCACAGGGGAATGAAAATTCTATATATAAATAATTTTTCATTCAGATAGGTAACCTCTAAGGGCCCAGCTCCAGGGTCCGAATTGTACAATCTCATGCCGGCCGAATAGATTTTCGTGATTTTTGTGTTTTCAGAATAGGCGGTCAAAACAGTATCTAGTTAGTATTATGCAGGAATGAAAGAGCAATAAATAATTAATTTTTCGTTCACATGGGTCAACTCTTAAGGCAAAGCTCTAAGATCCGAACTGTAGGATCGAAAAAGCTATAAACTATGAAATTTTCGTACATATTAGTTACCTCTATGGTCCCAGCTCCATGATCCGAATAGGTGGCCAAGAATAAAACAGAGTCTATATATTTAATAGAGGCATGAAAGAATGTCCATAAAGTTAGCAGAGAGCCCCTTGCATGGAAATCAATGAAGAACATCTCAGTAATTGTCGAATGTTTGTCCAGAATTTGTCGTGAAAGAAAAAAAATTTGTCGCGCTCCAATTTTTCTTTCAAGGGGTGGCTCTGCTTACTTAATATTAAGTAGGCCATTCTAAAATATGCATCGAATTCGATAAAAAATGTCATGAAAAATTGTCGAGTATTTGTCGTAAACCCTCTAACGTGAATAAAAAAGAAAATAATCAATTTCAAAGCTTTTTCTTCGGTTTTAATAAAATGTTCTGCTTTCTTAGGATATCTCGCAAAGTCGGCAACGCTGCATTGGTATATTGATATTTCAGGTTCATTTTTATCATTATTGACTGCTATCGGATTGTATGTCGAATTCGATGCATATTTTAAAATGTCCCTGCTAACTTAATATTAAGTTAGCAGATCCATCCCTTTAAAAAAAAACTAAAAGAGCGACAAATTTTTTTCTTTCACGAAAAATATGTTTTGGTTGTCCTTCAATCGTTCAGCTCATTTTCAGAAGGAAAAACGGAAATCTGATTAACTTTCTTGTATCACAAAGTTACGTCGATGTATATCCGTGAGAATGGCATATTTCCATTATTCAGCATTGAAACGAAAACCGTTCATTTCCAGAAATAGGAGATTTAACATATAACCCAATATCGTTCAATGATGATACGAAAAACAAAGCTGAAATATTAATTTACCAATGCAGGGTTGCCAAATTTGACAAATATCCTGAGAAATGAGAATATTATATAAAAACCTAAAAAGAGCTATGAAAAAATGATTTTTTCTGTTTTTTTCACGTGGCCTACGACAAATACTTGACAATTATGTATAACATTTTTGATCGAATTTGATGCATATTTCAGAATGGTCCTGCTAACTTAATTTTGAGTTAGCAGAGCCCCCCCTTTAAAAAAACAAAAAGCGCGACAATTTTTTCTCTTTCACGACAAATTCTCAACAAATATTCGACAATTACTGAGATGGTTTTCATTGACTTCCGTGCAAGTGGCTCTGCTAACTTTGTGGACATCATAAAAGAGCTTCATATATAGGGTCTTTCAATAGGGACGGGTCGATGTTGGCAGCCTGTGGCGGCCATGTTGTTTTAACGTCGTCTTTCTAACCTATATTTTTTTATTCAGTTAGTAATGCCAAATCACCATGGCAATCACCTAACCGCCAAGTTTGAATCCAATCGCTCAGGTAGTTTCTGAAATAAAAAATAAATAACTTCAAATGCCTATAACTCCGAAACTATTTGATCGATTTGGCCCATTAACGAACTTAACCGCGGCATTCCAATGCGCGACCTACCCTGAAAGTTTCAAGTTGCTAGCTCACTTCGTTCGACAGTTATCGTGTCTACGGCCGGCCGGCCGGCCGGCCGGACAGAATCGATTTTGACACCGGATTCGTCATCAGTGAGTCCAACCTAGTCGATTGAGACCATTTTCGGCTCAATCATCCAAAATTACAGACATTTGATTTATTTCATGTCAAAATCGACCCGTCCTTATTGAAAGACCCTATAGTTAATTTTTCGTACACATAGGTGAGCTCTAAGGGCGCCCAGCTTCCAGGTTCGAATTGTATGATTCCATGCCGGCGAAATAGATTTTCGTGATTTCCATATTTTCCGAATAGGCAGCCGAAAACCAATTTCAATATATTTTATGCAGAAATGGAGGAGTTCCGAATTATATGATCTCTTACCGGTACGATATTTTTTCATGATTTTCATATTTTCCGAATTGATGACCAAAAATTAAATTGAGTCCATATTAAAGAGGAATAGAAGTGCTATGGTTTACTCCAGGGTCCAGCTCCAAGAGCAGAATCGTTTGATCCCATGCCATTGCCAGCGCGC
The DNA here is from genome assembly GCA_958510865.1 of Myrrha octodecimguttata. Classification (NCBI taxonomy): domain Eukaryota; kingdom Metazoa; phylum Arthropoda; class Insecta; order Coleoptera; family Coccinellidae; genus Myrrha; species Myrrha octodecimguttata. The sequence goes on from OY294060.1 coordinate 1,812,752, forward strand.
TAGATTTTCGTCATTTTCATATTTTCCAAATTGGCAGACAATAATGGATGTGAGCCCATGTTGAAGAGTTTTAAAAGAGCTTTAAATTATGAAATTTTCGTACTTATTGGTTGCCTCCAAGGTTCCAGCTCCAAAAGCTGAATTGTACGATTCCATACCGGTGAGATAGATTTTCATGATTTTCATATTTTCTGAATAGGCTGCCAAAAATGAAATAAGTTATGAAAATTAACTATTCATAGCTCTTTTATGCCTCTACAACACAGACTAAAATAAATGCTGGGTCGCCTATTCGGAAAATATGAAAATCACTAAAATCTATACGGTCGGCATGGCTGATCATCGGAGCTGGGTCCTTAGAGTAAACCTATGGGTACGACAAATCAACTGTTCATAGCTCTTTCATTCCTCTATGAAATTCACCCAAATTCATTCTTTCCCGCCTATTCGGAAAATATGAAAATCACGAAAATCTGATCGGCCGTCATGGGAACCTGCCATTCTGCCCTGGGAGCTGGGCCCTTAGAGTTAACCTATGTGTATGAAAAATTAATCGTTCATAGCTCTTTTATTTCTTTATAAAATAGACTCAAATCCATTCGTGGCCGCCAACTCGGAAAATATGAAAATTTTGAGAACCTATTCGGCCAGCATGAGGTCATACAATTCGGATCTTGGAGCTGGGCCCTTAGGAGTGACCTATCTGACGAAAAATTAACTTTTTATAACTCTTTCATTTCTGCATTTTATTAATTAAGTTTTTTCCTTGGCCGGTTAATCTGAGAACATGAAAATCATAAAATCTGTTGGGCTGTCATGAGAACTTACAATTCTGCACTTGGGTCAGCACCTTTAGAGATGACCAGTATGTACGAAAAATTAACTTTTTAAAGCCCTTTCACTTCTCTATAAAAAAGACTCAAATTAATTCTTGGTTGCCTATTCGAAAAATATTAAAATCGCGAGAATCTATTCGGCCGGCATGAGAACCTTCAATTCGGTCCTTGGAGCTGGATACTCAGGAGGTAACCTATCTGAATGAAAAATTATTCATATTTTCATTCCTCTATGAAATGGACTGGGGTTCACTCTTGGCTGCTCATCATGAAAATATAAAATCACAAAAATCCCTGTGGCTGGCATAAAATCCTACAATTCTATCTTGGAATTGGGGCCTTAGAGTAAAGATATATGTGAACGGAAAACTGTTTATTCCTTGCAGTTCCATTCCTTATAAGATAAACCTTAATATATTATATTCGACCGTCAAGAAATCATAAAAATTACGAAAATGTTTTCGACCGTGGTGGAATGAAAAGTTCTCGTGTAGCTGGTTACAGATTGTAATGAAATTTTCGAAGCTTCCCCGTAATAGAGCCATTTTCCATAATAATTTAAAGAGTATTACTCGAAGACTCTCGTGTAATCACATCATATTGTGAAAGAATAATTCCTTTTCGTTCAGTGACCATATAAGAGTACATGTAAAGGGTAAAAACTATGACTTCATTACAATATAATGACAACATTGTATAAAGGCAGGTGACCACAATATACCCTTAATAGTCTGAGATGCCGCCGCAGAGTTAGTGCGCTCATCGAGTAACCAATTTTTTACATACCAAGAAACCAATTTTTTACATACCGTCAATAGAAGAATATATATCTACGAGCGGGTGGCTCATCAAAATGTGGCCGCATCATATTCAACCCTTATTTTCAGCTAGATTTACCAGGCAACCTTAGGTCATCGTACAAAGAAAAAATCAGCTTTAATTTGACATATAAATAATAGATGTACATTATAAACATAAAAGGTAACGAAATCATATCTGTTCATTCCTGGCTGCGAAGAGGTGCGACCACTTGCGCAACGGCAATCGTAATTTTTCGAAGTCTTCACATATATTGCTATGAGGTGGATGATATCTTATAAACAAGTGAATGCAGTTTCTCCCAAAAAAAAACTGATATTTTTTATTCAAAAATACTTGCGGCAACATTTTGATAGGCAACCCTGTAGATATATGTTCTCCTATTAACAAGTGTATGTAAAAAGTTTGTTTCAAGGAAATACTCGATGAGGGCACTAATTCTTAAGCCGGATCTCGTACTATAAGTGATGGACAATAGGATGGAGCCTAAGGCCTGAACATAGACATCCGCATTTGTCAACGAATAAGAATAATTCTATACTATACCGATTAAATAGGATGTGAATCGTGGCGAGATTAATCTCGAAATATAACATTTCGGACGGTATTTCGACTTATAGGAAGAAAGAAGAGAGATAGAACAAACAAGTAAGCTAAAGAACGAGGCTTCTGCGTATTTTTGAAAAAATTCTGACAATCGACCCAATGAGGGATCTATTCCAGCTCTTTCGCCCTTTTGCATCTATAGAAAATGACTCTGGTGCCGATGTCTTCAACTAAGGTTTTCACACTAACCTGTCTAAAAGATTGCCATCACTATAGTATTATTTTCTATTCAAAGTAATATAGTCAGTAATGTCCATTCTAGTTTCCCTCAGCGCCATCCATATTGACAATATCACAACATTTTTGTAAAAGAGCGATATCTTCAGTCCACATTCTGATGCCTACTGAATGTCAGTTATCGTTAATGGATACTTCAAAGTGATGGTCTTTGTTTTAAAAGATGAGTTATACAGTGACTATATCTTGTATAGACAAAGTCACTAGATCAAGTTCGAGGCTACCCAATGATCTAATAATATGTATTATCATTGTATATTTATACAATGGTATTATTAGATCACTAGTGAAAACCATATCCCCAGTAATCTGATAACGAAAGATGGCGCTGTTTCAGCGCGCCATGAAAATGTTAGTGCATGCAACCAGCATAACAGCGTTGTTCCATGGTGGAATGATTTCGTGCAAGGTGAGTTGCAAACAGGGCATTCTAGGTGGGCGCTTAAAGTGGCAAGATTACGGGTAATGCATATTTCTAAATGCGCCAGGAAATAATCAACATGTCTTAAAAGTTCAAGGTACCGAGTGATAATTCTTTTTAATCATGAGCAAAAAGAGTACCGAAAAATTAAACTTTTTTCGAAAACTATCAAAGGCCTCGTTGAACCTCGCAGTAAGTTAATTCATTTCGCTGCATGGTACCAAGGGCGTCGCCAGGGGGGGGCAGGTAGGGGCAGCTGCCCCCCCCTAGAGAAACCAACAAATTTTCCCAAATGTCCCTTAGGTCCAAGCTCTCGACTTTCCTACATGTCGAAACTCGAATGAATTCACTAATTCCCTTCCAATTTCATAACATTTATACCCATGTTGTAACTCATAGTTTATCCGTCTACAAGTGGAGCTTTCGCTTGTTGGGGTTCCAATTATCCAAAAAATAAATAAACATCCGCTAGCGCTGTCGCCTGCCTTGTTTATATTAAAGCGATGTGAGTGACGAGTGTGGAGGCAATACTGCCTTGGTTTCAAATTTTTCACCAATTTATTTATGAACCCCACAACCTTATCGTCTGTTTTTTGCGCGGCATAACACATAAGATAGGATCAAATTTTTGTTATTCGTTCCGTTCGTAGAGGATAGGGAATAATGACAAGTGATTAATAAGTTCTCAGTTTAGACAGTTGATAGGTCCACATTCATCAATATGGACATCAGAAAGTTTTTTGGTGAGTTTTTAGCGTTTTACTTTCGTAAGTTCCCTGGAATGAGGTAAATTGTTTTTTGTGAAATATAAATAACTGAGCAAATCAACTACAAAGGTACAATATGGAATCAATATGGGATATCGAAATGAATTCATCGTAAATCGATTTAGGTGCAGTTTTTTATATTGACACAATGAATTTTAATTAGTCACGACCGTTGGGGGTCCATTCCACAAAAAAGCGCCCTAGAAAACTTTCAACACAAAATACTTATGGGTCAGTGAAATTAAAATAATGTCGCATAGTTCGTAGTCAACCTCGGTTTTGTGGTCTTAGCTTCACATTATTGGTTGGATCACATACAGTTATAAGATGTTTTAAGGTATGTTTGGGATAAACCTACCTTGAATCTTTGTCCGTGATCTGAATGAAGGAGGGCGATAGGGCGTTACTTTGAAACTTTCATATGGGGGATTTTTTGTGAAATGGTTTATTCAAATAGGTTCTACAAAATTCTGCTAAAAGAAAATATCCACCTTTGAAAACACCATGTATTTACCTACCTATCTTAAATAAATCATTCATAAATTATTTTATTGACATTTTCATCGACTATTCACATACACTTGAATCTCTAATTAGAAATATCGCAGCACTACTGAAAGGTTACAAGGTACATAAATACGTGTCTTTCGAGCAATGCCAAGAAAAAACTGTAAATTTTTGCAGTGGATAGTTTCGCTCTTTTTGAAGGATTTAAATTCAAATAAGTAATTGAGAATTGAAATTGAACACCCTTTTATTGTGTATGTTTTTTGACAAGCCTCGAATACGTTTGTAGAAAGCTTTTGCGCAGAGACGTGAAAATGTGAAACTGTACTTATTACATTTGATAGACTGTTAGAGTAGAGAAATTTATAATAATAGTTGTTAGTTTTGATGAATAACGAAAAGCGAAGAAGAATAGACCAGTGACGATGGTTGAGGAGTACTATGTCGGAAGATCACCTCAATGGTCTGGCCATGATGAGTGTCCATAGAGCACTTATTAACGTAAACTTGCAGGATTTTCGTGATAGTGTGGTCGAAAAATTCACGAAAAACCCCCGAAAATTATGTTTCAATTAACTTTCATGTATTGAATACATTAAATAAACTTTCTCTAATAAATGCAATAGTTTAGTTTACGTTTTATTTTTGGTACAGTAAAGATACTCTTGACTGTTCCCACAATGTATACTTCCCCATCTTTCATTCATATCAACCTGCCCCCCCCCTAGGCCATCGGCTGGCGACGCCCTTGCATGGTACAATGAATGAGTGACAAAGTCATTGAAAATATGCTTTCAATGAATAATTCAGTGAAAACGTTATTGACAGTATAGATAAAATACACAAAACAAATGTACTTATCGCCTTTCTCAAAGAATCTTTTATTTGGGAAAGTATTCTAATGAATAAAATGCCTCAGTTATGAGTACGTTGCGTAGTCCCTTCTTGAATCTTTTCATTTTCTCATGTTTCATATGATTCGGTTAATGGATGTAGTAGATGTATAAACAAGGTTCCGCATCAGTGGCGACGTGTCCCATATCTCTATTTAGAAAACCGATTGGATTAGAGCGCGAACTCGACAAAATAAAAATGTTTCCGGTCATACATAGTTTTCCATTTTTTCTGGGCGGATTAAAACTTTATTTTTTCAAAGGCAATCTGGGTTTTTATCACTTTTTCTATTTCTACATGGAAAATAAGCGACACTTTCTGCATATCTTCACCCCGAACATATTAACAGTTTTGGCGATATTTTTCCTGAGATGTCTGCTCCTTCAATATTAGCCACTAAGAATATTTGGAATTATAAAGTTGTAGCAATTTCCATTGGAATTTGTTTCTGCTCAGCTATAGTGCATTGCACCTGCCACATATTGTAAATAAAGAGTACAGGAATGCCGTTCATTTCAAATGAAGCACCCCCTATTTTATCGATCCATAAGAAGCACTAACAAGTGATTCACAAATTTTGTCTGTTGTCGAAAAAACAGCTCTTTTTGCGCGAAAGGTCTGGAAAACAGCGTGCTATCGGTTTGTCCAAATGTCTGGAATTTTCGAATTTTTAGCCAAAAATGATCTAAAACGACTAGGTTGGACTCACTGATGACGAAACCGGTGTCGAAATCGATTCTGTCCGACCGACCGTCCGTATGCACGATAACAGGCTTGCGGATGATTCAATCGATTTAAAAATTCTTGGTTGATTGCATTTCAAAATGCGAAGGCTAAGTGCGTTAATGGGCAAAATCAACCGAACGGTTTCGGAGTTATAGCCATTCGAAATATTGAGGTTATTTCCCTGATATTCCGAGAACTACTGACGCATGGATTTTAACTCGGTTAGTAGGTGGTATTAGGACCCGCAACTTCCCGAAAAACAAAGTTATATTTTACAGCAGTGCACCAAATTTCAATTCGATAAGATGATAATTTCTGAAGATATTGTGAAAATATATGTTAAATTTCATAGTTTTTCCTCGGTATCGAAGTTTTTCCAGAATAACTCAAAAAACCTAGAAATGCACAGACGTGAAGTCAGCAGCTTTTGTGCGCATGTTCAAATACGTGTTGCTTAAGCGGTCATCTGCTTTCCACATGCGCGCAAGAGCTTCAACTAATTACACAAAGTAAGACGTTTCATAAAGTCAATCACTTCTCAAAAAATTGTCACTTTACACATCAAAATTTGAAAAAATATTATTATTTATACTATACCAATTGAATAAATATGTGAATCGTGGTGAACTTCAACTCGAAATAGAAAAATTCGGACATTTCAACTTATTTGGGAAGAATTTGCAAGATAGAGCTAACCTGTAATATTATATACAGGGCGCGTCAAAATTATGGAACAAATTTATTTTCTCAGGAGAATAATATTTGGCAACAAAATCCTGAAACAGGTCAATTTTTGTTTCACTTTTACCAAATTTATATCCATTTTTGAAGGATTTTTGTTGCACCCTCTGCCATCTCCATAAACCTTTTAAAATTTTTGAATAGGGAAAGTGGGTCATGTGATACATTTTTGGCAAGGTTTATGTATCTTCTTTACAGAAGTGCCGAAATTTTCAAGAAAAATTTTTTTCTAAGATAGTTCAAAGAGGTTTTCAGTATGTGAACTTTGTCATGGCTCATTTACTTTGAGACGATTGTACCTGATGAAATTTGTCACCGAATGAAAGTCGACCATTACAGTTTTGTTCATGCACAACTTTCAACCCCCTCACGTGAAAAATTAGAATGTGTGAAACACTGCGCTTCAGTTATGATCTTGAGTAGGTAGGTATGTTATTAGTACGTTTCTACTGAAGTTGAATTATTTCAACAACATTTTCGAATACTTTCTCACAATTTCCTACCGCTACAATCCTCACGAAGTGTTGTGTTGGTATTCTTCAACTTACTGCATTTGAATCTGATCGCTCCTGTCCTTGTGATATATGGAATAGAAAATAACCTCAATCTTTCAATATCTTCAGAAATTAATATTGGATCAACTTGAAATTCGAAGCACTGTTTTGAAATATTGGCTTCAAGATTCATCCCAAGTTTCAAACTGATCGTGTCAATAGTTCTGCGGAAATAAACAATATAGCCAGAACACCTTCTCATTTTCTTGACAAATGAAATCCGGTAAGAAACTTTCAAAAATCTTTACAACTTTAATAATTAAACGACAATTGATATTGACTTAATAAAACTATATATTTTATTTCAAACATTAAATTCAAACGAGCTCGTTTAAATTGAGTATATGTTTTTCGATATATCTCCGAAACTAAATATCATATCGGATTGAAATTTGAAACATTGTTGTTGAATACTGATTCTAATATCTGAGCCGAGTTCCGTTGAAACCTAACATTCTCCTAGAAAAAAAATTCTTCCATGAAAATTTCAAACATTTGGATCCATATAAAATTTTGCAGTGGGTTTCCGAAGAATCAAATGTTACATTTTTTAACGTGTGAGAATAAATATATCCAGAATGATCCGTAGTCAAAAGCAAAATAAACATTTTACCATTACAATTTTTTTTTCCTTATTTGATTCGAGTTTTGATGATATTCTATTCATAATTCAGCGTTTAATTCGAATATGCAGAAATTATAGCATCAGTTCATATGAGAAACTATGAAGTTACATCTATTTCCAGTAAAACGGGAAATCATAGAAAACCTTAATTTAGCTCAGTACATGGAAACAATGTGTAGTAGCAATGTCCAAAATTTCAATCCGATTTCTTGTAAAATAAAAATTTTTTCGGGGTTAACCTGATTCCTGTGACGGTATATACAATTGTATCAATAAATGTTATGGACGTGACTGTAACTGAATGTCCAGAAGCCAAGCAGCATTAAGATCGACTGGTACCTGGATGAGCGACCGCTATGAAATGCATTCATGTGACTATCGGAAGAAATATCCTAGAGAATTGTTAACTTTTCAGATTCGAATCCTTTCCCTAGCATACCGTTCGTTTGAAATTTATATGGATTTATACATCAACTTGAATTATCTCCAGTAAACGAATACCAAAATTTGCTTCAAGCACTTTTTCAAGAAGTCATTATGACGTCTTATGAATGTGTCATTTTGATGTCAATTTGGTGTCTCTCTGATGTCATTCAATTACGTCATTCTGAGATCGAAAATGAACGTCCATTTTACGAATATTTGCTGCCTGGAAAGGTCCAGCTTAAGGTGACAGCTTATCGTAAGCGCAGAGAAATCTAAAGGAAACAAAGAAACTCTACATATATTCGTAGATTAGGTTTGGACCTCATTAAGAACGCCGAATTTGGAATGGGTGAAATTTCTTCCAATAATACTGCAGATAGCCATACTCATTCAAACTTTCTTTTTCCTAAAAGTACAGATAGGATCGAATTGAAATTCAGTAGTTGGTTGAAAAATAAAAGCTTGAAGGTACACGCAGATTTTCGTGGGGACGAAATGCAGATAGTAAATATTGAAATATTCGAATAAATGTTCTTGAACTATTCTCATGATGCACTCATGACTTAATTCTGCACAAGTTTACGCATCAACACCAAGTTTCACCTCAATCAGATTAGTATTTCTGAGTAATTGACGAATCAACAAGGGTGTACGGAATATGACAAAGAAGGTTGCCTTCTTTTCAATTTTTCCGTGTGAAATATCGAAAGAAGCAAAAAACACAGGTGGTGAAGAATTCACCTTAAATAGAAATTTTCAAAGAATGAGAAATTGAAATATTCCCATCATATATTTTTGTGTAAAACACAATTGCAATTTCTGTCATAAAGATATTACTTTATGTTGGTGGTGCACCACTTTTCATTATGGTGTCATAAATTTTATTTTATGCCCTATAATATCTTAGAAAACAAGTGGATAGAGTTTTATATTTTAAAAATTTCCAAAAATACTCAGTTGGTGATACGTCATCCTACTGAAGATCATCATTTCCAGTTGACTTGAGGAAAATAAATTACAGATGACTTTGATTCTGACTATTGCTAGTGAGTATATACATCATATTATTTGAATTCCTTCCTTCATGAACTGATAAACTAGATAGGTTTACGAATTTTCGGAAATTTTGAACTGAACTGTTGAAGTATGTAGATATGAACATCTCATTATTTTAAATTAAAATAGTATTTGATTTGCTGTTCCAATCTATCTAACAGATGATCTTCAATCATACGATATCACTCATATACATGATGCTATAATATAGCTACCTAAGATTTTTAAGATGAAAAATGGGGCCATGTGAAAAAAATCTTCAGAAGCCTATTACTCCCAGTTTCACAGGAAAGATACATCAATCTATGATATTTTGTGGAATTTAGGATATGAAAAATTGAGGCAAATGAATTGAGTACTTTAATTGAGAGAAAAATGAATTTTATAATTTATAACATTATGTGGCGGATTGGGTTAACCATCCACATAGGAACACAATGGAACTGTTCAAGTACAATCCCCTGCAACTTTTACTCTCTACTGGAATCCTTTTTCCAGGTTCTTTATACGTTCCACTCTGTTCAACTTGTGAAAAAGACTATACTAGGGATTCTGTAGACTGATTCTATAGTTTCTCAAGTGTAGTTGTCGATTTCATATCGATACCTTGGCCATTAAATGTTGGCCTTGAAATATTGAGCCCTATTCTTTTTTCTCCATTGGATGATCATAATGCACATTCCTCAAACTTTTCCGCACACGAAGGTTAGTATTCGTGAGGTGCTCCTGAGATGACGCTGTGTAATTCTTACTGTGTGACCCATCAAACAGGTATGAAGTATCTAGAATTTACCCTAGGTTTTCCAAGGTGAGTTATTCTGATGATCGGTAATAACCGTGAAACTGCTGTAACCGTATTCCTTGGGTGTAGAGGCTTTGCTTGATTGGATGATTAGTTCAGGTCAGGGTGGTTGTTGATTAATCGACAGATATTCGTTCTTGTTTCATGTAGTTGTTACAGGTTTTGAATTGAGTTATAGGCGTTATTGTCTAAATGGAGGTCGTTTATAGACATTCATATTGTGATTGAATTTTAGTATTTGTACTTTCGTGGAGTTAACTTTGAGTCTTCATTATGCCAATACAAAAGCTGTGAGATCATTGTCATAAAATCGAAGGTTTTTCATTCAGCTCTTAATTGTTTACTCATCCAAAATAGCCATTTTGTCATCTGCGTATTGTATAAGTGTATTGATTGCTAATTCGTGTAGGTCCAATATCAGTGCAATATACAAGGTGTCAATGTGAAAACATGCTAGAACAATTATGTCACGACAATAAGGATGTTTGGAGAGAAAATGCCGGAACATGTTTCATCAATGTGTGACAAACATTTGAAAATAGTATTACTGTTTGGCTACTAATGGAAATCTTTTCTAGCATCTCATTTGATTATTAGTACACTAAGTATGAATACCATCCAAGAAATTAAGAAATTCAAGGACTCAACAAAGATTTGCAATTTTTATGTGAAGTGACAAGATGTCTTTCGATTGAATTATAGCTAACCCTCTGTTCCCTATTAAAAATGTTTGTGTGACAACCCCTAGACCTAGGATTGAGGAGACTGGCTTACAAATTGCTCAAAATATGCTCCCCCTCCGATGAAAAATTGACCTGCTCTAGCATTTTCTCCACAACATCCCTGTCGTCACATAATTGGCCTGAAAAATTTTCAAATTGACACTCAGTATATTTACATATTGAATAGAAGAGTATTAAATTAAATTATCAAAATATTTACATGAAAGTGAGGAAGTTTAAATACGATTCATCCATTTTACCCTTAGTTTTCCGTCATATATGATAGCTGGCATGCCTGTCACAGTTGACAAATTAGTGTATGAGTTGTTTATATGGAGATTAAGTTAGTTTAGAGGTTATAAGAATAAGGACACACAGGTTTTACGACTGGCTATTTCTTGCATATTTCATTCTGAGAAATTGAAAATGATCACAATAAGTAGTGAATACATAATTACAAATTGAAAACCACTACGATTTACAACATTTCTAACATTTGTAAGTATCCCTAAACGCTTGTTTTTTGAGTTATGAACAGATATAGAATTGATCAGAAATTGTTATAGCAAACAGAAACGTTAGCAGTTCGCTTGTACATTAATATTATTGAATTTTAAGGCTGAAATAGTCTCATTGTATAAACGATTAGGTTGATGAAAAATCCTATGCGTAAACCTTACAAGGTTTCATGAGGATCGTATCTCAAAAAATTCAAATTTGTCTGAATTTTCTTTGAGGAATTCAGTCATTTTTCAAAGAAATTTGGCATAACTCTTCGAGCCGATATTCAAGATGAGCGCTAAATATTTCATCTCGTTCAAATGTACATATCTTGGAAATATTGGAGAAATAACATTTCGATACCCATATTTTTTGGTGTACTTCACTTGAACTTGAACATTACTGAGTCCTGATTGTATTCTGATTTTGTGGTCAGAACAATCAATAATTGGCAGATGCTCGGACCCGACAATTTTGTACTGGAGGGCAACATTTTCTGACATGACATTATGATTATGTTTTTTTTGAGGTTTTCCAGACATGAAAATCCAAAGGTGTATAGTCGGCTTCTTGGTGGCCATCTTACCGAACAGTAACTCCCAATCCATTGCACCCCAAAATATTCATTCATCAAGTCCCGTACATTCCGACTATTATGAGATGAGCAGTCATTCGTTTGGAACCGGACATTTTGTGGGTTAGCCAGGAACATTGCATCCAATATGTCTGTTGAGCTGCTTTGGATTAACGTATGAATTCTTCAGCGGGAAGAATTGGTGGTTCGGAAAATGCATCTCACATGTCGCCCCAACCACACGTTCGCCCTTAACTCATGTTGGAAATAAGAAACAATAGTCGCATCTTTTTCATACAGGGCTATTTCGCAAATTCCTCATACTAGATTTCGTGAAAGCGATCCCATCAGTCAATAACATGCCATCGCTTCCCCAATCTTCACTTATTCAAGTACTACCTACAAAAGTCTCGCCCTAGCATCTACAGTTAATATGTCCTGCACTTTTTGAAATAATATAGATATAACTAATTTTTTTCGAGAACTCTGTGTACAGAAGAATGATGAGTCCTCAATGTAGAACCAATTCGACGAGTACTTGTTGTGGGATCCTCCCGGACTTTTTGGAGTATAGCAGGTGCATCGTAGCCTTGCTGACTACTTCGATAATCTTTTCAGATTATGAAACCATCAAACGAGCCAGTTTCACCAAATCGCCCCATATTTTTCAGAAATGTCTTTCTATTGGGTTATCGTGTGTTAGGAAAACCGTACTGTCGAACCGCTGCGCAAGCATTTCCATTCGCAAATCCATAAATGAATAACATATCGCGATATTGATTTTCGGAAAAACAGGTATTATTTTCTCGACTCTTCCTAGAATACGTATTATAAATGGGGTTAATTCGTTAGAACCAAAAAAACGTAGGTACTTATACCCAAAATGATTGAGCTGCAGGAACTGTTAGATTTTAAATTCGATGTTAACGTTTTGACTTAATTGGGTATTTCTTGCTGGAAAGAAAACACTGATTTTGTTCAATTCAGAATCGTTATATTCATATCCTCAACACGCCTGCAATAGGAATTTTTTTCGCACTACCAAATTCTTATCTAGTTGCGAATTTGATAGCGTTTCCTGATATATGGTCAAATTCAATAAAGCTTCAATGATAACTGAAGTATCATTGATTTTATGAAAAAACTTCGTATATTTCGTGAAATCAAGAAAAATTAAACTGAAGAATAACCGTCAACATTTCGAACAAATCATGTATGCTCCCCTCTTGAAGTTTGGCACTTTTGAAAGTAGACAGCAGGTATAAATGCATAAGACACTGATCTCGTTTCTCTGAACTAATTTTCCCCCGCTGCACTGTCTTTTCGAAACCATCTCATGCACCAGGTAAATTGTATGATATTTTATTTTCAAAGTAGAATATTACGCGAACGAATCATTGAATCTCAAAAAATTTTAGCTGTCATATTCAGTAGAAGAAAACATTCCAATAACCTATCGCACAACCCACCTTTCCTTTTAAAATTCGAGAGTTTAGGGTTGTCACGCAGAGGAAAAAATAATATGAAAATGGATTTTATGTAACTATGTCCCCCTCAAGAATCAAATTGACGGATCACCATTGTCAGCTAGAACGTCAGAATTTACGGACAATTGTTTACCCAAACCTTAGCTCGCTGCAGTAGCGGGCGATCTTCCAAAGTATTGATTGCTCTACTAGAAAAGACCTCTGTTTACTTTTCAATGTGATAGTTCAAATACTAAGGATTAGTTGAAATACAACCAAAAAACCATTCAATTTTATGAAGTCAGTAGGCGTTGTAATATTAAGTTTTTTTTAACTGAAACTGCGGCAGGTTGGCACTAGCAAAATTTTGTCAAGGACTATGCTCTCTATGGTTTGATTTGGTTACATACATAGTTACTACGAAGTAATGGTTCGAGGAAAAAAAGAATTTCATTTAACAATGCACATGGCTCAAAGTTTTCTGTATACTCAAGGTGGAATGTTTGTAGATTTATCGACCAGAATCCATCATTGTGTTCATATTTGAGTTATTACTATGACATTCATGTAGAATGGATAAGGCTCCGTATTTATCTTAAAGGAAATTTACTATAACCCAACATTTATTTCGATTATACAGTAGAAAGTATCAAACCTACATGGCCTCTCAATTGACTTCACAAAAGTGGATGGAGTATATACCTATCAACTCAGCCCGTCAAAAGGCACACTGTTTATCTATAAGATAATCGTTATAACTGAAATATATTTTCAGCGAAACTATTGGTGGCTCACCATTTACTAGTGCCGCTTCTGCTTGGATTCAAACTGAAGGTGGTAACGTTGCTTCCACTAATATTCGGAATAATTGCAATTATAGCTAAAAAGGCCCTGATTCTCAGCAAGATATCACTTATCATCAGCAGTGCGCTTGGCTTAGGATCACTATTATTGGGAACAAACACTGGTAATATTCATGGTCAAGGAACAGGACAGCACTTCAGCCAGCCTTTCGCACCGCCATATCATATCAACCGGTGAGTTATCATTCATTCTTCAAGATCATGTCGAAATAATCTAGTGGACGAGGGTGGTAATTTTCCTGAAAACCTGAAAAATTCATGTTCAAATTTCTTCTGTTTTTGCTTCCAAGTTCTCCAGAACGACCCGCTATCGTCCTGTCGAAATGACTGCTATGGTCGAATTTTGAGCCGAAATTAGTCTCAAACTACTAATTCGGACTCACTGATTACGAATCTGTAGTCAAAATCGATTTTGTTCGGCAGGCCTGCTGTAGGCACGACTACGTGAGAACAGAGAGCCATATCGACTTAAAACTTTCAGGGTAGGTTGCATTTCGCAACACAACGGATGACTTTGTTGTTAGAAAAACTCGTCCAAATGATTTCGAAGTTATAGTTTTTTTGAAATTCAACGATATTTTCCTGATATCTCAGGAACTACTAGAGTGATTGTGTTGAAACTTGGCAGTTAGTTGTATCATGATGACGAGCAACTTTCACCAAAATTTTGTTCAGATCGTATCGTTAATGAATTTCAAACTTTTTTGTGATTTTTCCTCGGATACTCAGAAAATACTGATTTAGTCATAATGAAACTTGATCACTAGTTCGCAAATGCTGATGAACAACATTGTGCCGTAGAGACGACCATAAACATAATTACTTCCGAAAGGAACGACTTAGAAACTTTATATTGGTAAAGTAGCTTTGGGGCTTAGTTGGGAAGATCGAATTATTGAATAAGTAACATCCGCCAAATGCTTCCGTAGATATACCAATTCATGATTATAATTTTCCAATATTTCTAAAAATATAGATTATATCGAATTGAAATACAGTACTTGATTGGAAAATGATATTTTGCGTGCAAAAGCTGCTAGCTTCATGACAGCGATTTTCTAGAATTTTTTCTCTTTCATAATGAATACAGTATGTTGTTATTGTAATAATGATCGAATGTGCGTATACACTTGTGTGAGGTCTGGAATAATTTTTATTATTCAAATAAGTAGTTAGTTGGTACCGCGAGATGCAGAGATGACATTTATGATTCGAGCATAGTTTTTCGTGCCTACATCCACTTGGGCATTCGGTAGGTTCAAAACGAAAATTGAAACTACAAAATTTAAACTGAAGAATTGAACAGAACCTGATATGATTTCTATAGGGGTACGCACGCGGCGCCTAATTCTGTTAACTATTCATTGACTAGTTTGTAACAAAAATTCGGTAGATTTATGAACTGAATAATTTATGAAATAGAGATTCTCAACCGATCTGCAGATAGAAAAGTGCCAAGTTGAATATTATAAGACATACTAATTATTTCGGAGAATCAATCAGAAAATACTGAAGATTTTATAGAATAAACTCTAAATTTTAAAAATTAAATTATCATAACTAAATGTTCTCCTTTCGGATAGTGTTGCAGAGACAATTGCATTCAATAATTAGAAGAATGTTTATTATCTAAGGATATATTAAGGACCTGAATATCATTTTCGGCATATCCCCGTGATTCAGTATTCATCCTGCATTGTGATAATTCATAGCTCCTAGCTCGTTCTCTTCAATTAAATCTGAGCTAATTCGTTATGAAAATAATAATTGATACACATCAGGGCCGAAACATTTTAATTTGTAGAAACACTTATTCAATTTTCAATAAATGACTTAACTATAAGCTTCATCAGTACACCCTTCTTATATATATAGTCTATTTGAACTCATATACATAATTCTTCATCCGAGCATTGGAGTTGTCTATTATATTGATTTAGTTCATTCCACTTTGAATTACCGTTTGTTCATAATATAATCGAATGGTGATTCAGTGCAATAAACTGAAATAATGGAATATTATGTTTATAATTGTTTCTATATTCCACTGAAATACAAACAGGGATTCAGTACAGTTTACAGTACACCAAATATACATTAACTTCTTGAGCACAACGTTAGAAGATGACAGTTTTGTTGAACTTCGAATAGTTCCAAGTAGAAATTCAATTCGAATTGGCGCCAGAGAGACCACGCCCACATCGTCTTCGATTGGCTTGGATTTGTGACAATTAATGTATCCTATTAACTAGTGCCACTCACGATTTCGAGACAAGAATAATAGCATTAATATTTGGAGTGGAGTACTTTATATTGATGTAATCTCCAAGTCAGAGCTGTCAGAAAAAAGTATCTTAGTTTTAGTTCCTTCACAGTAACTTGGATACTTTAAAGTATTCAAGTTACTGTAGATACTTTAAGGTATCTAAGTTACTGTATCTTAGTTACTTTTTTTGTTAGCGAGAAGTAACTAATATCTTATTCACTTTTCAAAAGGAACTGCATCTTGTAATTTAAAACAAAATTTCCTTCACACGAATGTGTGTGAAAATGACCCAGCGTTTTACGGTTTTCAAAAATATTTTTTTGTGCTGAATTTTTCTTGGCTTTTAATCCTTTGTACCGTTGATTTTTTTTTTAATTACAGTTTCAGGATATTCCACACAATGTCCAAAATGGGCCAGTCGAGTTCCTTTTGAAAAACTGGGTTTCAACGGCTGAAAAGTTGTGCTGTTCGAATTTTTCTGAAAGTTCCTCAAATTTTCCAGATAATCATAAATGAAGAGTTTTCCCCTCAAAATAGAGTGGAAAAATGTGTGTTACATTTGTGCTGACTTGTGCCGTAAATATTTCAACAAAATTTCGTCGGGTTTGCCGAGGAACCGCAAAAGTGAAACTAAAGATAGCCCAGCACTTTCGTTTTTTCATAAGGAAAATATATATATTCCGAAACTTTTGATAGTAAAATAATTCTTGCGTTGAATTGTTCGCGGAATTTCTACTAATTCTCAAAAGAAAAAAGATTTTGGAAAAAAGTAATCCCAGCAACTTCGTTTCTATGTGTCAACAATTGTTTAAGATAGTTGTGCGACATTCATTCTGACTTTGTACCGGTTAGATTTGCAGAAAAAACCCTCCACTTTTGCTTCGAACAGAGAGAATTAGGAAAAAAAGTTTTGTTTTGAATAAGTGAAAGAACTTCTGTCCATTACTCTATAACTCATTCAATGTTTGTTTGAGGTTGTTGTATTTCAAAGAGGTTGCTCTTAGGCTATCTTACGTAAAAATTCCAATCAATTCTGGCGTCAATGAAATTTGAACATTCAAACTCTTCTATTCTATGAGCCAATTAAGTCAAGAAGATAAGAAATACATCACTTCATCTAAAATGTTCAGAAACTTCTACCTCATATATAAAGGAACTTGAAAAGTATCTCATCTTTAATAAGTAGTAATCATAAAAAACACACTATTTTTTTAATTTATTTCAGTCTTAGGCTACCGATTCGGTTAATTAACCATCATCAGGCCAGCTGAAAGTATACAGAATAAAAATATATGATTCCTTTCACAAACTACGTCTCATAAAAAGTTAGTTTTAAGGTTAAGAGTGTGCCACTTACCGTTAATTGAGTTAAAATGGATCGAATTAACATCGATATATTAGGTCTATATGATTATTTTTTCTCTTATGTAGGTTGTTTTTCGAATTTCCCAAATGTAGTATTGTTATTCCTCAGAATTTATGTGATACTTTTTTCAATTTCTCGATGGCGCAGTATCATCTGTAATGAACCGGTAAAAGAAATATGCGCCGGTTATGTTGATAAAATGAAGTCCTCTTAGGTAGGGTGGAAAATTTGAAAAGTTGTTATCTTATCTTTTTTAAAAAGGAACTTTATAAGATACGTATCCAAGTTCCTTTTTCTAGATGAGTAACTCCGGATACTCAATCAAAAAGTAACTTATCTTGTACCTTGCTACTTTTTCAAAGTATCTTTGACAGCTCTGCTCCAAGTATAGGTATCAATTTGATGTTCATTCGAGTACACGTCTACTGAATCGTGTCGCTTTGGTTCGGCAGGTGCGTAGATAGAGGAAAGAGAAGATGAGGTAAACAACACAGAAAAACGTGGCCAACATCTCTATGTTTATATTTACATTTCTCCGAAACGTCAAAATTGTTTATTCAGTTATTTGTGATATTTAGACCGAAGTAGCTGAATATTTTCAAGTGTAATACAATTATATAGTAATAAGGATGCCAGTAAGGTGTGTAGTGTGTGGTAAGTATGCTGAAAAGGAAAATAATCGTTCCGTGCATAGATTAGTATTTTGCTTCCCTCGCCATTGGCGTACGTCGTCAATATTTTGGATGCAGATATTATTCGGACATCAATAATATAAGTATTTATTCTTAAACCATCCCTTATATATGATTTTTTTGCATTATATTTGATATATTGATATGTACTATTCGTTTCCAATAAACAATTATATCTACTATGACTGTATACATGAGAGAAAATTGTTAACATTATTCAAGAACCTGCTCCTGAAATATACAATTTGATCCAATACAAAATGATACCAATATTTATTTATTCAAAGATTTATTTATGATACTTAATCAGCATATTATTTTGGATCAATAGGTCGTTTAGGAAGTTTTCCCAACAAGGTATGATATACGTAAGATTTGGCGCTATTAATGAGTTATTCAATAGGTCCTTGGTCCTTGGATCTTTTGTTCAAAAATAAAGCAAATCTTCTCATAGTACCAATATAATGGACTATGCTTGTGGCTTGATCTTTACCAGGAGAGGAGTTTCCTTTCAATTTTTCAATAATATTATGAATCTCTTCCGAATCTGT
The DNA here is from genome assembly GCA_958510865.1 of Myrrha octodecimguttata. Classification (NCBI taxonomy): domain Eukaryota; kingdom Metazoa; phylum Arthropoda; class Insecta; order Coleoptera; family Coccinellidae; genus Myrrha; species Myrrha octodecimguttata. The sequence continues at coordinate 1,831,770 of OY294060.1, forward strand.
AGACTGAGAGGAAGTAGTTATCATAGTCTCTTCCTCGGTGAATTGGATACTTGGTTTTCATTAAATATTGTATTGTCCAAGCGAGGAGTTCAATATTTAAAGGTATTCTTTATTACTTGGATATCAGCTCAGAGGATTTTCCGTATTCAATATACCTATATTAATACAAGAAACCACACAATTATCTATTTTCAAAAATAAACAATATACGACCATGAAATTTATCTAGAAACCATTCAATTATTTGGATGCATTGATATAAGACGTTATCCAGCAATCTGAATATAGTTGCTTGTTCGATCCACTTCCTGAATTTTATTCATAGCAATGAAAATATTTTGGTTTTAGGAGAGAAAATCATTAGACTCTTAGTTTTGTCTGAAACATTAACCTAAATCAGATTCTGAAGCTTACTTGAAGCATTTTTCTATAATTTACATGAGAAAAGCCAGTTTCTGGGTTGAATACCACCGAAGAACTGCTCAATATTATTACCGTATAAATCTTTTTATACAATTATCACAGAATAGAGAAGTATTACAGAAGCGACACTCTTTGACATTTCCATTGTTATCGATGTACCCAAAATTCGTGACCTTGAATACTAACCAAATGGCTGGTAGGCGGCGAATTTGAAATTACACAAGGATACTTATGTATGTTATTTGTATTATTACTGCCCGATATTTCAGACATAACTGCGTTGAATAATTTTATGGATGCAGTTGTTTTATTTCTACGTTTTTTCGGCGAAAATTTGTGGAATTGATATAGTTAATGGGCTACGTGTTACTTTTATTACCTTGTGTTTGATAGTTTGTGTCTTTACTCGGTAGAAACTCATTTCAATTAAAAATAGTTTCCACAAAATATTTCGTGGGAACTAAATACTGTCTCCTTATTTTTAATTTCATTAAATTATTTGAATTATCTTTCGTGAAATACAACATCATCGCCTTATTGTATTATACAATATTCTTTTATAAATCGTACTAATAAGGCAAACGCTGACTCAGTTTGTTATTTGAAATGAAGACGCCTTCAATCATTTCATAAAAAAAATATCTGGCTTGAACGACATGCTTTCTGGACAGGAGGTGAATATTTTAATTCAGGACGAATGCAACCTAATTTATCTGGTGATTTTCCATTTTTCTATTAATCAAATGAACTTTATAACTGTACTCACCATATATTATTCATTAATTTCAAAGTACTATGCCATTCTTTATTCAAAAGAGATCATTTATAATCTACGCAAAACAAAGTCCTAATAAATTTTAATACCACTTTAGTAATGTTCAATTAATCGTGAATGAAAGATTGCAGAAGTCTTTGAGGAACCCAGCATCTTCCAGAAAATAAACACTACCTGTTTATTTCTTATATTTATTTCAACAAATAAAACCACTCAAATCATATACTCCAACATACATATATTATCATAGTTTGCATATAACAATTTATTTGATGAAATTTTAGGACGATGAAATGTTCAATGAGTTTGATGAAAGTATGAAAACGTTGACCTGGTTTAAACAGAAGTTCCTTGGCGATTCTTTCAAGGCTCTTCACAGAAGATAAATAGGAGAGGTTCTCAAAAAATTTATGAGCGCTTGGTCCCAGGATATACAGAGATAAGCGAATTTCTTCATATTCTGCATTATATCTCCAACCATTTCGCCTTATGCAGGTTCAACTCCGCTTGCATGCTCACAAAATCTGCTAATTCCTGAGGCAGAAACCTAAGGTAGATTTTGTGGAATTGATCCAAAGACATTAGTAGGCCCTCCTCTCTTCCTTCAGATGTTTTCCTCATTTTTCTTTTGAGGGCTCTCACTTTTTCTTTGAGTTTTTGCTTCCTTAGGCTGTATGAACTCAAAGAGGCAGCAATTTGTGTTCCTACTGATGAGGCTATTTCCTCACCAATTGATGATCTGTCTTCGATTGAAGCTAGGATACTGTAAATACCTGAAAAAAAACCAAATATAATGTTCAAGGCACTATTCTGGAAATCTCATCAGGGGTTGTTACAAATACATGTAATTCAAACCTAAAATTAGAAGCTCTATATGACAAATTACAGATTGAAGCATCTGGAACAATGTTTTCATACCTACTTGATATTGCCGGAGGAGTCGCACAAACTATACTGGTTCACTTGTGGTGGCACTAGTCAACAGACCTACATCAACATCAATGACCATATCTGAAAAGATAAAATTGGTTTTAAGTGATATATTTTATATACACTCTAAAGTTTTCCATTCGTTAATGTAAGTATAGCAAGGGATATTCCCTAATCTCCAGATCACATATTTGATCTTTGAAATAATTACAATTTTCCCTACGGCCGGTTTCCCAAAACTTTGATTGCCAGATCAAGGGCTTGATTGTCAGTCAGCAGTGAATTCACTTTATTTTCAATCCAACCATCGAATGCAAACCATAATCAACAAGTTGATCGGACGTCATAGGTTTTGTGAAACCGACAGTTAGAGCTACAAAATAAACAAATATATTAGAATTTCTAATCTAATGGATATAAGGAATATAAATAAGAAAATCTCGAATGTCATGAAACCTGTGTGAATAAGAGTTTTCCAACGACATTCGGTCTCGGCATATTCCTCCTGTACATCAACTCGAAATGTGCAGCACAAATCCTATATGCTTTCAACTGGGAGGGGGTTTTTCCAAATAGATCTTCCCGAACACATACTGTTAACCAATGGTTTATTCTGGAAAAATAATAGTCATAAGATTTCGACATCGTCCCTAATATCGAATTATTCCTACCTTCCAGATTCTTTTGGTAAATCGAATAACGAGCAATTACCGTCTCTTGTCGGCTCAGACATCCACCTTTTTTATTCCCACTCATGGTAAATGTAAATAATATTCAAAACGAATCAAGAAGCATAATCGTCGAAGTCATTTAAACGTAAACATAAACACTTTGTAACCAACAAAAAAATGGCGGATTGAAGCATGCGCATGAAAATTTGGGACTTTGGAAAAGGGAGAGTGTCGCTTCTGTAATACTTCTCTATTCTGTGCAATTATATAATCATTTCGTTAACTAGTCCAATCCCTTTCTACCTTATGATGCGTACGCCAATGATCGCTTTGAAGAAATGTAAACAAATATTTGACAACAAACACAAGAGATTTTGGCTGCAAACATTGAGTGAAGGATGAAGGGGAATGCGGTATCTTCTCTTTCCTCTATCTACGGGCAGGTGTACAATTACCATAGTGGTAAAGAGTGTCCAGTGGGAATATTTCAACTTTGAATAACCATTATCGAAATACTGGAGGGTTGATACGAGGTAGGTGGGTGGGGTATCACTCGAAGCGCGAGATCAGTCACTCAGCTTAGGGCCAATTGCACCGTTTTCGTCTTAAGCTTCAGTCAGTTAAGCGAAGATAAACTTATTAAGCTCTGGTTTGAATATTCGGCTTGCACCGAGGCTGAATGTAACTAGATTAAAGTAAATCTACAAATCTGGTTATTTTCTCATGAATTGGTACTTGTGTCTAGCTTCATGTTGTTTATTTTAACCCTAATTGATGAATTCAAAAGATGAATCTCATTTTATGGGTTCTACCATATTTCCATAAGATATGAAAAATCAAGATGCATCTATTGAAAAACCCATCGAAAAAATATATCTGACAGACTTCATAGCTTCCATAAAAATATTGCATGTAACTTTCCAGACTTGTTCATTATCATTAAGACTAGGGATCTCTTACTACAGACCTGTGCATCAGGCTTTAAACATTATTCAAATTTATAATTATATACTCAAGTAAACTTATATTTTGTAATATCATAAGATTTGAGCTTCTGCATGGAATTACAATCCTGACGTTTGTAAAATGAATAAATAAAAAGTATTGATTTATCCGAAACAACTTTCGGATAAGGAACGGCTTACCTAAGGATATACTTTCTTTTGAATCATTTTGTTTGTAATAAGTATATTATGAATTGAGTTAATTTTGGGTCGAATATAATGAAAACTCTAATGTGAGATCCGCAGAATAAAAAGTATTCTATATAAATATTGAAGAATCATGTATGGATGGATTGATGAAGGTGTACGTTTGAAGATCGACTAACACGATGCAATTTCTTTTACATTTCGTTTGTAGTTATATTTTGACTTTTGAGTCCAGTTAATATATAATCGAGGAGAATGATAGCACAGAGACAGCACATGCACAATGATATAGTAGTATATGATAGCTTTCCACGTAATGCATCACTAAATAAAATAGTACTGAAGAATCTTCATGAAACTAAGGTTTTTCATTCCAAATATGTCTCCGATTTCATTCTGCTATTCGCTCTTGAAAATAAATAAGCATATCATTGTACCTTTATCATTTCAAATAGTAGAAGGCTTCTAAGAAATGCCATTGAGTTTACGAACTCAATGGAAATACTGATGTTAATTCTTCATGCTTTAAAAGATACGAATCAATGCCTACTGATGTCATTATCTCTCTTATCATTTTTCATGAATATCATCTGAAATTCAATAACTATTAATCAAAATTTGATTATCAAATCCATTAATTCGTACGAGTTCTTCATGAATGTCCAATGTAAACAAAAAAAAATGTAAACAAACTGGAAGTTACGTCCAGAAAAATGTCAAACTTGTGTGAAAGTAGGGTTAGATTTCGAAGCTTACCACTAATCCTTCTTTTAAACCCCCAAATTCCAGGGCTTAAATTTAACAGTCAGTTAAGGCCATTAAACGAGGATTTCGTGACGGTGCAAGATAATTTTTTACCTAAACCTTGGTTATGGTCTTAATCTATGGTTTTGTAATACGGTGCAAGTGGCCCTTAGCCATGAGCATAATTTGAATTGCGGTGAATCTTTAGCATAGACAAGATCTTTAGTCGCGTACGAGAGCTGAGCGGCTTGCGAGGCGAGTTTATTGGGCTGCCTCGCAAGTGTTGACGGTGTTGAGAGGGAGCAGAGCGGTGCGCGAGCCGCTAAACTTGATCCATCAGATATCATCGGTTTTTACGGCGAGGCAAAAGGATTCCTCAGGCTCTTTTTGGACGGCTGGAATGTTTTTACGATGTTTAGAGCACACAGCTTCGTTTCGTGACGCTGTCTGTCTTGATGTTATTCTTAGGCGTATCGTTTGTATGGGATAGTGCTAATGAAATAGCATTTTAATAAAAATGCAGATCGAGCTATTTTTTTTTGTGAATTCAATCGTGTAGGATATTTCTCCGAATAATTCTCACTGAAAGAATAGATATAATGCATAAACCGTTACTTTTCACACTGTCAATAATCTATAATCGGAGGCAAAAAACGTACGATTCTCGCAGAGTTGTACATATTGAAAATAATGAAAATGACTGCGGTCGGTTGTTTGCTAGACAAAAAATATCTTTGGTTACATAATAGTAGTCTCGTTTTTTTTGCGCGCATGTTCTGGGAGAACAGCGTGTTATCGTTTTGTCCAAATGTCTGTAATTTTCGATGATTGAGCTCTGCTCCCGTGTCTGTACGCGGCTTTTGGTCGAGCGCGTGGCGCTTTCCGCAAACATTTTGATTTTCAACGACTCAGAGATGGGCCGAGCACGCAATTTATTTGGTCGTGGGTAAAAAAATTCAGATAGGATGGGACAATGGTCTACAGAACTCCTTCAGGGGCATCAACGTCAGCAAGAACGACAGAACATGTGTCTCAGATTCGGGATGAAATCATTCGTAATCGATAGAGAATTTATTTATTAAAAAAAGAGATTCAGAAAATCTTGTGGCATCCACAGGGATGAATAAGTCATGAGTCCATGTTATTTTGCAGAAGAAATTAAAGTTCCATCCATACAAAAAGCAACTTGTTCAGGATCTCAACGAAAAAGACTATTCTTTGCGAGAAACTTTCGAAAGAACAATGCTGGATCGTTTTCGACAAGCATACACGCTTGAAAACATTTTTTTTAGTCACGATGCACATTTTCATATCGATGGAATTGGAATTGTTAGTAGGCAAAATATGCGATACTGGTTCCCCACCGATGAGAAAGGCCATCAAGAACGTTTACATTGTTCAAAAAGCACTGCTGTCGCACGATTGCAAATGTGAGGTTCAGACTGCTAGAGTGTTTGGAAAAAATCTAGAAAAGCACTGACGTGAGGTCAGGAGCATTAACGCGCTTGTTCACATTCGAAGCCATAAACTCATGATATTTGTATGACATATCACGCCGTCATTTTGAGAGTAATTGAGGGGGGAATTTCAAGTTTTCACGAATACGACCTTCTGAATAAACCCTCAAACCTTCTATAAGAATATCGATTTTCTAAGTAGTTTATTACGGATGTTATAATGGTTAAGGTCAGTCTAACTACCAATCGTAAAATGAGAATCCATTTAGTGACTTAATATTTTTTGAACCGGTTCAATTACGAAAGCCAAATCATCCAATGATTGGCAATATTTTTTGAGTTATTCTGTGAATAACAACAATACCGAGGAAATAACCAAGAAATTGGACATATTTTTACTAACATCTCCAAAGATGAATATCGGATCAAACCGAACTTTAAAACACTATTGTAAAATACCGATTCTAGGTTTTTGCCGATTTTGTTGAAATCTAATGACTAGTTTCCGGAAAAAAAATTTTCAACAAAAATTTTCGAATACTTTTCAACAATTTTCTACCCCTATATACGATCCTAAAAAATTAATAATTTTGCATTAAGTTGTGCATTGTATTCTCTAACTTACTACATAGTAAATCCTCATAGTAGACCCTATTTGGCTGAAACTTCAAGGTGGCATTTTTCATTGAAGGGAAACTGAAATTTTGAAAGGCTAAACCTGCGGAATCATTAGATAGTTTTTACCATTTCGCCAATTCGGCCTACCGGAAGTTATTTTGTTCACTATCATTGGTAAGGCCGGCCGTAAACACATTAACTTCAGGAAGATTTGACATACGGAATATATTTGTAGCGTAGGCTTTCAGTTTAATTAAGAAGGTCGAATGCTTAAATGGGTTGAATTCGCCAATTATTCTTTAGATAGTTATACCCATTCAAAATTTTGGATCGAATTGCAATCTAGTAATTGATCGAAAATTAATAGCATGAGGTTCATGCTGAATTTCGTGAGGACCATATGAAAAAAAAACTGCGTTGGACAGGATCAATACTTGTTTAGATGACCGCTTTGGCAACGGAACAAGTGCGTAAAAGCTCCTGACCTCACGTAGGTGCATTTCTAGGCTTATTTTATTATTGAAATGGATTTTTCTATCCATATAAGAACAATGAATAAAATTTAACTGAAATGAATTATTCTATCCATGAGGATACTGATGAAGTTTTAAATTTTTAACGAAAAATCGATCTTCTGACTGTGTTTCCACATAATGGGTGTTGAAACGATATAAACTTCGCGGCATGCCGTGACATAAAGTGTCATATACAGGGTGGGCAAAAATCGTTGTCTACTGAAGGGATCTCGAGAACTATAGCAGCTACGAGAAAACTGATGTGACATTCTCGAGCTCTCTTTTCCTGACTAATCCGAATCTGAAAACAGATCCAGCCTGTTCATAGATTTTGAATGATCAACGAAAATTGAGAAATTGTCATTTTCAATGATGCTGAATAACTCGCTTCTTTGAACTCGTATTCGAAATCTGTTCTTACATTCTACGGGCACTTTCTTAGGATTAATTCGAATATAATATGATTGTATTTTTTAAACCAGTTGTTTTCGAGGAGAAAGAACGATTTATGATTTTCAAAATGAGAACTATAGTCGATAATCCTCTTATCTTGCTGCAAAATTTTTGCTGATTTCGAAAATGTAACATATGTTGCTATTCGAATGAATATGACATGAGAAAAAATTAAATACTTTTTTCCTGCTTTTCGATCCACTTTTGCATTTTAAGTAGTCTGGCGTTACAATAGCGATCGTTGAATATGCAAATTAACCATAGAAATAATTTTTCAGCAACCGGTGATTCCAATCATAGAAGCTCAAGTTTACAAAAGATAATGCATATTCAACGGTCGCTATGGTAACGCCAGCCTTCTCATAATGCAACAGTGAATCGAAAAGCGGGAAAAAAGTACTTAATATTTTTCTCATGTAATATTCATGTGAATAGCAACATATGATATATTTTTGAAATCAGCAAAATTTTTTTAGCAGGATAAGAGAACTTTCGACTATAGTTTACCTTTGAAAAATCATAAATCCTTCTAATTCCTCGAAAATAGCTGGTTTAAAAATTCTATCATATTATATTCGAATTACTCCTAAAAAGGTGCCTGTAGAATGTAAGAACAGATTTCGCATACGAGTTCAAACTAGCGACTTATTCAGCATTATTGAAAATGACAATTTCTCAATTTTCGTTCATAACTCAAAATCTATGAACGATAGGCTGGATCTGTTTTCAGATTCAGATTAGTCAGGAAAAAAGAGCTCGAGAATGTCTGATCAGTTTTCTTCTAGCTGCTTCAGTTCTCGAGATCCCTTCAGTAGACAACGAATTTTGCCCACCCTGTACCTCCCACTCAACCAATCTAAGGGACAGCCCCAGCTGTATCGAACGTAGAATCGTGATGTACCGGGGGACGATCTACCGCATTTTGCCCGCGAGTCCCGATTTTACCTTTTTTAAACTGAAATATTTCGCGAATTTCAAAAGTGTGAGATAGCATATAGTACACGGGTCTACAGCATTCTTGCACACGAGTGATACATATGTTATTTTTATTGCTTTTATACCTTGAAATAAAAATAAAAACAAAAATAGTTCTGAATTCGTTTTTACGTGTGAAAAATGGAGAAATTCAAAATAATTAAAATAAAGTTTTAAAATAGCGGCCGAATGTTTAAAAAATTTCACGTTTTCTGACATGTTCAGGAGAATTTTCCCTCAATAACCCCTAAATATAGTCCCCCATTATATTATCAATATACTGGCAACCACAGTTTAACCTATAGTTGTTTTTGTGGATAGATTCTTTATTATTTTTTATTATTCTGCCTAATGATTTCACGGTTCTAAATGAATTCGACCACAGCTTCGAAATTCTCCATACAGAAAACAAGAGCAATAAATTGAACCTTTTGGAAGAATTATAAATAAAGGTACCATAAAAAACAGATCTTGCTTAGCAACCAAACTGACCGAACCAATTCCCATTGCTCTGCGTCTTCGAATGAACTTGCTGGAATTTCCATAAAATACATGAAATTTTGTCACGTTTTTCGGTTTTCAATTTGTATTTCAAGAAAATGGTTTTGTAAAGGTAGTAAGTAAACATTCTTACCTGATGAAGTCACAATGTAAGTGACGAAATAATTGTTGTGAAATTGATAAATACAAGCGGAAATAAAGTGTTTTACTTCAATCGATATCAAGATGAATTTTCGGGAATGAAATAATGAAATATTTGAATAATGTTTATTTTGAAAGGAAAAGAGAACATATTTCGGCTTCGAATCTGGACCTGTGGGAAAAAAAGTTTCGTTGTGCAATATAATAATTGTCTTTATTCGACAAAATAATCCTTTGAAATGTACCGCAGTTTTGCTGCTTGTTCTCGTATCTACCGTTATATATATAAGCAGAAAAGTTTTTGACCAAGATATTGAATCGATCAAAATTATGGTATATCTATTGATTATGCATGGTACTGACTGCTTGTGATTTGGGGTCAAAATTATGGTACAATTTCATGATTATGGCACATTTGGCATCCCTATTGTGAAATACCTACAACCCCACAACGAGCCGCACAAGAAACACTACAGCCCCATTACCTATCTTTCGATAGCGCTGGCACGCAAAGATGAAAATAAATTGGGAGTGAAAATCAACGAAGGTCGAATCGCTATAACTTCTTGAAAGGCAAATATTTTCGATTTGTATTCATTCTCCATATATGTATCAAATCGAGATATATATATCGGAAAAAATTTTTTTTTTGTTGATCGGTGTAATGATCTAGTATCGAAAAAGATTGAGAAAATCACACATGATTTCGTGTTTAATGCAAGGTACTTTTTGAGTTATGTGAGTGAGATATTCCCAAATATTTTGGAACTGCGCCTAGATCAGCCATCATTTTGAAAAAGCAGCAAAAAACAGGCCCTGTGTTGATCACAGAATTGAAACTACCTGTTGAAGAGTTGCCAGCATGTAATGAAAGTGACCATTTTCATTTCCAGGTATCCAGATCACCAATACGATGATTCCAGTTACAGAGCGAACAGAGTTGGAAAAAGTGTCGAGGATGGAACAAACGACCAGATAAAGTTGCCGGAAAATCTTCAGGAGATATTCTCATCGGGTGCTGGTACCAATGACAGAGAGAGTCGGAGAAACTTCGCATGGAGTGAAGAAGAAAAACTAAAGAAAAATGTGTAAAAATCTTGGTATATAGTAGAAACAATCGTGGCATAAAGAAAATGTGATATGTCTTCCATCGAAGTACACTAGATTATTGCATAAGTAAAATTGAATATATATAAATTTTAAATAATATACTGTAATATCCAACCTAATGAATATGCATACCCCTAGATCTACTTCATGTTTTATGACCGAAATCTCATTGATTTCACGCATAGAAGTTCGAGAACGAAAGATTAAGATTCTATTAATTCAATAATTCTACAAAATCGACTCAGAAAAACCACCAATGACACACGTAGCCACAGGTGATTAGAATTATTTTCAGTATATTCGATCGAATTTTCTCATGCACGCTAAGAATTTCAGAAACCTCGGTAATAGAAAATGATATGAAACATAGGAAAGCTAAGGAACAAATCTCATGGCAGTCAATGTGGCCAACCTAGAATTGAACAACATCAAACCCACAATTTTTAGTTTTTTCTGAGTTTTTACTCCCAAAAATTGTTTTTTCATGGAAAACGCCCTTGCGGATGGCAGGATTAAACTATTCGTCAAGGTCAGTTTTATGTAAAACAGATTGCCTAATGAACAATACAGAAACAATAAAAACGATAAACAAAGCGAATTGTGACGTTTCAGAGTACAGAATACAGAACTTGATTCTGTATTTTACTTTCTTCCATAACGCTAATTAGAACTCAGGGGGGAAATCATTGTCGAAATTGTCTGAAGTATTGTACCAGGAATGTAGGTATCTTATCCTACCGAAATTGCTTTTGTGTGAAGCCTAAAGGTTTGTTTTCTTCCGATATTCGAATTATTTTTCTTCAATATCTTTAATAAATGGTCGAAAATGTATTGGAAAGTAGCGAGTAATACCAGTCAGATGGTAATACCGGTCAGTGCTGTTTCCAATATGACTGCATTCAACTCATATACAGGTTCCCACAACAATGGTGTTTCATATCTCTATTTATGAAATAGATAGGATCTAGATCTAGTTTTCCATAGTCATATCTTATTGCTCCTTTTTTTTGACGGGTACCAACTTTGCTTTTTTGAGGTTTGAGGTTATTTTCCTGATATTGAGAGAACTACAAACGCAATTGGACTGAAACTTGGTGACAAGGTGGAGCATAAGTATCTGCAACTTTTCGGGAAATTAAGTTGAGATCATGCTCTAAGTGAATTGAAAAAAAATTTTCTTCAAAATATTTTTTTTCAATACTGTGCATTATATTTGGGAACAATTTTAGTCATAGTTTGAGCTTCATATTCCACAGCAGTGTACCAAATTTCAGTACTAGAAAAGCACTGACGTGAAGTTAGCAGCTTTTGTTCGCATGTTCAAATACGTTGCTAAGGCGGTCATCTGCTTTGCACATTCGAGATAGAGCTAACATGTAAACCTAAAACGGATCTTTCGATTTTGACGAGTATTCTGAAAATTGGCATGGTAAGCTATCGGTCCCGGTTCCTGCTCCATTTTGCAGATGCAAAAAAATTTCTCTTACCAGGTTGGTTGCACAGACATCTCAATTGATCGGTCCAAAAAGGGTCAACTTTAAAGACTTGAATTAAGTCTGTATGTGAAAAAATGTTCCATTCGTTATTTTATGCCGCAAACTTTCAGAATAAGTTGGTGGCTCGACGTGAACCATATTTTATATGTACCTATACCCAGAATGAAAAATTCAGTTTGGTTGAATCAGGTGATCCAGCGAGCCACCAAAGTGAACATATTATAACGTTTTCTTGGTTTTCAAAACGTTTAGAATATTTAAACTATTTATTTACACTTATTTACACACTACTGTTCCAATAACTAAACAACTATTTCTATCAAAGTCTGTTCACAATTTATATCCACACTCATTTATTTTCACTGAACTCTTTCCGCTACGAATCACTCTGCTGAATTTGTCCCTGTGCTGCTCCGCGCCTACCCTTTTATCACACGTGGAATTTCTGGCAATTTCGAGAACGCTCTAGAACGAGGCGGGTGACTCATAGGCTGCTCGGGCGTTCTGGAGCGGTCAGCAACATTCTAGAATAGACAGGGCCGTACTCGTCACAATATCATATCAATATTGAGTCGTTAAACGACATTATAGCAAGGAAATATTAATTCCTTGCATTTTCGTAAACATAGCTTTTTAAAAGAAAACTAGTAATCTTAACCATAAGATTCCTGTACAAAATTTGTAGAGCTTTTTTTGGTGCTTCTTATGGATCGATTATATTGGGTGACCCTTCTGAAATAAGGAAGATTCTGCAAATTTTCATTTCCAATATAAGGCATGCTGTTTTTAAGACCCTTTTTATCACAGTTCGATTTCAGATATAACGTATGTACAATATTCTACCAAAAATAAATTTCAATGAAACTTGTCACAACGAAATAACTTCAAATATTCTGAGCAGAAAAAGTAATAAAAAATACAGTTTGCTATTTGAAATATCAAAGTTGGGATCCGCCTAAAAGAAATGAACACACTGTGTGACCGAAAACATTTTATTTTTTCACGTACGAGCAATTAGGTTACATCATAGAAAACCAGACTTCCCTCTATTCCCTAAATCGAGATATGGAACACCGTGTCGCGAGACCCTGTATACAGGATGTTTCATCATTATCTGGACTAACGTATATAGTCGTGTAGACGATATTAGGAGAATCATTTTTGCCTCATGATTCCATTTTCGAAGCATAAGCAAGATGAAAGTGTTCACTTCGAGCAATATTTTCAGAAACGTGGTAAGTTATGCGTGGCCTTCGAAATAACGGTATCTAGACACAGCCCAATTGTTTTGGTTTCGAAATGTTTTGTGACGACGACGAGTGAGATTTCAACGTATAACTAATATAGAATGTATGATAGTGATGAATTTTAAATCAAAAGATAGGAGATGAAACTCCGTCATTTTTCGTTTTCCGATCAGAAATCATGATAGATTTATTCAATTAAATCAATTAGTCAATTCATTAAGATTTGCGGTGTAGATTTCCATCCTATATAGAAAAAAGACTGTTCAATAAACTTGGCATGAAATTTCACGTCACAGGGGTTTATTCTAGTTGCTATTGGGTTTTTTAGGCGCCAATCGCTGCAAACAGGATCATCATGAGGCCCATCTGTTGTCGGATCTGTTGAAGTCAGATGACCGCAATCGACCAATGAGAGGGATTTTCGACCAAAATTTCGCATGTCCCCCCGCCTCCTTTTCGCGACCGATGTTATAAAAGTCCTTTTGGGAGCAATAAGAGTGATTTCCGTTAGATTTTGTTTGGATTCAAGTCCAATTCTTGTTGGATTCCGGTCAAGTTCATTTAAGATTGAAGTTCCCCGATTCTTGTTAGATTCTTCAATTTTATAAGATTGAAATACTAGTTTTGTAGCTTGTCTTCGAAATTATTATTGAAAACCATCCGCAGATAGTCGTCAATTTTTACAAAGTTAATAACAGTAGGTATTTCAAAGTATTAATTGCAATAAGAATAATTTTGCTATATTAAATTCAAATTTAATATTTGAATGAAAACTTATAGTTTTCAAAGGTCAATATCAACTGTCATTTAATTTTTGAAGTTATAAAGATTTTGGAAAATGTTTTTTACTGCATTTCATTTGTCAAGGAAAGAAAAAGGTTTAAGTAAAATCTGTGGCATTATTGTTTTCTATGCACAATTCTAACAAACATGCGTATGGACTTAAATCTGGTTATTTCCGTTGATGTGAAATGTTAGTTGAAACACGTGGTGAGTTTTTGATATATAATATAGAATAAATGCTACTGATGATTCTAAATCGAAAGATAGAAGATGAGACACTGTGTCTAGTATTGTTTTTAGGTTGTATTTCATTTTTTTACCCTTTTCTAAGGTTTTTTACTTTGATCATTATATGCCAGTTGATATAATAATTTTGTCATTGAAGACGTAGTACGTTCGACGACATAAAAGTATATCGAAAGATATCAAATCAATATCGAAAGATATTATTATGTAAAGGTTAATACAGAAAAATCTGTATTTAATTGTTGTAATAATTTTGCTTTTGAATAGGTATAACCGTACGAGATAGATACTCAAGTATACCGTAGTGTCCATCCTGTAAATTCCAGTGGTATAAATAAGAATTTGGGGGCCTTGTTCACCTTTCCGCTCTTTCCTCTTGTGTTTCCAATCAGTGTAATTATTTCAGCTCATTCTGTAATCCCCGTCCGAGATAAATTTGTTATCAGCTTGGCATACACGTGTCGCGATACGGATTTCATTATACGGTGTCTTCCGATGCCAGGAGTGTCAACTTTCAGGGGAATTAAAGTGACTCGAATCAGTATGATCATGTCGCGCTATGTGATATACAGGAGGTGTATTATGTCTTGGTATTATTTTTAGGTTTCTATGGGTTTTCACTGCCAATATCTGAAACAGAACTATTAAAAATTAAATAAAAATTGTTTTTGTCATGAAAAACGCCCTTGCGGATTGCAGTATCGAACTATTGGTCAAGGGCAGTTTCTTGCAGAAAAGATTGCCTAACGAACAATACAGGAACAATACAAACGATAAACGAAACGAACTGTGACGTTTCAGAGTACAAATCTGACTCTTCCATCTGACGAAGCAGAAAATTTCAAGAATTATTCTCTTTCGATTTTAGTTTCGATCTGAGTTTTAGTTTATTTGAAAATCTCATCGCATGAGCCAAACTGTTTGAGATAATTTTTGAATCGAAATGAGAAAATAACCGAAATCTTTCGTGGAAAACAACTCTCCTTCTCTAGAACAAGTGCGTAAAAATCATTGTATATAGATACATTTTTTCTAGACGGAGAATAAATGTCTTTGAAGCTACTGATGAAGGATTACACATCCACAATATTTTATACTTGATATCCACTGATGAATATTAAGAAAATGTAACCGTTAAACGATTATTTTTTCGCGAACCAATTACTGTTCAAAACCGAACTGTTGTTTCATTTATGAAGTTATCAGGTCATAGACTTAGAAGCCGTTCGATATGATTCCTCTTCATTCGGAGACTGTAATTTTATCATCCGAAGCTACCAATTTATCTCATGTAATTTTCATTAAATATCGAACAAGTGGTATCTGTAATGTAAAGCAGTTATTTATCAGACCTATGAAGAGAACCGTATAATTATAGAGGAGTATATGAATCTTGAATCTTGTTGGATTTATTTGTGGGATTAAAATTCACATATATTCATTATTTGTTCAAGATTTTCCGTTTATTTTTTGAAAATAAAAAACTTGGTCATCGACAGAAAACTCTCGAAAAGTACTGACGTGTAATAAGTTCTGATCTTATTCAAAATTTTGAGGATCTTCTGATAATTATTCAACTCTTCCGGGTTGTAATTATGAGTATCATTTTTTAGGTTTTTATGGGTTTTCACTCCTAATATCTGAAACAGAACTATTCAAAATAAAATAAATTTGTTTGTTCCATGAAAAATGCCCTTGCGTATTGCAGTATCAAACTATTTGTCAAAGGTAGTTTCTTGCAAAACATATTGCCCGATGAACAATACAGAAACAATACAAACGATAAAGAAAATGAACTGTGACGTTTCAGAGTACCTACAAATCTGACTCTTTCATCAGTCAAAGCAGAAAATTTCGAGAATTATTTTCTTTCGAGTCTTCGTTTTGATATGAGACTTTTGTCGAATTAACTGCAATCCAAAAAACAATTTTATGTAGTTTTTAATAGTTCTGTTTCACATATTGGGCGTTGAAACCAAAAAAAACCTAAGAAATGATGCGTAATCCTCCCAAAATAAGCTCTAATCGATATGTAATTATGAGGTTTCATTCGATGATATTTTGGGTGCAGAAAAAAAATTAGAATCAGGAATATTTTCAAACGGACAGAAAAAAGGTATTCTTCAAAAGAAATGGAAGAATGTTTTAACTCCTGTGATTTTGACTGTGTAGAAAATTCTTCAGAGAACGGTATTCATATTGTGACATCGATAATTCGGCCAAAATTAACATGTCAGGCAATGCCACGCATTGAAATTCTGAAAAAATGTTTATGATTCAATGAGTGAATTTCATTGAAAATAGCAAAAAAGGCATCAAAAATGAATAATGAATATTTTGACAATTTACAGCGAAACATTTTATCAATAGCCACAGATTCTGTTAATTTCATTTTCGTACATATCCCTTAAAATTTAGGATATATTTTAAATGATTGTAGATTGCGCAGAGTCGGAATCAAAACGTATTTTATGTGAACCTACTGTTCATAGCATTGAATTGGACTTTTATTATTCCGAATTCACAGAAACTTGGAGTTGTGGTTTGAATTCGAAATTTATTCTAAATTAATTGTGTTAAATTTTCGCCAATTCACTCCTGAATAATTACGTCAAAAAAAGAAATAATAACGTCATTGCAGAAAAAAATAAGAAGCAGAAAAATCTGGGAAAAAGTACAATTCACCACTGATGAAAAACAAAAAAATTAGGTAGAAACTTCAATTCGATAATGTCAACGTTTTCATTCGCCCTAATCGAACATATATCCATTGTAAAGTTTTAAAATATAGTTTCATTCATTCAATTTAAATTCAAGTTATTTTGGCAAGAGATAGCTCTCTACACCTTCTTGTGGTTCTGGCTGAACAATATTATTTCACGATTATTGAGAAGAAATAAACGCTGCTATTCGATTTATTGACCGAGTAGGGCATAATACTTTTATTGTTTCAGGTTTTTTTTGGAAATAAAATCATTCAATTAGTTTGACGAAGTGGAAAGTTAAAAAAAGTTTAAACTTTTCATTCAAATTAACGTACTATGCGTTCAAGCGGCTGGCCTCTCAGTTTCGGTTTCATGCATCGTTGTTGAACAGTGTTCCAGGCTATTTCTAGAGGCGGCTATGGAGTCATTAAGTTTATCATATATGTCTACACCCACATAAATTGGCGAATTCATCCCAATTCTGTGCTTGAAATTTGGGAGCACAAAAAATCGCCTAGTCCGCATATCACACTGGTGTCGGTCACCATGCCTAAAAACTTTACCCTGATTTTTGTATATTGACGTTGCCAATTCGAGAATCACAAGCAACGGCAATGTGATAATTCTCAACGATTTGAAGAAATGTCTACAGGATATAGTATGAGGAATGCCGACCAAACACCTTACATCGTTCGAACAAGAGGAAAACCACAAACACTCTCACAGTGCTTTTTCCAACTCAATTCCAAGAAACCGAACAGAATATGTTCTCCTGAGGTCAGTGCAATTCAAACACACGTTGATACTCATGTTATTATTGATATTGTGAAATACGCAATATGTTGGTTTCTGCTCATTCATATGAAGGTCATTCGTACTGAAACATTCATGCAAATGAATAATATCTTCCTGGACGTCAATTTCCAAGATATCCTCATTTAATGCCGATATTATGACAGAAGAATCATTCATATAGGTATACATCATGCCCACTTCAATTCGATTTCCTATTTGTTCCGAATGAAATGTCTCTCCGGATTGATCTGTCGTAACAAATTGTAGTATTCTTTCAAACGGAAAACCGGTAATCCAGTTTCAAAGATAATCTCTAATACCGTATTTATTGAGCTTTTCCAAGAAAATACGGTGATCCACGCAGTCAAAAGCTCTACTCACATCAAAGACAATTCCTGCTGGACAATTCCCAGACTCAATATGGGTCACCACACTCTCTGGGAAAGCATTTAGCATGATTTGGACGAAATCCGAAGTGGTTCTCATTCAGAATTTGAATTTATCCAAAATTTCGAAAGCCTATCCAGAAAGGAATACTCAAATATTGTAGATAATACAGGGGTACCAGCTATCGGTCTGAAATATTGAATTTCTTCGTGATCGCCTTTTTTGAAAAAGGTATGGATTTTATTTATTTTTAACGTATATCTGGAAAAATTTCTCGTGAAAATGAGTTGTTCATTAGACGCATTAATGGTTTCAAAATATGATTAAAGTTTTCCTTTAAGGAGAAAGCTCGGTATATCATCCATACCGCTTGACTTTTTGGATTTCAGTTTATTATTAATCAATGGCCGAAACTCGTCTTCTGTAAACGAGGCAAGGACCATTGATTTGTTATGAATCTTCGTTTTATCTTTATATCGAATTTTCGGGATATTATCAGTTATGTTGGAGAAGCTCTCCACGAAAAATTTATTCATTAATTCAGCAATCTCTTTTCCTTTAGATATCCCACAATTTTCATGTTTAATTGTTAAATTTTTACTGCGTTTTCTTTTCCTAATGGTCAATAGACCAACCACATTTCACGCTGTTTTTATGGGATTGTTATACATATTTATGTTATTCTCTGTTTTCAATGTACATGCCTGCTTTTTAGTCCAGGAAAAACATTAGATAAGAAAACCTAGAAAAGCACGAACATGAAGTCAGCAGCTTTTACGCGCTTGTGTAATCTGCGATATGGCGACTTAGAAATTTCAGTGAAATTTAAATGAAATATGAAAGTTTTTCAAGAATTTTTCCATGGATAATTCTTCTTATTGACACCAAGTTTCATTTCGATCAGACAAAGATTTTTCGAGTCATTGAAAAACCGAATTTTCAAATTGTTATAACACAAAAACCATTCGGCAGATTCGGCCCATTAACGAACTTAGCCGAGATATTCAGGATCAAAACCTAACCTAAAGATTTCAAGAGTCAAGGCTTTTCCTTTCGAAAGTTAGAGCACAGGAACATTCATAAGGAACTCTGAATAGATGGATTCTGGATGTAATTTGCTGAAATCCATCATGAAAGAATATCCAATATTCCGAATATGCACGATATCGGTTTGAATAAAATCACACTCTAAAACTCAAATGGGAAATTCTGAATATCTCCTATCAATTCTTGAAATTGAATATCCTGCATATTTCCATCGCCTTCAAAATTTCAAAAAAATGCTCCACAATGTGCAACACTACGACTGAATGTCAGTACAAGATTCTTGCATAGAATTCTAGAAAATCACCGACGTGAAGTCCGCAGCTTTTGCGAGCCTGTTCAAACCAGTTGAAAAAGCTGTCTTCGTTTCAAGTATTGACCCCAACAAACGCACTTTCATTTCCTTATAGAAATAGTTGGTTTCGGCCTGTAGTGAGTACAATCACTTCCGAACGAAACAACCCATATTTGTAGAGTAGGTTTGAACTTTAATGACAAGGCTGAATTCGTGAATGGGTGGAATCCACCCAATGAAATTGAAATTCGATGCTCTACAGTGAAATATGAAGTTCGAGGTACGAGCAATATGATTCCACTTCTGATTAGTTTCTAAAAAAAAAGTTTTGACAAGAATTTGAATTTTTTTTTTCAAAACTCGACATTTGGACAAAACGATAGCACGCTGTTCTCCACAACATGCGCGCAAAAGTCATAAACCGAGGGGTATATATCTGCCACAAATATTGTACTCCATAAATCTTCTTTGGCAATTATTCCTCTGAAATCCCTGTAAATCACCAATGAATCCACATTAGTCCGAATAAACCACCGCAAATCTTTATGAATCTCCGTAAATTGATATGCTGATATGAATACGAAAAATTTAAAACAGCAGTGACGTTAGGCACTAACTTTTAAGGTCATGTTCGAATTGGTCGGCAAAGCGAAATTCCACATATTATTGTCCAATTTCTCCAAAACTGAAGGTCGGACATGCCTGAAATTTGGTACAAAGGTGTTGAATATTGTCTCCAAAGTGTGAATCTGATTTACTGTTTTTGAAGAAAACATTTTTTCCACGAAAAGTACTAGGTCCTTCACTCCGAATGTTAGAGCACCTACAAATAGACAGAATAAAATTCAGCAACGGATTCGTCCTTATAGAGAGAGAGGGAGAGAACTCCGAGAGTTTTGAAATTTTCAGAGTAAGATTTAAGCTTTAATATCTCGCATAGGTTCACTGCTGACACAATCCGCCTAACGGTTTCATAGTTATATCCATTTCAAATTTAAATAGATAAAATAAAATAATAATATTTCCTTTATATCTCAATACGCCGATGCAATCAGATTGGAACCTCGGGATGACTTTTGGAATGCTGAAACGTAAACCTATGCAGAATTTAGTCAGGATTGTATCATTAGAATCTTTACATCAGACTCCGATGAAATTTGGCATTCGGCTTCGTCGGGCAACAGTGAACGAGCTCGATCGGATATGTACTTTGGAAAATATTTTTAAAATTAAAAATTGGGCAGAATTTTCTGGTGTATATAAGACATGATGAACACAAACTCCAATATCAAGCTCCAACTTGCTTGTTATATTTCACGGAAGTTATTGTGTTTACAATCGGCAGCTAAGTAGATCGCAAACACAATAACTTCTGAACGAATTTGTAGAATAATCAAAGCATCTGAATTTTGTAGAGTTGAGATTCCATACATTCACGAATTTGGCTTTTGCAATTAAGCTCCAAATCTACTATACGAAATATCTACTTTCCCAGTTGTTACTTTCGAAAGTGATTAGGTTTGTAATAGGCCGTAAGGTCGACCTTAAATAATGCGAAACAATAATATACGATAGATACAACGTACATACTCAATAATTGTAAAGCAGGGTGGGCCTTAATTATAAAGGTCCAATTCGTGAATGAGTAAATCCCGCCCAATAATTCTCTGAATGGTATATCTGAAAATACAGACTCGATCGAATTGAAATTTCTGACAAATAGTCTGAAAAATGGCGTCTCGAAGGTACATGCAAAATTTAGTGAAAAATGACTTTGTATTTTTAAAAGCATTTGAACCTTTTACTTCAAGTCAGTGCTTCTTCACAATTTGTCTCAAAAATGTCATATTTATCAGTGGAATTATGGCATCATCATAAAGAATTCAGACAAATTTCCCTGCAAATGACAAATCAACCTTTGTCATAATCACTTCTTCATGGAATTGATAGCCCTGAACTGAAAAGTTTGTGATCTGTTTCCCCAGTCACTCTTTCATCCCTTATTAGTTATATGTCAACATCATAGTCGGCTTTTTATTGCACTGTCATCATATTTAACCATTATAGTGTTGTCTACAGATCTATTAATAGATCGAATTCCAGCTATCTGATGGAATTGCATTTTCAATAAAATTTTTATATTGTACCTACATATGTCACGTGACTTTCGATGAATTTCGTTGAAAATCAATGAATTCACAGGTATTAATGCTTCTTTCCCCAGTTTTTGTAATCAAAATCTTTTTAACCTGTCTAACAGACAGACCCCAGCAGACACTAAACTTTTTTGTGGCTTGTTTACAATACTCAACAAGTCAACAGAGATGAATTGTAGATGTGTGTGAAGTTGGCCCAGCACTTTTCGATTTTCGAAAAAATTTCGTCTTGAATTGTGCTAGGTTTGTGCCGTTTAATTTTTTTTTTTCATTTCGTACGATTCTCAATAAATTGCACGAAATGTATAAAATAGGTCAGCCCAGCACATTTCGAAAAAGTGAATTTAAATGGCTGTAATAGATTGTGCTACACACATACTGAGCTGAGCAGTTTGAATTTTTCCGGAATCAGAAGCGTAATTTGATAGAAGTAACTATTCAATACTAAATGAAAGTAAAACAAAACTCCTGATATTTGATCCAAATAGATCGCCTGTTTTCATGAAAGGCAGATCAACCAATACTGCTATTTTTCAGTTTGTGAACGTAGTTTTACATTGTTTCGAGAATAAAAATTTAGCGTTGGGTCTATTCGTAGACCTAAGCAAAGCATTTGATTGTGTAGATCATGAACTTCTTCTCATAAAACTGAAAAAATATGGAATAAGAGGGAAGGCAAATGATTGGATAAGGTCATATCTGTCGAATAAGAAGCAGCAAGTTGTTGTCAGTAGTATGGATGATCAAGTCAAGTCTGAAATTCGAACTGTGAATTGGGAATAGGTCAAGGTACGATTGCTGGTACAGTATTGTTTATAATATATGTTAATGATCTACCAGAGGCAATATAAAATTATTTAACATCTAATTATGTAGATGATACAAATGTGTTAATTGAAGGTGGGGATATAAACCAGATTATAGATAAAACAAAAGATGCGTTCTCTGAAATAAAGGATTGGTTTTCCATGAATAAGCTAGTAAGTAATGAGTCAAAAACTAACTTGGTACTATTTCGCCCTAAACAGGCTCAAAATACTACTCGAAATCGTATTTCTCTTGAAGATAATAATATCACCCTTTCTTCAGACATCAAGTTCTTGGGGGTAAATATTGATGAGTACTCAACTGGGAAATTCACATAGATGAGATTATCTGTGTAGGCTATGGAATAAAGATTTTATCTAACCACTTAGAAAGAAACATTTTCAAAATAATTTATCTTGCCAATTTTGAGGTATGGAATTATTTTCTGGGGTCGAAATATCAAGATTAATTCAGTGTTTGTTATCGAAAAAAGGGTTTTGAGATGTATTTGTAAAATTTCGCCAAATGGAGTTTTAAACTATGGTTTATATATTTATGAATGTTTGCTTTTCGCTTCCAAAAATAGAGAAATGTTTAATATCAACAGACAGCGTAGGTTTAATACCAGAAATTTAGATCTTTTCATCCCGCAAAATAGATTGACTTTGACAGAGAAGGGTCAATACTATATGTGTACCAAATTATTTAATCAACTGCCTGATAATGTAAAGCGATGATATCATTTGGAAACTTTCAACAATTGGTTAGGACAATGCTGGTTCAATTGGAACCATACAGTTTGTATGACTTTTTCAGCTACAAAAGTCTGCCTCGATGAATATTGTTTAATTTTTCAACTTGACGTCATTTCATTTCTTATGTAAGTATTTGTAAGATCTGCAATAAAGAAGATTTATCTATCTATCTATCTATCTATCATGTATCCTGATTTTCAAACAATCAACAATGTTTTTTACCATTTCTACCGTTCGAAGGAAAAGTTAAGGGTTTTTTTCTGAAAATCTGACTGAAACAAGTCGGAACAAATGTGGTACAAATATATGAAGCAACTTTCGACAGAGAAAAACGAAATAACTTGGCAGACTTTCTCCCAAAATCTTTTTTTTTTTTGGAAAATTAGCAGATTTTATGTGAGAATTTCAACGAAACACAATTTTCTTCAAATGTTATCTATCTAAAGTGTTGAGCTAATTCTATTCTTTATTTTTATTTCTGGGAAATTAGGCGGGCTTTCGGAAAATTTCAAACGGCATAAGTCGGTATGTGGATAGCACAATCTATTTCTGCCGTTGGCACCCACTTTTTCGGAAAGTTTTAGTTGTCCCCTTCTATATATTTTGACGAATATCTATATAACCATTTGGAATAAGAGAACCTAGCTCAATTCAACAAAAAATTTTTTTCCAAAAATGTGCTTGGCCAACTTCACACTTATCTGGGCATTCCATTTCATACATTTTGTAGAATATCTTGGATACCGTTTGAAATAAAAAAAAAGGCACAAAGCATTTCAAACCTTGTAAAATTCAGTCTAAGGAAAAAATTATCGAAAAATATTGGAATGAATTGTTTTCAAAATCCTTTGTTTTTTTCGAAGAATTTGCACGAAGATTTTCGTGCAAATTTCAACGTCACAAGTAAGCTCGTTTGAGGAACAATTTTTCGTATATATTTTCATCACAAAAAAACGAATGTGGTGGGCAAACTTTTTCTTCAATTTCACGATTTTTCGGGGAATCCGAAAGAATGTCGTAAAAATATTTATACGAGTCACCACAAATGTGAAACAACTGAGTATATGTATAGCACAATCTATTACAGCCATTTGAATCCACTTTTTCGGAATCTGCTGGGCTGGCCTCTTTTTAACATTTCGTGTAATATTTGGAGAACCGTACGAAATGAAAAAGAATATTCAGCGGCACAAAGCAAACTTGGCAAATTTCGGGACAAAAAAAATATTCTCGATTCTTATCCGGATTGTAGAGGAGGGAAACTTCCGTTTGAGTTGGCAGAAAAGAGGGATGTAAATCAGGTCTTATATATAATATTACCTGTGGTTTAATTGAAAATGTGCGAAAGTCCTTGTCGCACTATGTAGATAATATATAAATATTTTCGTGGATACTTCCGTCCACTTAATTTTTTTTTGTAAAATTCGGTTTTCTGAAGTTTCTTCATTACTTAAATTATATTTCAAAATGAACCAACGAATTATTGATTGATATAATAATCAATTTAATGATGAAAGTATTTCAGATATGTGCTTTTCAGAAAAAAAAATCATTCTAAACATTATTATTATTCAATAGAGAAAGAGGGCTCTTTCATTCATAGATTTATTTCAGAAATAGACATCCAAAGTGGGAACAATGGAAATAAAATCCATTAGATTATCCTGGGAGGTCGTAGCTAAGGAGTTATCCTCAATAACAAAAATTTATATTTTACAGTTAAGCATTTCTTCAACAAATACAACAATCATATCAAAAACCAAATCAACACGACGTTGAAAAAGTCAGGTTAACCATTTAATCGATGACAGCAACTCTACGTTTGTGCGAAATACCCAATTCTGAAGCAGTTCGGACTCTTACGTCCGAACTCCTTTCACAATTCTAGAACAGTTCGAAATCGATTATGAAAATAACCAAAACAGGATTACTCAAATCCTGAACCGGTTCTGAAATGAACCAAAACACGAAATCGCAATCGCGCATGCGGAAACGTTCCAGAACAGTTCTGAACTCGGAACCAAAACAAACCTATGAATTGTAGGTTAGAATTACTTGGATAATGTATTGTGCACATGCGCAAATAATGAACAGCTGATTCAACACATTTCTAGGTTGTCGTTAAATCCTTGATAAATTCTCGATGAATCCTGGCAAATCCTCTGTGAATTCTCGTAAATACGCGTCAATCCTCGTTAAATCTCGTAAATCCTTGTGAATCCGCTAGGCTGTACACCATATATTTGAATATCATAACTTAATATTTACAACTTGCCATAGAACTAATAAAATCCAACCCTAAAACTATGTCCGAGTAACACTCAAGGGACTTTTCAAGCTTTCTTGTATTCGAGGAGGGCATCCTTAGGTCACTATAAAACAGAAATTTTGCCTCAAGCTCGAAAGGAAATCGAAGTGATACTATAAATACGGCTTTTAGTTGTAAATGTTTGATATATTTTATGATAATGGATATTTTAGATATTTTAGGATAATGAAAATACACTTTTCGAACTTTCACTCTACACAATTCGGAATGTAGAAACAGAAAAAGTGATGAAAAATTCAGGTTGCCATTTGAAAACACAAAGTTGGGACGCCCAGGAAAACACCCCTTGTGACTGGAAATATTTTTGTCACGATCATTGAATAATATATATATTTCGATGGCTGTTGTTGAAGGGAAATGAGAGTCATTAGTTTAGCTCGTAGATAATAGGCGTGCAAAATTAATATTATATACTCCATGCATAGATCTTGTGAAAATTTTGACGTATCTCCTAAGCTTGACAATTTCCAGCAATGACAGAGAATTAGGTGGACCATTTTGACAACTCTATAGTAGGTTGTTGAAAATGCAGAATTACCTCAAAAGCACCAATGAATTCATGGACAAAGTGTAGTATTTAACTCGCAAAAAATTGCTATTATCCACTTGGGTGATTTGCGACACGAACCGCAGGCAAAGCTAAGAAGCAACTAGTAATGGACCGTCAGATAGTGATAGATTTAGGTGCCCCATTTTTGCATACAAGCCAAGAATAGGGTTGAACAGTACCTACATCGATTCCAAGTGAATGAAAGGGTCCATGGGGATAACATATGGAAAAGTTTATTTTCCAGAACTGAAAAATCTGGTTTAGTCGCCGATATTCGCACGCAAGCTGAGTTCGCTAAAGTGATAATTAATATAACCTGAATTTGGAATACTAAGGGCTTTAGTGTTGCGTGAAGCTGAAGAGTGGGTATAGGGGCGTAATCTATGAATTATTGAAAGAGCTATCGATGTGATGGACAGTGAAATGAAATTGGCATGACTATCGGATGATGCCGAGATGAATACCAACGTGGAAAAGTTGCAGGAAAATTGTATAGAAATGAACACTTTTTTCTCACGCTAGGCTTTCGGCATATGCGTTGAAAGTTGTATTCTAAGAATAATTGCCAAGAGCCTTGAGTGTTGAAGATGGCCATCATATCAATTATTCATAAAATCATTCTAGAAAAAGTTGACAAAAAATTCGATAGAATTCCAACATGTTTCTTCAGAAGCCCTCAGAATTATGCTCAAAATATGTGATTTCAAGACCTTATTCATAGGGCATTCGAAATGTCTCAAGAAAAATAAACTGCGTATTTTGTTACTGACTTCATGCACAATTTCGTGAGGGCCATCTGAAAATAAGATCGTTACATAGGGCAGCCAGAAAATTAAGCTGCGTTTGGTAGGGTCAATACGTGAAAAGGTTACTGCTGTGGCAACGACTTTGAACAAGTGCATAAAAGTTTCTGACCTCACGCCAGTGCTCCTCTAGAATTTTTTATGTTCAGTTGTTGCTGTAGTTTTATTATACAGGGTGTCAATGTGAAAACTTCCCACCCCTATTATCTCGAAACGGGTTAGGTTTTTATAAAATCGGTAGGAAATGTCAATTTTATTTTCCAGGGGGAACAGTTTTTATGTAGGAATCACTTTGCCTCTTTCAGTCCCCTACCCCCCAGACCTCCCTCTCGAAAATCTTAAATGGCAATAGTGGTTGACTGATACGTCATTTGAAAGAACTTTTTATTCTTTACATTTTGGCACCAGTTTTTTCAAATTTGAGTGCTGCGTTGCCAAAATAGGGTTATTTATATAATGTAAATTACTCATCATTCCTGTGAGTGTTTTAATTACGTTAAAGCTGAGACTTTTATTGGAACATGCTTTTTTAGGTTAGTAAATTGTTTTAATACACCAATAAATCATTTCACTAACATATTGACTGTTTTTTGACATGATCATGAATAGAACAGGTGCATTTATCACTGAAAGTGTTCATCGATCCGATAAATTCTTTTGGTCAAAATAGATAAACAATCAATTTTTTTTTTTGGTTCTCGTTAGCAATGAAATTCGTTTCAATACAATTTGTTGATATGATCCGAACTTTAAAACATTATTTAGTGAACTTTCCTACCAGTCAATATCACAAGGTATTTAAATCAGTTAAAATTTATTGCGATAATTTGTGTGTTATTGTTAGTAAGTATATTAGGCAAAGAATTGAAATGATTTTTGTTTATGGTGAGTCAGGAAGATGCCCAAGAAGAATTCATTATTATATACAAGAAGATATTGACTGGTAGGAAAGTTCACTAAATAATATTTTAAATTTCGGATCTTATTAACAAATTGAATTGAGACGAATTTCATTACAAACGAAAACAAAAGAAAAAAAAAATTTAATGTTCATCTTTCATGACCAAAAGAATTTATTGGATTGATAAACACTTCCAGTGATAAATGCACAGGTTTTCTTTATGGTAATGTCAAGAAACATTAAGTCAATATGGTAGTGAAATGATTCATTGGTGTATTAAAACAATTTACTAACCTAAAAAACATGTTCCAATAAAAGTCTTAGCTTCAACGTAATAAAAACACTCGCAGGAATAATGAGTAATTTACAATTTTTAAATAACCCTAACTTGGCAACGCAGCACTCAAATTAAAAAAAATTGGTGCCAAAATGTACAGAATGAACAGTTCTTTCAAATGACGTATCACTCAACCCCTATCGCACTTTAAGATTTTCCATAAGGAGGTTCTGGGGGGTAGGGGGTTGAAAGAGGCAAAATGATTTCTACATGAAAATTGTTCCCCCTCGATAATGAAATTGACGTGCCCTAGCAATTTTATGAAAACCTAACCCATTTCGAGGTGATAGAAGTGGGAAGTTTTAAAATTGACACCCTGTACAGGGTGGGCAAAATTCGTTGTCTACTGAAGGGATCTTGAGAACTATAGCAGCTAGAAGAAAACTGATAACACATTCTCGAGCTCTTTTTTCCTGACTAATCCGAATCTAAAAACAGATCCAGCTCATCGTTCATAGAACTTGAGTTATGAGCGAAAATTGAGAAATTGTCATTTTCAATAATGCTGAATAACTCGCTTGTTTGAACTCGTATTCGAAATCTGTTGATACATTCTACACGCACTTTTTTAGGAGTAATTCAAATATAATATGACTGAATTTTTCAATCCAGCCATTTTCGAGAAATGAGAAAAATTTTGGATTTTTCAAATGTGAACTATTTTTGCTGATTTCAAAAATGTATCATATGTCGTCATTTACATGAATATTACATGAAAAAATTGTCACAACTTTTTTCTTGCTTTTCTTTCCCCTGTTGAATTATGAGTAGGCTGACGTTGCCATAGCGACGATTGAATATGCATTATCTTTGTGTGAACTTGCGCCTCTATGATTGGAATCAGCGATTGCTGAATAAATATTTCTATGGTTAATTCGTCATAGTTCTCAAGATAAGCAATAGGAAATCTGTTTATTATCCCTAATAACCCGAAATATTGCTGATCTCATAAGAACTATGACAAATTAACCATAGAATTATTTATTCAGCAATCGCTGATTCCAATCATAGAGGCACAAGTTCACACAAAGTTAATGCATATTGAATCGTCGCTATGGTAACGTCAGCCTACTCATAATTCAACAGTGAATAGAAAAGCAGGAAAAAAGTGACATATGATACATTTTTGAAATCAGCAAGAATTTTGTAGCAAGATAAGAGATCTTTCGACTATAGTTTACATTTGAAAAATCCAAAATCCTTCTTATTTCTCGAAAATGGCTGGATTAAAAAATTCGGTCATATTATATTTGAATTTCCAATACGAGTTCAAACAAGCGAGTTATTCAGCATTATTGAAAATGACAATTTCTCAATTTTCGCTCATAACTCAAGTTCTATGAACGATAAGCTGGATCTGTTTTCAGATTCAGATTAGTAAGGAAAAAAGAGCTCGAGAATGTGTTATCAGTTTTCTTCTAGCTGCTATAGTTCTCGAGATCCCTTCAGTAGACAACGAGTTTTGCCCACCCTGTACATACATACATATTTGAAATGCGCTAACATTTCTGTTGAAATTATTCAAAAGATACTCGAAACTTGTGCTGAAAGCAATAAATTAAGGTCAAATAAAATGAATAATACTTGAATTCCAAAGGACAAACACCATTTCCCTTGAACGAAATGACCATTTCAAACCTCTCAAACATATGTCTACCTTTAATATTGAAGAAACTGAAAATTTCATTCATGAATAAATATTTATATTTAATATGTTTCATGTTTTACACTCAAGTTGTCGTAGAAGGAGTTTTTCTGAATATTTGCCGAGTTCATATAAGATAATGGTGGGAATTTCGAGTATCTATACGTCAGTTATACTTAAAAAAAACAGATGCATTATTAAATGATGACTATATGTCCGAATATAAAGCCCTTTGGCTTTTAATTGGTACTGAGCTCGCCTTGCGTGCGAATATCGTCTACTAAATCAATTTTTTTTGTTCAGCAAAATCAACTTTTCCATATGAAGGATTGCTTTTGGTAGTGATTGTGTCAGTATATCTGCCAGTTTTTAGATTGGCGCCATTTTATGTGGACCAGGCCCCTTGACTTGACAACTCATCAATAATAAAATGATATCTGACATAAATCTATTTACCTTTCCAAGTAGTTTTTTCGGATAAGGCTGTAATTCTTCCACTAGCTTTCACTGCGATCAGATCTGTATTTTCAAAAACATTGACGAAATGAAATTCAGAATAGATATATCTGCGGAATCATCAGGTGTGTTTTAACAATTTGCGAATTTGACCCTCGTAATTGAACAGGTTCAACAAATATCGAATACCCAAACGGATTTTCATTGTTTTACGTTTGGCGATCAGGTCGTGAAGGGGTCAAATCAGCCCAATCATTTCGAAGATACAACCATTCAATTGGATGGACTTGAAATTCAGTACCTGGTTGAAAAATGACGTGACGAAATAGCTTACACTTTGGACAAGTGCATGAATGCTTCTGATTTCACTTCAGTGCCTCTCTAGAATTTACATCTCGTATTATTTCGTTTTTGTGCGCATGTTCTGGGGAGCATTGTTTTGTCCAAATGTCTATAATTTTCGAATTTTGTCCCGAAAATGTTCTAAAGGAAAAAGCTCACTTATAGACAACGGCCCAGCCCACGGCACACCAGAATTTCATTCTTTCTATATAATTGAATGGCCCTTGACTGCTACGTAACACGGCAAATCAGTAGGGAAATAAGTTTCCATTTTACCGTGGTCCGGCTGGTCAGCGCTGGCCTTCAAACGACTAGGTTTGATTCACTGATGACGAATCCGGTGTCAAAATCGATTCTGTTCGGCCGGCCGGCCGACGACACAATAACTGCCGAAGCAGGCAAGCTAGCGACTTGAAACTTTCAGATTAGGTTACGCATTAGAATGCGGCGGTTGAGTTCGTTAAAGGGACAAATTGGTCGAATGGTTTCGGAGGTTAATTCCCTGATACTCCAGGAACTACTGAATCCATTGATTTAAAATTTGACATTTAGTTGAAGCATAACAAAGCGCAACTCTTCCCAACTTCCTCCCAAATCTCCTGCTCACCTCAAAAATCATATTTTACAGCAGTTTATCAAATTTCATTTCGATACGACTCTTATTTCTGGAGATATTGTTGTTTTTTTCCGGAATAACGCGAAAATTACTGATCCAATCAATATGGGGTACCGAATTTCAATTAGATCTAATCCATGTTTTAGGAAATATTGGGAAAACAAATTTTGAATGGGTATATCTGGGGAATCATTGGAAGGATTCTACCCATTCGACCTTCGTAAATAAGGTCCAAACCTACTCTACATATATTGTGTTTCTGAGTTGTTTCTTTCAGAAGTTATTGTCGGCATATATGCCAATCGTAAACACAATACCGCTTAAAACGACTTGGGAACCCGATATTTTTACAGTAGGTTTGGGACTTAATAACGAAGGTCGAATTCGTGAATGGGTAAAATCCGCCCAAATGTTTTCGTAGATATAACAATTCAAAATATTATTTGCCAATATTTCAAAAAATACAGATTAGATCGAATTGAAATCCAGTAGTTTATCGAAAGAGCCATAAGTGAACATGCGCATAGATTTTTTTAGGGTAATTTACTTAGGAAACCTATGTGCACGTGTTCGTGACCGTGAATCGAGAGTCGCGTTATACTACTACTCGCATTTTGGGGTGCGTTGGGGTGCCCAATCATATCACATTGCAGCTGGGAATAAACTATTGAAGGTCGACAGACAGCCCGCAAACTGTGGAGTGATTTGTCTTGTTGATCAGTGATTAGGAGTACCCATAACATATTTTAATTATGCAGGTGGAATATGTCTGATTTTAGTGGCCTACCGACTGACCTACGTAGGTCACAGTAATTACGTAGGTATGTAAATATACCGAACCATAAAGTCATTGATGAATATAAGTAAGAATTGATAACGTCGCGACAAATTATTTTGACCTAGACATTCCACTATTGCCAACCTGTCTCAGTTCTGATAACAAAAGTTTGATTAGCCCATTCCAAGACCTACCAACTCTACGGATTAGAATGGAGTTTATGGATTCATATTGAAATCATTGAAAAAAAAACGTATTCAATGTACTCCACTTTGTTGCGCTTCCAAATCGTTAGTATGTTTCATTAATATTTACGCTTATAGTAATTTATAATATAGCCGACTCTTTCATGGAGTACCGCATGAATAATTGTGTGAACAATTAAATAATTAGCTGAACACTAATGCAGAAATATATTCTTATATGTATTTGTGTCTACTTTAAGATATAGCGAATGAAGTTCTCGATTTTTTTTGTCGATAGTTGTATTGGAAAGATACACTGCAAATCTGAATTATGAATTAACATTACTCAACGTAGAAAAAATTATCCCTCAAACTTCAATCCTCCTCGAGTAATAGCATGATCTTTTGATATATCGTTAGAATGTTTGAAATCAAATTATCTGATTATCAAAATACGGTATTCAAACGCACTCAGATGAGTGTAATGCGAGCAGCGAACGCAATGAATCACGGAGTTTAATGGTTCGAGGCAGCGCTCTTTCTGCTTCGTCAGGACTCGGTTTTCGACTCGAACGATGATGCATTTGAATGTATTATTCGAGCCTGAGTTCGATTGCCGTCCACACTATTCGCCGAATCGATTATCAAATTTTATTGTATTCGTTATTCCGATTACACTCATCTGGACCCGTTATTGTATAAGCCGGGTCCAGATGAGTGTAATGCGAACAGCGAATATAATAAATCACAGGGAGTTTTATGGTTCAAGGCAGAGCTCCTTCTGCCCCGTCAGGGACTCAGGACTCGACTTTCGACTAGAATTATGCATTTGAATGTATTATTCAAGGCTGAGCTCGAGTGCCGTCCACACTATTCGCCGAATCGTTCATCAAATTTTATTGCATTCTCTGTTCGGATTACACCCATCTGGACCCCATATTCTTTATAGAGCCGGGCCCAGATGAGTGTAATGCGAATAGCGAATGCTAGACTATTTCATTCTTTTATGTTTATTTTTGCAAGGAAGTATAGATTTTAATTTGATAAGTAAGACAGCTGTTTGAAAATAAATCACAAGCCCATTCTAGCCATCTAAAAAATTGAGGACTATAACTGTAACTCGAAGCTGATTCAACTAGTATTGTTTCTTACGAGTTACTTTATCTCTTTAAACTTCTTTTTCATATTTTTCATTATAATGAAAATACAACCAGGGGAGCATCAAAATCAAGGCAATACCCTAAAATGAACTTGTCAGAGGTAGTGAAGTTATTATTTGTACATTCATGAAAATAAAATATTTACTCTCCATTTCAATCATGAAATCACCATTGTTATAGGTACTGTTGAAAAAAAACCTTAAAGCAAAATAGTTCGATTTCAACAAGGAGACCAGAAGTATTACGGTATATTATAGGAAGTCATAAGTCATGTTCACCTGAAGCCAATAACTTCAATATCAAAAGAAAAATCAATCAAAATTTGCAAAGGTAACAGATGTCAGTCTGCACGCGGTCTGCTTCAAAATAACAAATTCTGTATTGGCTTGTAATGGATCATGTTTTAAAGTTTGCTGAAAGCACCCTATTTGACCATTTTCTTGAACAGTCTAGCAATTTTATCCTGAAAAGATTACTGAGAGATATAAAATTTTGTGAATTATTGTACCCGAAATTCTACAACTGCCAGAATAAAAAAGATATGCTTCCAAACGAATAGGTTAGGCTAACTGAAAAACTGAGTTCTGCCCGTTTATTCGGTCGACTATGAACACTGAAAATAGCGAAAGAAAATGGATTGGTTCCGAGTCAAAATACGTTCACGACGTTCGTAGAATTTGAAACTTCGCCCAATTATTTCTTGTTTCATAATACTCGTTCAAGAAGAAGACTCAAAAGTTCAGGCGTTGCTTTATTACAGGTAAATCAAAGTTCAACTGAACATTTTGTGATTTCATCATAGAAATAAAATATATAAATTTAACCTTATATACTATTTGGATAATCTTCCATCCATTTATAGCAGGAGACTGAAGGAAAATTCAACTTCGGAACGGAATGAAGAATGTTCAAAATTGATACAATTATTTTCGCAGCTTCTCTCAGCAAAGCCAGCAGCACAGTGGAAAAGAACAAAATCTAGAATTTCGTCGGGTAGTATTATTTCCAATACCAACCTGAAATTCTGCAGATGAAAATATTGCTGAATTACCAACATAATTTCGATTGTTCACATTCGTCCGGGATGTCAATAATTCCGATTATAATGATTGTTTTTCAAAATCTTCGAAAAATGCTTTAGTGATGAATTTGAGGTTCGTTGGTATAACTGAAAAATAATCAATATGTCCAAAAAGTTTTTGCCAGTTGCCTTAAATTTTACATTTTATTGGTGACTAGATATTAGTCAAACTCAAAAATAATTTGAACGAATGAAGGAGAGATTAACTCAAGTGAAGTATGGGGGTAACTCCCAGTTCACGTTTAAAATGAAACAAAGAAAATACTTCATGTCGATAATTCAACAAATATTTGAACTCGATCTGAGCAAATCATCCAATTGACCATAAAAATTGTGGGATCCTTTCAGAAGTTCATTACTTGTGTATACTTACGCCACCTTAGGCACAGCACTAACTGCACTAATTTATCACCCAGAAAGTGAATGGTTGCCTATACTGTCTGACTAGAGAATTTCCTTCCTAGTCCGGAATCGAACCCGGGATGAATGGATGTACCCATCCTAAACTAGGATAAAAATGATGACTCATAGAATACAAAATAATATAATATAAAATTGAACTACTTACTCTAAGAACTCCGTGGTGAGGATATGTGCTAGTGCTATTCTGAATGATGATCTTAATTCATTGATTATGTATATACCTGAATTCCCACCAAGTTGATACCAAATCAAACCGCGTGGATTCATACTTTAGAACCTATTTTGGGGATTGAATTGATGCCTGCTTGGTAATAATATTACAAGGACAAGCTGCTTCAAGGTTTCAGAAGAGAATATTCCAGAATGCAGTGGGATTATTGACTACCGATTAGGAAAGTGTGGTGTTGCCATATCAGTAGAATATCACTGAAAACAAAACTATCAAACTAATCGCGAAATAATATGCATAGGTACTATAATTTAATTTACCTATACCAGAAAGCAATGCAGTTCCGAAGACTCGAAATTTCCAATTGATGTGTTATTTTTTTATGTCTGATGGCTTTTCTACATCCGAATGAATGTATAATGATACTCAATTATATGCCTCCTCATTAGAGATTACAGGTCTGCAGGTTATGAGTGAAAGTAGTGTTACCAATCTACCGATGTGTGAATGATGCAGATTTGTGTTTCTAACGCTTTTACATATATGTGGGTACTACCCCGGATTTGTTCAAAAATCATAACTACCACATTTTGGACAAATTTTGAGAGAGAAAAGATACCCAGTTTCTCCATATTTTGGCCAGAACTATATCACAATGTATATTCGGACATTTGAAACACCTGAAATTATTATTCCCCGAAAATAATTTAAAATTTGGTTTCAATTTTTCGGCCAAATGTTATGGTGAAATCAAGAATTATACGGAATAAATAGAGTAAGTATATAATAATAAATAATAACAGATCAGAGTTCGCCAACTCATCAACAAGTTTCAATTAAATCGGATCATTTCCTTTCTGAAATATGAAATTATCGAGGAAAAAATTTTAAGAATTTTTCTTTATTTTTCTGATGAATTATACCGAGTTTCAATCTGATCGCATCTGTACTTCTCGAGATATTGAAGAAAGAACCTCAAAAATTTTAATAGATAAAGGTAGTAACTTCCAAACCATTTCGAAAGGCAACCCAGAAGGTTTCAGGTCGATGGCTCGTTCCGTTCGATTTGGACCAATTTCGGCAGAAATTACGAAAATTGCAGACAAGGTATGAAAGTTAGGTCTCAGAATAATGCGAAGAGTTCTGTTTTTACAACGAATTCATGTAAATATTAGAGTATTCTTATAATACGCTATTAATTCCTTCGAGTTCGGCTTGAAGAAAAATCGTCATAATGAAATTTTAAGTGAAGATCACGAAAAAGCCCTTTCCTTGAGTTGATTTCAGCTCTCTAGAAGTGAACAGCTTGCATTATTGAAAGAATCATGAGAATCCGTCTGAGTTTCCAAGAATATCGCATTAGTACATATACACACCCACTGTAGACTACGAATTCATACTTCTTTGTATGGATTTTTACTATTTCCAATGAATTCATACTTTTTATATGAATTCATACTTTTAAGTATAATTCATAGATATTTGAATGAGTTCATACATAAATGTATGAATACGTCAAGTTTATTCCAATGCGTCTAAGCAATTGTCTCAGAAAATATTGCATGAACCTTCATGCCGGAATTTTTCGAGCAAGTTCTAGATTTTAATTTCGATCGGTGTTTTTGTTTGAGAAACACTAGGAAAATTGAATTCTGAGGATAATTGGAAAAAATTTACCTTTTTAAAAATTCGACCTACAGTATTGAATTCGAACCCTGCTCTAGAAATATCGAGTCTCTCAGTCGTTTCCGAAACTACAACTATAAAGCAGTCGTTATTTGTGGAGCAGATTTACAGAGAACTGATTCGTGATTGGGAAAAATTCAGTGAATGATTAAGCAGATTTTATTTTCCCAATGCTTTCGAAATTGACAACCTTTTTTCAAATTATTTTTAACATTATTATACCCTCACAAAATGTTTCACTGCATTTACGAATAATTGTGAAGACTCAATCTAATCGCACCATTAAAGTCTGAATATATGGACGAAACGTCGGCTTAGTTCAAGTTAGTTGTACGTTATTTGGTTCCTATCCCTGTGAACACTATCAATTATGTTTACTCAAGGACGTGAAGCTATGGAATTTATAAATACCAAATCGTTTGGCTGATCCAGCTCATTTACGAACCTAGCCCTTTCTGTTCCCAAGTCATCATACGGAATTTTTAAGTACCGATAAAGGCCTGACAAACAGCAAAACAGTGCGGAATGAAATAAATCATTAGCCATTTTTGGGGTATTTTTAACGATAGTATATCATCAGGGCCCCCTCTACCATAAGTGCAAAGTGTGCAATGCACACGAGCGCCACCGTTTAGGGGCGCCAAAACAAAGGGTCCAAAAAAAATTGCAAAGAAAAACAAAAAACAAGAATTCGTTTCAAAATAAGAGTTGAGAAATTAAATAGGATTAGTTATACACACGAAATTTTAATATTATATGAAAATTACTGCCGATTCTTATGTTGCGAGAACAAACAAGTAATTCTATTGATTTTCGCATTTAAATTTATTTTCATTTTTTCAAGTGTTGTGTTGTATAATATTTTGTTTACTCATTTTTTTTCGAAACTTTTAGTGCTGAATACCTGCTGACTGCAATTTCTACGGTGTAATTTTCATAAAATTGTAAGTGATCTCTACTTCATATTACCAATATTGATCCTTTCATAGGATACTGGTTATAATTATAATTTTTTATCCCAAAACCATTACAAATTATTTGAGATCGACAATAATGCTGCACGGAAGAATGTCTGGGCTAGCAAAATTAGCAATTGAAGAAGAATTTTCGATGGTATAAATTTAAGCGATGTAATTTATGAATGCAAGAGCAAAGTCTCTGAGAATATCGCTACAAAAATTCATATTACTATTTTACCTACCTATCATTTTTTATTTTGTGTAACGAAGTTACCTAGGTATTTGTTATCAGAATTATCTGCATATTTTCTAAAATATCAAAGTATAATGGAAAGCAGTAATTATATACCGGGTGTCCCACGAATACTGTTCGTTATAATATTTTTGGAAGGAAATCAAATTTCATGTTTGCAATTTTGGACTTACGCTTTGACTGAAGAGATGACTGCCTGTACATTTTTTGAGATTCATGAGATTTCCGGTTTCACTGGAAGTGACGCCAAATTACGTTTTTCAAATGGTAAACCCCAAATATTTTGTAAAGAAAATAGATTCCTTATTAAAATTCTAAGTTGTCTTAGTGTAAAATTTCTGAATTTCTTTCAAAAAATTCTTTTTTAAAGAAAAATTCCATAAAAAGATGAAAATGGCGCTCTGCTGAAATATATATTTTCCAGGTTTTTCATTGGAGTAATGCCGTTTTTAGGCTTCCGCGAGAAATAGGAATAATGCGTCTGTCGCAATAGTCAGAATTGAATCTCATGATACAGGAGGTCACAAAAGCGTTACCAAAATTGGCAATTCCGAAAACGTGAAAGCTCAATTTTTTAACTAGAACCTAATATTTTGTTTTCACAATGAAATCTACGTTGAAAAATAATGTAGGTGTGGAAATAACACCAATGGCCTAAAATTCATATTTTCCGAGATATGCAGTCGTGATTACATTTTTAATATCTATCTTCTCAAAAATAGAAGCAAAACTGAAAATTCAGAATTTCTATGAATACAATCTAAAATAAACGTTCAAAAGTCCTCTTTTCCCTTCGAGACAATAATTTTCTTTCTTGTTTTTTATGAATATCTCAGAATAAAATATGAATTTAAGACCATTGCTGTTATTTCCACACATACATTATTTTTCAACGTAGATTACAAAATGGATATAAAAAATGATGTTTTAATTTAAAAAATTGAGTTAACACGTTTTCGAAATTGCCAACTTTGGCAACGCTTTTGTGACCTCCTGTATCATGAACTTTAATTCTGACTATTGCGACAGAAGAATTATCTCTACTCCTCGAGAAAGCCTAAAAACGGCATTATTCCAATGTAAAACCTGGAAGATATATATTTCGGCAGAGCGCCATTTTCAGTTTTTTATTTGAATGTTTTGTTAAAAAAAGAATTTCCTGACCGAAATTCAAATATTCCACACTAATACAACTCAAAATTTCATAAGGAATATATTTTCATAATAAAATATATGGGGTTTCCCATTTCAAAACGAAATTTGGTGTCACTTCCAGTTAAACCGTAAGTGCCACGAATCTCAAAAAATCTACAGGCAGTCACCTCCTTCCTCAAAGTATAGGACCTAAATTGCAAACGTAAATTTTGAATCCTTCCCAAGAATATTCTAACTATCGGTATTCGTGGGACACCCGGTATAGGTAGGCAACAGGCAATAATTCTGTTATTTGTCCCTAAAAAAATGTGATTTTAGTTTTGGGTTATTTTCTTGTATTCATGAACAACCTGTTTGTACCCCATTTTTTGAGTAAATGCTCTTAAGTGGGTGTGAACAAGAATTTATTCTAATTTATTTTGTTATGATTTTACTTTGTTTGCTTCATTTTGATATTTTGGTCTACAAATAGATGCAGATTTTTGCTTTATTTTTAGCAAGTACCTACCTACCTACCTTCCAAAAAATTAATAAAAAAATGGCCTTAAGGGGCGCCAAAATCTTTTTTTGCACACAGGCGCCAGTTGCCCTTACGGGGCCCTGTATATCATAGAGTTGATACCGCTCTAGAGCTTCCCGTTAATGGCTATAATACATTTCGATAGAATAATAGAACCCTTCTGGATACTATCACTCTCAAAATCTTCCATCAAAAATACGCAATACTTTCGGATATAAAGTGAGAGAATATTTTATGTGTCTTCTTTTTCTCATCGGCACAGAGAATCTTTTCCCATTACTCGCCATGTTTGCCCTACTCTACAGTCCTTATGAAATAAACCTTTTTTATTCAATTAGCGAGTTAAATACCAAAAACATATTTTACTCTATTGAATCAGTACAGATAATAACGAAGTAGCAAAATATTTGAAAGTGAAATAAAACGACAATGAGTAAATATCGCTTGGCCTTTTTTCCTCTTCCTAAATTGACAAAATACTGTTTCGATCCTCCTGCCATACTCTAATAAGCATTATGATTCACCAGCTCCAAAAACATCGTTCATTAAATTTCTATATTAATTGCCCAAAACCAGCGATGAGATGCCCAATTTGTCAAGGCATGTATGTTGATTTGGATTTTAAATGCTTGATATAATTTTGACATTAAGAACACAATTCAAACAGACCATAAAATTCACGATTAGAATGCACCTGAAAACATTTGCTTCTCCCATCAGCATTAACGTTTGAAGTACTGACTTAATGATTGACACGGTCTCTGCGTACTCTTATATAAGACAATATTCCCGTCAGAAGTCGCCAGTTATCAAATCATCGCAGAAGAGCAACAACATCTTCAAGATGGGTTTAATACAAAACATTCTTGTGGTGACCGTCCTCACAACCCTTCTTGTGAAAAGTAGTGCATCCATCCATCCGAAAATATTCAGGACTATCAATACATTCAGAAAATGTCTTATAAGTGGTTATCCCCTTTTGTGTGTTAAAGAAGCCAGTCTTGAAATTGTTAATGAAACTTTAGTGAACGATAAGCCGATGACATTTTATGATATGATCGAAATTGGAAGAAATCCAAATTATAACCTGAACAATTCCATCGAGGAGGAACTGCCAAGAGATCTACAAGCAAGGAGCATCAAACTTGATGAGATTTTGCATGACAAAATTGAAAATTACTTCAAGTCCAGGACAATCAAGTTCATCATGGCACCTGTAGTCGAAGGTGATGAGGGTAAGTTCGATAACACGTAGATGCAAAGGGTATCATGCGAAACGAAAATAAAGATATTACAAAAAGAGCTGCAAAAAAATTTTTGATGCACTTTAGTCAACATCAGGTTTTTCTGAATACGCACGTATAGAAACAGATCTATTAAATTTTTTGCCATCATCTAATGTTTATATCCCCTTCGTGATGTTCCACTATAAGTTGAATACGCAAGGCTGTAGGTTTTAGCTCAAATATTTGATTCCATCACTGTAACGTCTCTTGATATTTCATTATCGTAGCCAATCATGTTACAGTCTTTAAAATTCTCAGCAACTTGATTTACTCAATTTACCACTCACTGTCAAGTTTTGCGGCTTCCAAACCAAGATATTCTCTTTCATAGCGAAAAACGATCAAAAACTTTCTTTTATCTTCTATCTAATATAGAATTGGTCGAGGAATAAAATCGCAACATGAAATGCGAGTAATGATTTATACGGATCGAAATTTACCTCTCTTGGATTTTTCTTCGTCCAACCGCTCCAATAATCTATGTCTACCAAATTTTCCAATGTAATTGATGTACAGGTTGATGACAGCTCAAACGTTTCAAAGATAATATATACCCAGCCAGCCTTACAAATAAAGATTGATTCAGAATAATTGCACTGACCGTAACGATTTCATCAAATATCTATTATTGTGAATGCATTCAAGCAGTCAAGATGACCTCTCATTGATCTTCAGAAAATAAATCCTAGAAAACGTTTCTTTTTGTTCCTGAAATTTCTAACATGACTGAATTTCGGAAATTATTTCGATGAAGTCTAGTCGTATCTGAGTCGTACGGCCGGTTTCACAAAACTTCGATTGTCCGATCAAGGGCTTGATTGTCAGTCAAGAGTGAATTAAGTGCTTCAGTTCATTTTCAATCCTACCATCGAGTGCAAACGTTAATCACCAAGTTGATCAAACGTAAAAGTTTTGTGAAACCGACGGTATACCTCGGTTTCACAAAACTTTTGATTGTCGATCAATAGACGATTTCGGCCCAAGTTGCCAACCCACAATTTTATTCAAAAATTTACTATCACTGGGGAACGGGAATTTCAGGACAAATTCGACATGCTAAGGTTCGTGTTATTTATAAATATCCGTAAAAGATGCCTCGGCTCCTCAAACAAGATAATTCCTTCCAAATATACGGTGTTATTAAGATCATCTCTGATTGGCTGAAATTTAAGTTGGGATTCCTGATTTCATGTTGATAGTGTCAAATTTATATAAGATATGTTCCGAAAATCAACTTGGTTATTTCGGTTGCCGGTTTTCTATTCCGTAAATATAAAATATTCGGTTAGTTCCTGAAAAAAAGTAAATTACGGAATTTGATTGATGGAAAAACGTTCTTTCTGTCACCAGAACGATAGCCAATGTTCTGTGGTAACATATCCATAGCATAGAACAATCTGTATTTACTTTATGATCCATAGAACATAGAAGGGGTAACAATCAACAATGGAAAAATTACTATGTATGGTCTATGGATCATAAGGTTAATGAAGATTGTTCTATGCTATATGGAGATGTTACCATAAAACATTTATTGTCGTTCTGGTGTATAGACTTAATATGTCTATGTTCTTGTGACAGAAAGATTCGTCGATCAAATTCCGTAATTAACCTTTTTTTCAGGAACCAACCAAATATTTCATATTTACAGAACGGAAAACCGGCAACTGAAATAACCAAGTTGATTTGCGGAACATATCATTTATAAACTTGACACTGTTAACATGAAATCAGGATTTCCAACTTAAATTTCAGCCTAAGAAAAACCTATATTTGAAAGGAATTACCTTGTTTGAGGAGCCGAGGCATCTTTCACGGATGTTTATAAATAACGCGAACCTTATCATGTCGAATTCGTCCTGAAATTCTCGTTCCCCAGTGATAGTATATTTGTGAAGGAAATTGTGGGTTGGCAACTTGGACCGGGGTCGTCTATTCGTTGATTACAGTTCGAATTCGATGGTTCGGTTGGGAAATGAACTGAAATCGAACATAGAATTTACTGTTGACTGACAATCAAGCCCCTGATCGGGCAATCAAAGTTTTGTAAAACCGGGCATATTTGTTTCAAATATAGTAAAAACTATCGGAGATGTGAAACTTAAGGACATAAAGAATGCCTAGAAAAAACCTCCCTTATAATAATTCATTGCATGTGCGCTCGATTTATTTTTTCAGCTAACATCATGAAGCCGAATTGTCAAGTGTAGATTCATTTTCTTATGGAATTTATTCTCTCAAATGTTCGTTCATCTCTTTCACACTCAGAATAGGTGAACATAAATGTAGGAAACAAAAATGAAGGTAGATAAAGGAATTTTCCATGTATAATGGTGATCAAAAAGGAAATCAAAGTCACTTTTTCATAATAATTCAAGGTATATATCATCTCTCGAAATAGAATTTCGTCTATGTATCACAAGTAATTACTGAAACAATAAGCAACCCATTGTCAACAACACCTGAATAGAAGGTACCAATAGTCGACACCATCAGAGTAGCTGATAAAATATTTACGGGGTTCTAGTACGGTCTCCCTAGATTTACGTAGATATGTTGAAAACATCTTCGAACTAAAAGGAATATTGAACTATATTCTCATTCTATTCGCAACAGAAGAAAACACAGGCCGTTCGATGAAAGAAGCTGAAAAGTTACCCCGTCATGCTAAAGATGGTTGGGACGGCGGTTATGGAGGTAGTTCGTACGGAGTGGCTGTTGGAGGTAGCAACTGCAATTGTACGTCAAAAACGTAGACAAAATAGAATAGCTATAACTAGAATAGCTAGATTTCTTGGAATATTAACTGTAGATTGATTAGATTGTCTTTAGAAATCTACGTAATATAACTCCCTTGTAAAAACTCTATGAGCAGTACAAAAGTAGTCGTTATTGTAGAAAAAGTACGCAAAATAATCGAAATGGAATGAGTTATAGACGATTTATGATGGAATAAAAATAAATGATGAAGATAAAGGAAAAATAATCATATAAATGAAGCCGAACAGGACTCTAAAATTCTATAAGATGAGACTAAAAAATCTAGAAAAGCACTGACGTGAGGTCAGGAGCTTTTACGCGCTTCTTCAA
Organism: Myrrha octodecimguttata; assembly: GCA_958510865.1. Lineage (NCBI taxonomy): Eukaryota > Metazoa > Arthropoda > Insecta > Coleoptera > Coccinellidae > Myrrha > Myrrha octodecimguttata. Next base: position 1,875,674 of record OY294060.1, read on the forward strand.
AATCTAACAATTATATCAACACGAAATTTTGCACCTAGTTGCGTGTTGGTAATTTCCACCTGATTACGGAGTTTCAATCCGATTCCAAATAACTAAATTTGGCACATTTTTTCCCTTATAACTCCGAAAATAATTATCGAATCCAATTTATATTTGGAACATTGTTGTTGAATACTTACTCCAAGGTTTGTGCCAAATTCCATTGGAATGTAATCAATTTTTTCAGAGAAAAAAAATGTTTTGTCAAAAATTTTGAAAATTTTGGAATAACTGGATCCTCACGAAATTTTGCTCTTAGTTGCGCGTTAGTATCCCAAATTTGTCCAAGAAGTTTCTTGATGTGATCACAAAGTCAAGTTAGTATCGGTCATAGTATAGACCTATTACTGACTTAATTATTTGCTTGATTGCAGTTCATTTTCAACCCAACCATCGAATTCCGACATGGATCAATCAGTTGATAGGCGGTTTGAATTTTCAAGAAAACGGCCGATAGGTGCCAAAATATTTATTGTTCATCCAAATTCATTGGATTGCCTTCAAAGAAGACGACTCTCGAAATAATAATCTTACTTGAACCGTCCAACGAATTACCCAATCGTTCAAAACTTTTGGAACAGTATCTAACTCGCCGTGAATTCTAATTTATGTCTTGAATGTCTTGAAAACTGAGCCTTCAAGTTTAAGAAAGGAAAGTCGATCGGAGACAAATCGGAGCAATATGGTGATTGAAATTTCAATTCAATCACACTGATCTTTTGAGTTGGTGCGTTGATGAAGCAAAATCCACGAAATTTCATAACACATTTAGTTTATTTCATTTACTTCGAATTCTCAAACACCAAGTAATGCTCTTAAAATATATTTTTTTCACTCTCTCATCTTCTGATAAGAATTTCGAGTTAACAACCCCGACATAATGAACGAAAATCTGTCATAATCAACTACATTTCGATCGTCTTTGCTTAATTTTGATTTTTTTTATATGTAGTTTCATCATTTTCATATGAGTACCCGTTTTGGGAATTCCGTTCAGGGAATTCAGAAAACTTTAGACATACAGTTTCCATAATATTTTTTCTGTTGTAATATTTGCAGCAAACACTAAAGAAAAATTTGACTTGACAGTTTATATTTATTTCTCTTCTGGGAGATTCGTCATTCAGAAGAGTTTTTGCTCAAGAGCATACAGTACCTCAAATATAACAGGGTGGTGACTTTTCGAGGCCAGAAGCCGCTCTTAAAAAAAATCGGATGCAAATTGTTTGAAAAAATTGTGAGAATGCGCAATGGTACCACTTTGATATCCAAGAATTTTTTGGAAAATAAAACCGAAATGTAGTGAGAAATGAAAAATAACTAACATTGCGCATTCTCAGGAAAGAATAGAGTGCATCCCAAAAATATGTCCTAAAAAATAATCACTGAAACCTGCAGAACGGCATCCCGTATTCTCTTATCAACGTCAAGACTTCACGCATTCTATAATATTTCTCGCTGCTATTGGCGCCGCTACAGCATGCTGACCGTGGCGGGAGCCTGACCTTGAAATGTTTACGAGGTTTTATGAAACTTGATTGTGGTTGTGTTGCCGAGAAGCCAAATTTTATCAGCCCGCGTTACTGTTTGCTCTGAACTAACTAGTTCGGTATTTGTAAATTAGAATTTATAGCTTATTCTAGCAAATTACATGCAGGATTCTTGAAATCTTGTCCAAACTTCTAATGATTCGCTTGCCTAATCGTTTCATCTAAACGACACACAATGTAATCAAGCTTTCATCTGAACAGTTCCACACAATTCTCGGTAGAAACTTCCATAAAAGAAATCTCGTGGGGGAAGGTTCACAGAGTATCCAGGACTTAAAACAGTCGCATGGATATTAAAATTAAGCGTTTTTCCTAGTTTCTATTCAAATCAGAACATATCCCAAAGGGGACATGGTAACTTGATTAGCTCAACTCATGAAGTTGAATCAAGTCAAAATGCATAATTCATGTGAAATCCTATTATCATTTGCCATTCATTTGAAATAAATGACATAAAAACACCAGAGGTTGAGAATGAGAACTAACGCTTCCGATCATTAGCATCGTGACCTGCTACATGTTCATTTTTCCTCGAACTGCAAGAAAAGTGCACTGATTCTGCGATATTTGCCCTTAATAAGTCAAGCCATGTCATTAAGGCTGCAATGCTGAGTGAAAACGACAATCCAACTTTGTCACAGTTCAGCTGTATATAAATGAAGTGGGTGAACCTTATTGTTCTATATTTTCATTGTTAAATTCAGCACAGATATATTAAAAACGAATTAATAGACGTCCCCATTAGGTTGATCTGAATGAAAATGTCAGGCTTTTATTTAAGCGTTCATGAAATGTCTCTTCTAGTATTCTCGAAGATACACATGATAAATCGTTTTAAATTGCTCGGAAAATTCAGGGCGACTCTATTTGAAACCGACAGTGAATAAGTAAACTAAGCCATTACGTATTTAGTCTTTGTGAGGTGACATTAATGCTCAGATGTAGCCGTGATGTTCATGCCAAATTGGTGGGAACTATTAGAAGACTTAACAGTGCATTTAAATATGTTCAGTGGATCAATGCTTACATGTTTTTTCCATTTTTTGATTCAATCATATTTCATTTGAAATAAGAAAATGAACACTAGGTCATGGACTATAATCGTTTCATTTTTACTTCTTATGCGTTTGAATCCAGCATCTGCACATCCTTGAAGATGGATGAAAGAACTGTTTAAAATTCAATTTATTGATTGGTTTCAATTTTTTTGACAGGTCATTCATGCCCAGAAACTTATCATTGTTTTTTTTATTCCATAAAATTTCCATGAAAATTGACGGTTGCATCACAGAACGGCGTGACGTCAAGTACAATAACTTCCGAAAAAAAAAACCGAGATTACGAAGATCGAATTCGTTAATGAGTAAAATCCACCGAATCATACATACATATACCATAAAAAAAAAATTTTCAAATATTTTCAAAAAGACCGATTATATCGAATTCAAATCTATAGTATTTGAGCCAATAATGACAGCTTGAAGTTTCATGCAGAATTTCGTGTGAATAATATGATTAGAAGATCGCAGAATAAAAAATATCAAAAAAAATAATGAATAATTATTCAAATCGTTCCAATGTCACGATCATCACGAAATTTTGTACAAAGTTGTGCATCAGAAATTTCCAACTGGTTACCTTGTACCTTGTACATGATTGGATCAGCATTTTAATTCGAAAATCACGATACCGAGGAAAAAACAAGAAATTTGACAACATTTTTCGCAATACATCCAAAAATTTAAATGTTATCAAACTGAAATTTTGTACACAATGTTGTGAAATATTTGGTTAAAGGTCTGTAAAATTTCTCTACACATAGTTGTGCATCAACGTTTTTCAGCCAGTTACGAAGTTCCATCATGATTGCATCTACACTTTTCGAGCCAATCCTGAAAAAATAACGCTACCGAGAAAAAACCAGGAACTATTACATATTTTTTGTCAATATCCCCGAAAACCTTTGAAAACTGATGAAGAGTTTCCGAAAAACATGTTTGGACGATTTGGCCCCGCCCACAATGGATTCAACTGTTGCATTCTGATGCGCGAACAACCCTGGAAGTTGGAGTCACTAGCTCGTTCCTTTCGACAGTTATTTTATCGACAGAATCGATTTTTACATCGGATTTGGCATTAGTCCAACCTGAACGTCCTAGACAATTTTAGGCCCAAAATTCGAGAATAACAGACTTTATTATATTAGTTTTCCTCTATCTATCTTACAATTTTGTGCCGCAGCTTTCAAAGCAGAAATTTATTCTTTTTACGCGCTCGTTCTAGGGAACAGCGCGTAATCATTTCGTCACTATGTCTGTAATTTTCGAATCTTGATCCGAAAATGGTCTTAAACGATTCGGTTGAACTCCCTGAAGAAGAATCCGTGAATAAATTTGATTCTTTCCGTCCAACCGTCCGCCCGACCGTTTGTGCTCTAATTTTCGAAGGAAAAGACTCAGCGGCTTGAAATTGGCAGATTAGGTTTGGGGTCCAAATATCTCGGTTGATTTCGTTAATGGGTGTAATTCGTTGGATAGTTTCGGAGTTAGGCCCATTTGAAATTTTGAAGGTAATTCCTCGATATCTCATGAAATATTGATTCGATCAAATTGAAACTTCAGCTTTGAATAATCACGCGCAACTTAGAGCAAAATTGCGTGTGGATCTAGTCGTTCCAAAATGAAAAAAAAAATTATTAGAAATGTTTCGGAATTTTTGATGAACATTTTTTTTCTCTGAAAATATTGATTAGATTTCAATGGAATTTGGCACAAACCTCAGAGTCAGTATTCAAAAACAATGTTTCAAATCGCAATTCGATCCGATATTTACTTTCGGAGATATCAGGAAAAAAATGGACCACCTCACATCAGTGCTCTTCTGTAATGTTTATGATATTTACCTAGATTTTTGAAGAATTTAGTAAAGAAATTTTCCAACTATTCTGTAATTGTGAATTTTGGCACTGTTGTAGGATGTTGTTGATTATTGCTTGTAAATAAATATCGTTGGAGAAATTGTTTCATTTTTTTTTTGCAGTTCTTCTATTGGAAGTTAATTGTATTTTGTGATTTCAGGCAGGAAGAAGGGAGGCGGCGGTGGTGGAGGCGGTGGCAAGGGCAAGGGCGGTATGATTGTAATGGGTATGGTCGGTATGGCTTGTATGATGGGACAAATGATGATGGGCAAAGTTGCTTTCATGGCAGGTATGTATAAATATGAATCATAAACCGTATAAATTTTTTTGGATTTTGTTGGCATTTTTTATGTATGTATTCAATTTAATCCTAACAGATACCATTGCAGGTGACTATATAGGTATGCAGAATAGAAACACATCCTAACCTAGAAAAATCATGCCCTCAATTCGCAATCAATGAATTAATATCAGTTTTAAAAATATCCACATCAAACTCGTAAATAAAGGGGATACGAAATGTCATCAATTTTATCCTCCATGTTGGGCGCTATATTTGAAGGGTGTGAAACACACTAATTGATATAATACACAAATTATCGAACGATACTCTTTTGGCTTTCAATAGAATATCAGTCATAAATGAGTTCAAGACGATGTGTACTAATATGTTCTTGGCGACTTTCCGCAAATTCCACAACTTGTTTTACATGGAGCACCTCTGTTTTCTTCAAATATTAGAGAATCATAATTGGAAAAATTTTATTACTAGGTTTTACCATTGTATAAGGACAAAATATAAAGGATGAGTCCTCAAGTTATACATAAATTTTAACCATAGATTCCTCTCATCAAATAAAACACTTTTTTCATTCGCCATTTTTCCAGATTCGGCTTAGGTAAAAGTTAAAAACATTTAAATATTCCTCAATGTGCTTATACACTCCTGCGCTTTTCGAAGAAGATTGAGAAGACACATCTACTCACTCAATTTTTATGATTTCGTTGTTTATGCGATACTAACGCAAAGAAAACATTTCACCACACTGGACTTGAAACACTGATCTTCAACTTGATGTTCAAGCAATATCGAATTGTTTCCGTCAAAAGATTATACACAATTCCATTCTCGCCCATTCTCATATTGAAAACTCCATAATTATACTTTTTTCACGAAATTTATAGAAGAATTGTATGAAATCAATCAACTAACTTAAAAACATTCAATATTATGGTTATGGAAAGTCTAGTCCATAGACAGGGACTATGTCTGTTGTGTGGTCACGAAATAGCATATACCAATAGAAATTATAACTTAATGTTTCATCTATGCATATATCCAATATTAGTTCTATGCGAAATAGATGAATATTTCTGAGAATTCTATGGTCCGGTAAACGTGAACCTAACTTAGTTTACATCCTTTACTAGATCAAGGGTGGATCCATAAATATAAGGAAATTTTCGATTTTTTCCGATTTTATAATATTCAACGTTGAATATCTGCAAAACGGTGCGTTTGAGGGGAAATTATAAAGTCTAATCAAATATTTTTAAATGAACGACGATTCTTATGATGACATAATATACACTCTATCCGCATTCTTCATGCCAATTTCGTATAGTTTTATGAGTTGTTAAGTCTTGAACTCTGTTGAAAACTGTCTGAAGTAGGATGAAAGTGATTACTGAAGAATATGTGTCAGGTATAGAAAACTTCACTTCAGAATTCATCACATTCGGAGTTACCATATCAAAGCTACAAAACAAAAACTGATTTTTTTGGAAATTCAAACAGCCTGTATCTATTTGCTGGAGCCCAATCTGGAAAAATGATGAATGAAAAAAGATTTTCATTTGATGAGAGGAATCTGTGGTTAAAATTACTGTACAATTTAGAGACTCACCTGTATATTGAACAATGGTTTTACTACAATTACGAGATATTTCACAATCTTGCAGTATCGAGTGACATAGAAGGCGATCTGACGCACCCCTCCCGCTTCGCCGTTGAGTCCCGATTTGACCATTTTTAATACTGAATTATTCAAAATTCGCGAATTTTTGAAGTGTGTGATAACATACATAGTGATTTTGTATCGATATAAAATGAGAAAAACATAAAAATATGATAAATTGTGTTACATGCAAGAGACCTATTTCAACTCCGACAACTATTGATTCACTCACTCAATTCTTATGATTTAAAGCTTATTGTAGCATTATTGTAACAAAAATATTCCACTTCACTCGACTGTTGGAACACTTATCTTCCCCTTAATAATCCTGCAATATCCATTTGTTTCCACGATAAGATTGTACAATTTTTTTCCCTTCAAATTCATAAGAAATTATGTGGAATCACTCAATCAGGGTAAACTCATTAATTGAACTCAATTAATTATTTTGAAAGTTTGGGTCCATAGATATGGATACATAGCATCCATATATGGACTGGTCACAAAAAAATAACTCTGTGTATTTAGTGTTTTGGATAAACGTGGGTGGAGCCTAAATGAAGTCTTGGAAAACCACACACTGATGAATTCCCGTGTGAAGTTTTCTATAGTCATGGCATTCCATATTTTTCAATAATCAATTCTATCCTACTTCGAAAGGGGTTCTAGTTGAAGTCTCACTGATTCCTGAAACATGAAAAATTAGCAAATAGAATGCACATAAGTTCTTTATTATAAGAATCTTTCTTCATGTTAGAATACTAAATTATTCTTCATAACATCCCGTAAAACTCATAGATATTTGACGCTGAATGTAATGAAATGTGATACAAATTTAAGCCCTTCAGCTACTAGATACCTTTAGTTGAGCTCCAGCCACTTTCCTCCGGGCCACAGAATAGCAAGAGTTCTTCTTCTTCTGTTTTTTTAGATGTCCTCGGCTGCTATGGCCATTCAGACAAGCTTTCCAATTATACCGTCTGAGCCTGTCGAGACAGATCTTGGATAATCCAATACTCAGCCGGGGTTGTTAGGAATAGCAAGGGTTACTTGTCTATTATGTGGCCAGATCACAGATACGAAGATCTATGTCCGTAATCTGTGGACCAGACTATCGAGATAATTCATAGAGTTTCATACAGGTATCCACATTCAAACTGAATTAGTGATTTTATATAATTGATTCATAAATTTGATGGAAATTAAAATAATTCAATTCCCAATATTAGAATGGGCGAGGATGAAATCGTGTATATGCTTGTGCTGGAAACAATGGGATATTGCACGAATATAAAGTGCAAGATCTGTGGTTACGTGAAGTAAAATATTTCGTTACAATAATACCTCAAAAAGCACAAAATCATAGGAATTAAATGAGTTGATGAGTTTTCTCAATCAAGTTCCTTTATATTTCAAGAAATGGATTGGAAATTCTGCAATACAGATTACTGTAAGAGATATCTGTCTTGAACACCCAAACAAACTGCAGGAGTTTATTCGCAAATTCAGAAATAATTGAATACTTTTTTATAACTTTTTACCAGAGGCTAGCCTGGAGAACTGGTAAAGTAGAAAAGTTTTTCGTTGATCAGGGGAGTCTATGGTTGCAGTTGATGTACAACTAAAAGAGCCGCACCCAGTGTAGTCAAGAGATATGTTGATAAAGTGAAAAAATCCAATGTAGAAAATGCATCTTTCATTCGTCGGTCTGGATTTCAACGATTATTTTCCTACGAAAAATATTTTTTGTAGAACAATCGTGATATTAATTCATCATCATTTGTTCAAGGTACCGCACTCATTCTCGCGAAAGTAGCAATAGTAATGACCACCATGATGGGGATGAAGAAGATGGGAGGTGGAGGAGGAGGTGGAGGCGAGTCCCACGTCGTCTACGCGGCAGCACCAGTAGAACACAGTCACGGAGGAGGTGGTGGATGGCACAGAAGTATGGGTGAAGACTCTTACAGAGCCCCTTACCCCGAGAGTTCTGGTGGTTACTAATTTCATGAGAGTAGAAGTAGATAAATTCGGGAGGCTGAATTGTCAATCGAATTGAAAGAGGTTATTTCCCATGAATCAGATGAAGTCCAGTCCATTTCAGACATGAAAAAAGGATTTGCGACTAGTTTCATTTAGATTGTTCCTTCAGTTTTTTCATTTGGCATAGATTTTGTCCTGAGATGTATAATTAGCTTTACTTTAATTTATTTATTTATTTATGTATTTATTTATTTTCTAGTATCAACAACTGTTCGAACATGCCATAAATCGTAATATACAAAGCCGAATTCAATGGTTCATCTGGATTATATGTAATGCTTTTTTCCTTTTTATATATTCGAACAAAATTTTCGATCATGAGAACAGAAAGTCATCGGTTATTGAATGAAACTGTGCAGAGCCTGTAGGAATCATGAAATAGTAAAGAGGAATTTCTTCCAATGTTTGCTTTCATGATCATTAATATGACAATAGTAGACAAAATTTGTAGTTTTCAGATTGCTTCAATAAAATTTCAATAAAAAAATCTGTTTGCTAATTTTCAATATTGTTCCTTCCTCCTATGTGCTCCGTCTACTCCCTCATATTTCGTATATGGTGGTGTGTATGACTTAGGAAGAAGTCTGTATCTATATTGTGAGACTACGGTGTTAAAACCTGCTCGTTTAATCTCTTCAACGTGCCCGGACGCCAGTTACAATAGTTTTTAAAAGGTAGAAACTCCTAGATTGGATCGCGCACTGATGTTGATATAACCGAGTAGCCTTTAGACAATTTAAAAAGGGTTCAATTTAATCTAGGTTTTTAACGATTATTAAGTATAGGTTTCCTTCTCATAATAGGCACTGTCACAAAACGGTTATGATAGCAAACCATACAAAGTCTTTATCCAACTTCATAAGAATATTTCCACGATTTAGCAAGTAGCCTGTTTGAAGAGTTAAACAATATAATAGCACTGAGATGTTCAAAATGACAGTATCACAATGAAAGTTGAGTCCGTCTAGAAAGTATCTGAAAAAAACGAAGCTCAATTGTAATCATTTAGTATACCGGGTGTTACAGCAGTCAGGTGCAATCTAAAAAAAAATCTCATTTTTCAAGATATCGAATCAAAATTTTGTATATTGATATAATATAGATTGTTTTCTATCGGCAGAAGTTATTAATGTGTGTCTATGCCTTTCGGTCTAACCGGAAGTGGACGCAACTTTCGATCTTCTGATATGAACTGATTTTTGCATAATAGAATTATGCGTTTGAGGGAAAAATTAAATTGAAAAAAATAAATTATAATCAAAAAACATTTTCTCAATGCTCTATAAATGAATCATTAAAAATAACTGAAATTCGGTATCAGTAGGAACTGACCACTTCAACGGATGTTGCACGTATTTTATTTCAGTCCCTTGCGAGGGGTGAGTCTTCTGCTTTAACTCCGATTATATTGAGTTCGCACGCATATTTTATGATTGTACAGTATCTTGATAGATAAAAATAATTTTTTTTTCCAAGCAAAAAGCAATATTATAGGGAACCTTTTCTCCACATTTCGATGGAGCATTCTATTTCTTAGCACTTATCACTAAAATATAATTCGGAAAATACTGGAACTATTTCTCTTTCCTATTACTACATGATCGAAGAGTATGTGTGCAAAATATCATGAACCTAGACGCAGTAGTGTTAAAGCATAGTATAAATACTATAATGTATAATACCTGTAACTTCTGCCAACATGGTAACTTTTGAGTGGAAAATTATTCAATAATTTGTAGTAACCATGGGAATAATAAATCCAGAATTTAAATCGATTTCGTGAAAATATAAATGATTTTTCTGAAAATAATTTTGTTTTCTTCATTTCATTTTTGTTCTGACGACATTCAACTCTGAAATCCACGTTTAGTTCGAATATACAGAAATAAGCATCATTTCATGTGGGAAAATTAAAATTAAAACTCATAGAGATACACCTTATTCACCTTAGAGGATGAAAAACAAACTGTATTATCAATGCCCATCAATGCGATATGCTATGGTGATTTTTTGGGGGTTAACCTGATTTGTGTGACACCCGATATATTTTTAATTCTTGAATCAGAAAATTATTAGGTACAGGATATATTCATCTCATTCACTTACAACCTCCATTTAACTTGAAAACACTTGACTAAACGTCTAGGTACACTCAAAACTAGATAACCTCCTTAATTTCTGGTGATGGTATTCCAGGTCTGTAAACCTTTCTGAATTGAATCATCTTTATTCCGTGGAGCTACTCGTTCAACTTCAATTCTCATTAGTGTCCATATTATTCCAATGGGACTAAGATCTGGTGAGGCTGCTGGCCATGAAATTGTTGTCACTTTTTGGCGTTCTCGCATAGAAGCTTGGGTATGTATAGGCATTGTATAAATGATTTATACAATGGTATAGGCTGCAGCATTGTATTTATACAATGGCTGTAGTATGGCTTGCTTATCTCGCTGAAAGCGCCACCCCCCTGAACATAAAGCACGCGACGTTGCAAGGAGAAAATCGTTTGGAATTCCACATTACTTCTCACTAATGATAGAATAGAATAGAATAGAATAGAATATTTATTTATCCATTTAGACACAATACAGTGTATAGGACAAGTCAAAATATACATAACATAGAGAGGAAATGAAATCACAAATCATTGAATGCATTCATCATTAAGATATTCATTAATGCTATAATAACATTTACTTAGGAGTAAAGATTTTATTTTCCTACCAAAAGCAGATAACTTCAGTGATTTAATTGAATCAGGAAGATGATTATACAAAATAATACTCTTATATTTAGCTGATGTCTCATATTTCGCTGTTCTATGTTTAGGTATAATAAAAGTTCTAGTATTCCTTGTACCATAGTTGTGAGCGCTGGAAAGCTTAGGAGTGTACTCTTCATTCTTTTTAATGAATAAGAGACATTTGTATAAATATATACATGGAGCTGTTAAAATCTCATGTTTTACAAATACAGTCTTACAAGATGTTCGTGGACTGAGACGGAATATCATTCGAATGATGCGTTTCTGTACTATAAATACCCTCGTAAGATCCCCAGAGCATCCCCAAATTAGAACATTATATGCCATGTGGCTATAAACCAAGCTGTAGTAAACATTTAGGACAGCAGCGAGAGGAAGAGAATCCCTAATACGCCGAATTGCATAATATGAAGAACTAAGCTTCCTGCTGACATGCGATATCTGCTCAGACCATCTCAGACACTCATCAATATAAATACCCAGAAACTTTATAGTCTCTACAGAAATCAAGCTATGTTGACCATGTTTCAGAACCAAATAATTTCCTTTCTTCAAACCAAATTTGACCACTTTTGTCTTGTCTAAATTCAGAACAAGTGCATTCAGCTTACACCAATTGGCGAAAGACACCAAAAGTGTTTGACATAATTCTGTGAGTTCATCCAGATTCTCAGCTGTTACAATAAATGAAGTGTCATCAACAAATATAATAATTTTAGTTTTTATATGGTGAGGGAGGTCATTTATAAAGAGTATGAACAGAAGAGGACCCAAAACTGATCCCTGAGGAACACCGAGATCCACAACATATTCATCAGAGAAAACCTCCCTAACCCTCACATGCAATCGTCTGTCAGACACATAATGCTTAATCCAGTCCAGGAACACTCCCCTAAATCCAAGATTGTACAATTTGCTCACTAAAAAATGAGGTGAAATGGTATCGAATGCACGTGTAAGATCGAAAAACAATCCCGCAACATTCAATCCTCTATCCAACGAAAACTGAATCGTGTGTACAAAATCCAGAACAGCAGACTCAGTTGATCGTCCCGCTCTAAAACCATATTGACTTTCTGTAATCAAGTTGAAAGTGTTCAAAAATTTCATCATCCTATCCATAACTATTCTCTCGAAAATTTTAGAGAATACACTCAACAACGAAATAGGTCGATAGTTAGAAACATCCATAGGATCATTCTTCTTGAGAACAGGTAAAACAGTGGCATTCTTAAGTACATGCGGAAAAATACCAGAACAGACTGATTCATTTATAATATGGGCAAAATGATCTGCTATATGCTCAGAAATTAGTTTCAATATTTTGGCAGACATAAAGTCAACACCAGTACATTTCTTATTCTTTAAAGTATTAATCGCACCTCTAACTTCACTACCATCTACTGGGTGGAAAAAAAAAGTTTTATAATGTAAAGGGCCGTCTGTACACATACCAACTTTATCATTGCCATATGCTTGCTCGAGTGTTCTTTTAGCCACAGATGAAAAGTAACTAGCAAATTCATTCGCCACTAAAATGGGTTCAGAACAACAAGCACCATCTATGTTTAGAACAATCTTACTGTTTTTATTAGTGCTCCTTCCAGTCTCACAATTTACAATTTTCCAAACTGTCCTGGTCTTATTTTCAGAACATTCTAAGAGGTCTTGATGATATGCCAATTTTGAGGATTCAATAAGTAACTTGTATTTTGCTTTGTATGTTCTATACATTTCTGATAATTCAACTGACTTCAAATTTACCTGGAGCCAGAATAATTCTTTCAATTCAACTCCTGCTCTTTTTATTTCATCTGTGATCCAACCTTTAGAATTAACTGATACTATATTTCTACTCTCCAATGGGCAATGTTCATCTATTAACATTTTGATTACACTAATGAAAGATTCAAAGCAATTTATTCCTGTTGAAGGCTGATACAGATCAACAAATGAGGTTTTAGAGATTGCATTAACAAGGCTACATAAATTGGCATCTGACATATTTCTACATAAAATTTTTTTAGATCTTTCAATAGGCACAGACCCAGTTTGCTCGAAATAATAATCCAGCATGAAAGCCAAATGATCCCCAAAATGAGGAGCAAAGATATTTGTTTTACAACAATCTAAATCACAATTTGAAACAATATAATCAACCTTCGTAGACGTTGTTCTACCAGATCTGTCAGTAATTATGCGAGTAGGGCAATGAGATGTAATTTTCAGATTGAAACAAATTAAAAGATCATCCAATAGTTGCTTTGATCTGACATTATCAGTTAAGTAGTCAATATTTAAGCCTCCACAAAGGTATACAAGGTCATTTTGCTTTTCACAGTGTTGCAAAAGAAAGGACATTTTTCCAAGAAATATTTCAAAGTTACCTGAAGGTGGTCTGTAAACACTTAATATTGTGAAGTAGATGTGATCAATTCTAAACCTGACCGCACAGCACTCACATTGCATTTCCTCAGACATTCTCGAGACTTGTAGGTCTTTCACTTCCAAACCATCCCTGGTAAATAGAACTGTACCTCCATGTTCACGATTGGGACGACAATAACTTGCTGCCCGAACGTATCCTGGTAGTTCCACCACACTCAAACTTTCCGCACTACACCAATGTTCCACAACACTTAAAACATCCGGATTTTTTTCATTCAACAGAACCGATATTCTATCTAGTTTGTTCATGATAGATTGAGCATTTAACTGTAGAATCCTTAACCTAGTAAAATCATAATTTATGGCTTGGGACTTCTTTTTCTGTTGTTGTAGAAATAATGGACACTAGCTCGGTTTGGCCAATTAGATTGTATGCTTACTTTGTCATATTCATCATTAGGTATCAATACCTTGAATGACGAGTAACTCTCCGGGTATCGTGATTGTAACAATTCACACTTGACATCAGAGAAATTAGTCGAAAGGAATGCTTGAAGATCTTCAGCACTAGTACCAGGTTTCAAATTAGAAACATGTAGGGCCTTGAACTTAACAACACCTTCAATATTTGTAGTTCCAGAATAATTTCCAACCACCAGCGCTTTTCGTTTTTTCATCTTTGGTTTTCGATTAGAAACTAACTGCCAACTGTCTCCATCATTCGAATTCATATTAAGATTGCCTCGAATATCGTCCGTTGTATTATTTTCTGTATCATTGTTTTGTGTATCTGCCACTATATTATGTGAACTACTTTGTTCATTTACACGTAAATTCAGAGCGGGTACGCCAACTGATATCATCAACCTTACAGAAAGGCGTAGCACCGCGTTGAGATATTTCTCCCCATTTTGTTATTTTGATGGGAAATTTGGTAATTTAAACGGCAACTTGAGCCCATTCAAAAAACTACAAGTATCCATTTACAGGTGTTTTATTTAATCATTTTTATCATCATTATCATTATTATTTCGATGGAATTGAGCCCATACTTCGGGGTCAATATTCAACAACATCAGTTCAAAATTCAATTCCATATGATACTGAGTTTCTGAGATAAAGGGAAAATAATATGCCGAATTCGCTTTATTATTTGAAATTTACAGGTTATTTCCTTGATATTTCAAGAAGTACTGCAACTTTTTGCACAGCTTCTTGTGCATATTACAGATAAAATTCCAAAAATGTTTCTTTTCGAAAATTTTCCAATTTTTACGCGCTTGTTCTGGAAAACAGGACGTTAATGTTTCGTCACAGTGTCTATAAAATCCGAATTTTAAGCCGAAACTTGTCTTGAATGTCTAGGTTAAACTCACTAAGGAAGAGTCCATGGTCAAATTTATATTTCCGTCCGGCCGGCCGTTCGTCCGTGTGTGCCCTTACTTCCGAAGGAAATGATATAGGGTCTTGAAATTTTCAGATTCAGTTTGGCGCCCCCGAATATCTTGGTTATACGTTCGTTAGGGGATTATCAGTCTAAGGGTCAATTGCATCGTTTTCATCTTAAGCTTCAGTTAGTTAAGCGACGATTGACATATTAAACTGGTATATTTGGCTTGCACCGAGGCTAAATGTAACTAAGCGACGATTGACATATTAAACTGGTATATTTGGCTTGCACCGAGGCTAAATGTAACTAGATTGAAGTTAATCTACGAATCTGGTTACTTTCTTATGAATTGGTACTTGTGACTAGCTTCATGTTGTTTATTTCAACCCCTTATTAATGAAATATTTGAATTCAGAAGATGAAATCCATTGTTATGGGTTGCCACTAACATATTTCTATGAATTATGAAAAACCCACCCGAAAAATATATCTCACATACTTTATAGCTTTCACGAAAATATTGCACGTAATGTTCCTGACTTGTTCATTATAATCATTAAGACTACGGATCTCTTACCACAGACCTCTGCTCTTACTGTTGCATCAGACTTTAAAACCTATTCAAATTTATAGTTATATATTCAAGTAAACTAATATTTTATAATATCATAAGATTTAAGTTTCTGCATGGAATTACAATCCTGGCGCTTGTAAAACGAATATATCAATAGTATTGATTTGTCAGAGAAAACTTTCGGATAAGGAACGGCTTACGCAAGGATAGAATTTCTATTGAATTATTTTGTTTGTAATAGCTATACAATGAATTGAGTTAATTTTTGATCGAAGATAATGAAATCCGCAGAATAAAAAGTATTTTATATGAATATTGAAGTATCATGTACGGATGGATTGACCAAGGTTGAAGTTTGAAGATCGACTAGCACAAGGACGCAATTTCTTTTACATTAATTCGTTTGTAGTTATATTTTGAGTCCAGTTAATATACAGGATGTCTACTTTAAAAAGTCCGAAACTTCAAGGCAAGATTCTACATGTGATTTCCAACAAAAAAGTCCTATAATATTGGCGGTAATTCTTCCATTCAACATTTTATGTTTTTACGGAATATCTCAGTTTTTTCCTATAAAATCATTAACACTCCAGTTATCCTTGTAGCCTCCTCAATTTTTATCACATATCTCATAAAAGCATTAAATTGGCTGTAACACTAGAATTTCTTGTGTCAAAAAATTCCTCACTACGGGCATGGTTAGCAGATAAACATAAAAGTTAGTTTTAATTCTGAATTTTTTGGATGAAAAACATTGATAATTGATATAGCAAAAAATAAAAATAACAATAGATTAAGCTCCCAGATACAGAGTAGAAATAATTGTCAATAAAGAATTGGTTTATTTTTATATTTTTTCTGAACATGTTTTAAATGGAAAGGTCTTCCCAAGTCAGAAATTGGTGGTTAGATTGATCACATTCACAGATTATGTCCTTTCCATAGAAATGAGACTTTTATAATTCCGACATTTGTGAACAAAAGAATGTCAGTTTAGGCATTGAGTTTTCAAATACTTGAAAACTCAATAGTTAAGGTCAAAGATAACTCCTGTGCATCATTTAATACCGACCTTAAAGTAATTATTGGCGGTTGGGTCAGCCGTATACACAATAACTAAAGGAAAGACTCGATATTTGAGTAGGATTTCGGTTTTATTACAAGGTGGGAGGTTTTATAACATTCAACTTTGAATATCTCCAAACCGATGCGATTAAGGAGGAATTATAAAAAATAATCATTATGTATTCTAAAATGCTAATATATTTAAGTTTTATGAATCGGCGAGTTTATCACTAGGAAACCGTTTGAAGTAGTATGAACATGATTACTGATAAATATGTGTCATAGTTATAGAAAACTTCAAACAAAAATCTCATTCGGAGGAACCATCTGAAAGCTACAATGACAAATTGATTTTTCCTGGAAATTTTAACAGCCTATATCTTTTTACTGGAGCCGAATCTGAAAAAAATGGAAAATGAAAAGAGTGTTTCATTCGATGAGATGAATCTGAGACTAAAATTGATCTACAACTTGAAGACTCACCCTGTATAGATCGAGGTGATTTGAAGTCCAGTTCTATATTGAAAAATAGCTTCAAGTTTCTGCAGATTATCAGATTTTTTTCGAGGATTTATTGAAAACTCTACATAGCTCTCACACAAATTTCCAATGAAGCTGTCTTGGCTGACCTCTAGGAAGAGGGTTTGAAACAATAATTAATCGTAACCTCACATCAACCCCAACATCATCTATCAATTCTAATCGCTGTTTGTTTGTTTGTAATTTTGCGCGCATGTTCTAGGGGAACAGCGTGCTATCGTTTTATCCAAATGTCTGTAATTTTGGATGATTGAGCCGAAAATGGTCTCCATCGACTACGTTGGATTCACTGATGACGAACCCGTTGACAAAATCGATTCTGTCCGGCCGGCCGTCCGTCCGGCCGAGGACACGATAACTATCGACAGAAGCAAGTTAGCAACTTGAAACTTTCAGGGTAGGTCGCGCATCAGAATGCCGCGGTTTCGTTAATGGGCCAAATCGGTCGAATAGTTTCGGAGTTATAGCCACTTGAAATTTTGAAGTTATTTATTTTTTATTTCAGAAACTACTTGAGCGATTGGATTCAAACTTGGCAGTTAGGTGGAGTATAACGACGCGCCACTTTGAGCCAAATTTCGTCAGGATCATATTGTCCGTAAATTTAAAAAAAATTTTTTTTCGAAATTTTTTTTCTCAGAAACCATTCATTTCCAGAAAAAATTTCCACTTACACTTTGGGCTTCTAATTTCACAGCAGTGTACCGAATTTCAGTTCGATATGATCATAAGTTTTGGAGATATCGGGAAAAAATATGTCAAATTTAGAGGTTTTCTTGTCGATATCGTTGTTTATTTCGGTATAACTCGAGAAATACTGATTCAGTCCTGATAAATCTTCACAGCTAGTTTTGAGATGCTGAAAGACAACTTTATGCGAAACTTCGTGGTAATCGTGTCATTAGAACAATTTGAAAAAAAAAATTTCTATGATTTTCTTATCATATCATCCTCACTAAATTCTGTATGAAACTTCGAACTGTTATTTTCGATGAAGTACTGGATTTCAATTCGATCTGACCTGTATTTTTGGAAATCTTGGAAAAATAAAATTTGATTGGGTATATCTACGGAATCATTGGGTGGATTTTACCCATTCACGCATTCGGCCTTCGTAATTAAGGTCCAAACCTTCTCTACAAATATCTAGTTTCTTAGTTGTTTCTTTCAGAAGTTATTTTGTTTACGCAGTCGGCCGTTAGGCTGACCGTGAACACAATAACTTCCGGAAGAAACGACTTAGAAACTCGATATTTGTAGAGTAGGTTTGGGGCTTAATTACGAAGGTTGAATTCGTGAATGGGTAAAATCCGCCGAATGATTCCGTAGATAAACCCATCCAAAATTCTATTTTTTCAATATTTCCAAAAATAAAGATTAGATCGAATTGAGATTCAGTAATTTATCAGAAAAAAATTTTAAAAAGCACTGCCGTGAAGGTAGCAGCTTTTGCGTGCATGTTCAAATTCGTTGCTGAAACGGTCATCTACATTGAACATGCGCGCAAAAGTTGCTATCTTCACGGCAGTGCTTTTTGAAATTTTTAGTGTTTTTGTTTCTGGCATCATTATCCCCCACCATAATTGATAAGGAATGGTATATAATTACGAACAAGCATCGCAAGGAGGTCAAGCAAGTTAGTATTCGATATAACCGATCTAAAATGAATGAGTACCCCCCGGGAATTTGTAACTACCCCTAATGGACGTCCATTTTTGGTCTCGAACTGACGAAGGAAACGTCATTGAAGACGTCGAAAGAACTCCAAATTGACGTCAAAATGTCACATCCATAAGTCGTCGTGCTACAGACGTGCGAAATAAAAGAATATTTGAAAAATCTTTGCTAAGACAGACATGATATTTTCTTCGTTTCAGGTCATTCGATAGTTTTTAACACTCATATAACCACAAGAAACCTCGAATATCTGTCATTGAATCAACAAATATTCCACCTTGATCCGAGTTGCTAGTTATTTATAATTATAATTATTCAATAATTTCAAACAAAATTTCTTCAATTTCTCAGTGTTTTTGTATTGAATATGATTTTCGGGTGAGTTTTCTATTATATTAACCATTTTTATATAGTTTCGTAATGTTTTTGTATTGTATTTTAGTCTTAAGAAAGAATCCAATAAAGATTCGTAAGCTTGGCAGTAAACAACGATATTTTCTTATAATCTTTTGACCGCTTTACCCAATAGTTCCTTCAATTTTATATACTATGATAAAGAACCTTTGAATAATTTATATGTATACCTATATATATGAATATAAATATCAACGCAACAGAAATACTGGGAAAAGTTCAATTCTCTAGGATATTTCTTTCGAGAGCCACATGAATGCATTTCTTAGCGGGCGCCCATCCAGAAAAAAAGTGAAGAGGGGAGATTCCTTTGCGTAATTTCAAGGAAAAAAGTGTCATAAACATGGGATCGCAGATGTTTCGAATTTTCTTCATGCTTTTTCCTCATAGTATCTGCGTTTCAAAAGATATTGTGAAGAAGCTATTTTTGTTACGTTCAATTTCTCGTGAAAATTCATTTCGTTTAATTTTTATTTCAGCTAAATAAATTTTATTTATTAAGAATCAATGCGTCAAATTCCATCCTATGTGGAAAGAATTCCCTACAACAATCGCAGTTCACGATTGTCCCAGTTCGCAGTTTTTTCCATTTGTTGTTTCAGTTTTTCAGACGTTGAACAGCACAAGAAAGGATGGAACGATTTTCCTTTGTTACCTTTTCTCGAAGGTTCTGGATCTTTCTAGAACACCAGAGAATTTTAAACCAACTATTAAGGGAGCAACTTCGAGTCCCACTCATGAAAAAATGACCGAAAATCTGGACACATGTCTCCCTCCTACTTCCTTATAAAATCCCTGTCTGTCACTGGAAGATACATTGCGCAGCATCTTCATTAAGTTTCATTATACATTCCGCAGAATTCAGACCATTATTCAGTATTAGATTCCGCATTATTCCGAGCCGTACTGAGTTAGCTAGTCCTTACGTATTTTTCATTAATCAGTCTACAATCTGCTTTTAGAATACTTTTCTTACTTAACTTCGGTTACAATTCAACCTGCGGTTATAGTGCAACAGTTTCGAGATAGAGGCTCAAGTTTTACCGTAGAGCTCATAGTAGTGAAAATCATGGTAAGAAAATTTATTTGATTGTGTTATTTACCCTTTGTTAAACTATGTTGTATGCCGATCAGTTATATTTTCCAATGCCGAAAATTTCCGTTCTCAATAATAAAATTATTCCGATCGTATCTCCACACGTGGGGCGATAAGGATTGTGTCGTTCGGGGACCGTATCTGCTGGGATCGAGCCGCTACAGGTTAGCTTATTTCGAGAAAATATACTCCGAGAACACGCGCCGCGATTCATGAGACTATACAGGAGAAGTCAGAGGCTGTCTAATTCATCGTGTCAATTTCGTGGGACATTTACTAAGAGTGCTGATCTCAAACCACTCACTGATGGGGCTCCACGCTTTGGGCGTTTGAGTCAGACGTGAGTCAGTGCCTTGTAGTGCCCTTTCAGTCAGGTTTATCACTTGACTTGGTGTCTGAGGGTGGGTCCCCAAGATAATTTTTATTGAACATCCCGAACCGTCCGTCGGTCATCGTGTATCATTCATTTTATCGATCATACCGATTTCTAAGGGCGCAAACTTGGAGTGCGGGTCTCAAACCACCCACCTTCCTCGCTTTGGGCGTTTGAGTCAGACCCGAGTTAGTGCCCTTCAGTCCATCGGGTCAGGGTTATCACTTGACTTGGTTTTTAAGGGTGGGTCTCCACGATCATTCTTAGTAAACATCCCGAACCATCCGTCCGTCCGCGTGTTTCTTCATTTAATTGATAATAACGATTCCTAGGGGCGTTTACTTAGAGTGCTGATCTCAAACCACCCAACGTTGGGGCTCCTCGCTTTGGACGTTTGAGTCAGACGTGAGTTCGTGCCTTAGTGCCCTTCAGTCCACTGGGTCAAGCATGTACAGTGTGTCCACGGATTGGGTGCCGGTAAGGTGTAAATGACGAAAAATTTTCGAGTTAGTCTCTGATATTCTGGAAATCGCTCCTGCTTGGTCTCAAACTAAGATGTTGAAAAAATGAGCCAAATCAATTAATATATAGGGTGGTTTAGAACTGTTTTAATGAAAATTGTTAAGAATGAAGTGTCTTTGTTTTGAAAGATATCGAGAAAGTTTATTGTGAAAAGTTGTTTGGAATGGCGAGCTGCTGCAGGAACTCAATTTTCAGATAAATTTTGTTAATCCGATACACGAGATATTTTGTCAGGATCAATAATTTAAATTTTGACACTATTTCTTTTAAAGAGGGTTACGTGATACCGTAACATTTGGCCAGCGTTCATGGAATTGTCCTATTACTCCCTGATACGAAATGTCTGCATCTAAACTATAGCACTCCACATTAAACACTTTTCGTTCTATGGTCAACATATTTTTAACTCGAAAATGTTCGTTTATGACGAATAAAATTTACGTTTCAAGTCACGTCTTGCATTTGTAACCATGGATATTATCAAATATTTTCATAACCTATTCACAAAATCAAAGTTGATCGATTTATCTGAGAATCGAGATTTAGCTGTGTCTTTTGATTCTAAACAATTTTTCCCAATAAACTTTCTCGATATCTTTTAAAACAAAGGCACTTTATTCCTAACAATTTTCATTAAATCAGTTCTGAACCACCCTGTATATTAATTGATTTGGCTCGTTTTCTCAACATCTTAGTTTGAGACCAAGCAGGAGCGATTCCCAAAATATCAGAGTCTAACTCGAAAATTTTTCGTCATTTACACCTTACCGGCACTCAATCCGTGGACACACTGTATATCACTTGTCTTGGTATCTAAAGGTGGATTCCCACGATCATTTTCAGTGTACTTGTTTATTTGGTTGACCCTATCGGTTTCTCGAGACGCTAATTTAGAGTGCTGGTCTCAAACTACCCACAGTTGGGGCTCCTCGCTTTGGGTGTTTGTTTTGAGTCAGAGTAAGTTAGTGCCTTAGTCCCTTTTGTTCATTGAGTAATGGTGACGCGCTTGACTTGATAGCTGAGAGTGGATATACGAAAACTGTCAAGTAAAAATACCGATATGCTGATTTAATATTTCTGATCCGGGGGCCACAGGTTAGTTCCATAATAGGTCTCAACACTTTTTACTGCTCAACCGTCTTACCATACTACTTGATGTGCTATCATTTATTCGACGCAAAAACCTCTGTATTATATGAGATCCATTGCTCCACGTCCTTGCGTAATAATATATAAGGTGATAGTTTTCACAGGAATAGGAACCAAATGAAATCCAACCAACTTGAACTAAGCCAACGTCTCGTCCATATATTCAGACTTTATCGAGGCTACAGAGAGTACAAACGAGTATAACTCTCATGTATAAATAAAATATTGGAAATATAACAAAATAAATTAATTTCTGTACAACACTTACCAAGTTCAAGTAGTTGAAAAAAGATGTTCTAGGATTGAAATTTGATACCAAATTTACAAAATTAATGGAGGAAAACATTGAAAGAATACAAAACAATAACCACACAAGGCGACTGCTTCATATGTCAATATGTCAAATTTAAAAAGGTTCCCACGACTAACAAACATTCCTTACTATGTGCGAATATACCTGACCTACGTCTTCCGCGTCGGTCCTATAATAAACTGTATCATTGAGTTTTATTCAACTTGCTCTTCACGTCCTTCCATTTAATTAAGGGATAGAATCACGGGTTTAGGTCTAAGTAGTTGTCTAAGAATAATGTGAATGGCATATAAAAAGGAAGAAGAACATAATAAAAGGTAAACTAAAATTCGTTGAATATTACAAATAGATCAATAAATAAATAACATGAGCTGTAAATTGGCTTAAAATTGTAGGTGAACTTATGAATAAATAACATTTATGACACATATGACAGACGAACAGAGACAATATTGAATATCTGTCGTACAAACGATCTAACAAACATAACACTGTAGTTCGGTTTAAGGGTACTTGAACTGTTTAAATAATGAAATCAGATGATTGTATGATTGACTCAGCTCCTGAGTATCACTTCTATGATTAACGGTTATACCTTTATTCAGATTAATATAAATCATTTCACTTAGATTTCTTTTCATCCAATTTAATAAATTAAATATTGTCTTTGTTTTCAATTCTGTTCCTTTTAGTCTTGAGAAAGTCGAAATATATCGACGAAACGTCGACTTTGTTTTATGTGGTTGTTTTTTACGTGAAGTCCTAAATCCGTGATTCTATCCCTTAATTGAGTTTTATGTGTATCATATGACTTTTTTCCGTTATTCTCATAATACACAAGTGTAGTGCCGTCGAAATCGAAAGTATGTCCCTCCGAAAAACGTCGTTCGGCCAGAGCGGTGGTACTTTCCTTATTCCTGAATCTCTAGTCACAGTCAAATTCATGTTGTTTTATTCTTGTTTTCAGAAGTTGTTTAGTTTGTCCAATATAACAACTTGAACATCCTAAGCACGGTATTTTGTAGACAACATTAGACATGTTGTTTGCAGGAGTAAAATCTTTCAAACGAGAGAAAAATAGGCGTGTAGTCTTGAGGTTATGAAAGACTAATTCATAGTTAGGTAATTTCTCTTTCAGTGTTTGTGTCACTTTGTAGCTGAGAAATGGGATGTAAGGGAATCGAAGGAATATACTCATTTGATTGTTCTTCTTCACGATATACATCATTGGCATTGACTTTCATGTACAACAAATCTCTAATCTTATTGAGAGTTCTTTCGTGAAATTGAGGTGCACGCAGATTTATACCTCTATGAAGCAAATTTTTTATAATACTCACTTTGTAGGATCGTGATGTTTCAGATTTACAATTCATAATTCATACATGATTCGAGTGATTCGAGTTACTTTCAATTTAATAATGAATAATACCAGCAAATAGATGGTACTGCCATGGGCAGCCCCGCTAGTCTATCCTTGGCGAACTTCATAATGACCGAGCTCATCCACCAAAGTTTGAAGAAACTAAATTTCATAGTTGCCTTCGTGTAACTATATGTAGATAATTTAAGTTGAGTTCCCATATTTCTGGCCAGTACTTGTCGGTAAATTTTGACAGTCGATTTTACTGGCACTGATTTGGTAATTCAACGTATCAGTACGAAGCGTTCCGAAATTACTGATACTGGCCAGTACTGATTTGGAATATCGGAACGCAACATTAATATTGGCAATTCGAGCACAGAATGTTAGTCGACTGCTATCTTATTTTAACGATTTCCATCCACGCATCCAATTTACGATTGAATAGGAAGAGGATAGTGCATTGGCCTTTCTTGATCTTAACGTTATACGGAACGAAAGTGGCTCTTTGTCAACATGTTGGTACGTGAAACCATTGTATAAATCCCTCTTTATACTGTGACGAGTACGGCCCTGTCTATTCTAGAATGTGGTTGAATACTCGTCACGCGTATGAGTCACCCACTTTCGAGAGTATTCCAGAGATCGCTGGAAATTCCACACGTGATATAAGGGGAAGCGCGCAGCAGCCCAGAGACCCTATTCTTGAATGTGATGGAATGAACGTTCTCTATCGTTCCATCAAAAATGCACCGGGTTTCCTTGGCAACAGCGTCGATACGCCTATTTTCTCCCTTCCCTGTTTCAAGAATAGGGGCTCAGGGAGCAATTCAGCAGAGTGATTCGTAGCGGCAAGAGTTCAGTGAAAATAAATTAGTGTGTATATAAATTGTGAAAAGACTTTGATAGAAATAGTTGTTTAGTAAATAAGTGTAAATAAATAATTTAAATATTCTAAACGTCCTGAAAACTGAGAAAACGTTACATTGGTGTCAGGTGTGCGGTTCGACATCGCTCGAATTGAGTACATGAATTATTGATTGAAATTTATGCCAGTGACTACGAGACTTCAGAACGCAATGGAGACGCAGGCGATAATGGAATTCTTGAGTAAACTCAATGAGAAAATGGATAAAATGGAAGAAAATTCACGGAAAATGGAAGAACATTCTCAGAAGATCAATGAGAAAATGGATAAACTGGAAAATAAGGCAGAAGAAAGTTCTCAGAAAATCAATGAGAAAATGGAAGAAAATTCTCGGAATAGCAATGAATTGGTGAGTCAATTTGCAAGTAAATTGGATGAGAAAATGGAAACTATAAAAGATGAAATGAAGAAGGGAATGGACGAAGTGAATGGAAAATTTGTTAAAGTTGACGAAAAATTGGACGAAGTAAATGAGAAATTTGATAGAGTTGACCAAAAATTCCACGAAGTTCATGAAAAAGTTGACGAATTTTATGATAAAGTTGACGGAAAATTCGAAGAAGTAAATGAAGAAGTTAACGGAAAATTTGAAGAAATAACAGGAATAATTGAACAGCATTCTAAAATAATAGAGTCCCTGAAAAGAATGTCAATTGGAAAAGATTATCCGGCTTCATCACCCTTAAGCAACATGAAAATGGAAAATAACGGCGAAAGTGGAAAAATGAAGACCAAGCCACCGACATTTGATGGAAAAGTCCCATGGTCGACATACCAAAAACAATTTGAAGCTGCTGCGATGGCAAACAGTTGGAGCGATAACGAAAAAGCCACAGCATTGATAATAGCTCTACGAGGAGAGGCACTCAACATTCTGCAAACGATTCCGGAGAGCCAACAGGCCTGTTATGAAGTTCTAACATCGAAACTTCAGATGAGATATGGTGATGCTCATTTACAACAAGTTTATCATGCCCAAATCAAGAACCGGGTGCAGAAAACAGGAGAAAATCTCCAGGAGTTTGAGGCAGATGTGGCTAGATTAGTCAGGCTGGCGTACCCAACTGCTCCAGACAGCTTCCTTGAACAGCTATCCATCCAAACCTTTGTAGACGGAATCAAGGACGGTGAGACACAACAAGTTCTGAGACTTGCACGCCCTAAAACCATAGATGATGCTTTGGCTCAGGCTTTAGAATTCGAGGCAGCGAAGCAGGCGTCGCATAGAGGACACGTTCGTGTAAGACAAGTCCAAGAAATAGACCGACCTGTTGAAGAAGTCATAAGAGAAGAAGTCAGCAGATTATTGAGTAATGAAAAAAAAGATGCTGTGTGCAGGTACTGCAATCAAGGTGGGCATACTAAGCAGAATGGCTCAAAAAGTAGGAAAAGAGCCGCAGCAGGTAAACGGAAAAGGGCCGGTGATGAGGGGCATAAATCTTCTCAAGCTGTAGATACCCCTGAAGTGATAATCCGAGGAATTATGTCCACAGATTTATCCAGCATAGTAGTTCCCGGAAAAATAAATTATCGATGTGAAAATCCTGGTAGACACTGGATCGACCAGAACCATTGTGCGTCCAGAAATAGCTGAAGGATCTAAAATTCGTCCAGTTATGATCAAACTTCGAACTGCGTCTGGACAGGAAATACCAACTTATGGATCGGTCCTCTCCACTATTGAATTGGGAAATACAACAGCAAGGCACGAAGTTCTAGTGGCTGAAATCACGGAAGAAGTTATCCTGGGATTGGACCTAGTTAAGAAACTTGGATGCCAACTGGATATGAAGAGTGATGTGCTTCGACTGGGAAATGAAGAGATTCCGTTCAATGATGTGGATGATAAGATATATCGGATTCGATTGGCCGAGGACATCACGTTGCCAGGTCGAACTGAAGGCATAGTGAGTGGTATATGTGATGACGTTACGAAAAAAGGTTGCGTGAAAGTGATCGAACCCTGTGACGATGCAATCCTAGCTAAAGGAATGTTACTGGGAAAGGCATTGGTACGAATAACAGACAGTATTCCCATCCGATTACTCAATGTCAACAGGTTTCCGGTCACCCTGAAGAAGAATACCTTGATTGGACAAGGGGTACCAGTGTACCATATTTCTGGTGGGATTCGCAATGCAGGAGTCTCGCAGAGCCAGAAGAATACTGAAGAGCTGGTGACCCTTCTCACCTCGAAATGTCAAGATCTGGACCGTTATGACTATATTGAGAGGACTCTCCTGGAAGACATGCCTGGTGTACTTAGATGATGTGATAGTGGTGGGAAAATCATTCCAAGACCACCTACACCACCTATCCGAGGTTTTCCAGCGACTTCGTGAAGCTAACCTAAAGCTGAGTCCAAAGAAATGCAATTTATTCCGAACAGAGGTAAATTATTTGGGACATGTTGTTTCTCGAGAGGGCGTGAAAGTCGACCCGGATAAGATCAAAGCAGTGCAGGAATGGCCTATACCGAGAGACAAGAGTGAATTGCGAAGTTTCTTAGGCTTATGCACCTATTATAGGAGATTCGTATCTGGATTCGCCAAAGTTGCCAAACCACTTACTAAATTAACAGAGGATGGACAGGAGTACATATGGTCCTATGATTGCGCTGAAGCCTTCGCACAGCTGAAGAAGGCCCTGGTCACAGCTCCAGTTTTAAGCTACGCAAGAGCTGAAGGGAAGTTTGTGCTCGACACGGATGCTAGTAATACAGCCATCGGGGGCGTTCTATCGCAGGTTCAGGATGGACAAGAAAGGGTGATAGGATATTTCAGCAAGGTCTTATCGAAGCCAGAACGAAATTACTGCGTGACCAGAAGAGAACTTTTAGCAGTCGTCAAGTCCGTAGAACACTTCTACAAATATTTGTACGGAAGAAAATTTCTGCTGAGAACGGACCATGCTGCTTTGAAGTGGCTCCTGAACTTCAAGAACCCGGAAGGACAAGCGGCCAGATGGATTGAAAGACTGCAAGAATATGACTTTGATACCGAACATAGAACGGGAGCTACCCATCGAAATGCCGATGCGTTATCAAGACGACCTTGCCCTGAGAATTGCAGCCATTGCTCACGCGCGGAAGACAAAGCCGATGTGAGACGGACCACAGTAGTTGAAGATGATTGGCTACCCCAAGAAATACAACGAGCACAAGAAGAAGATCCAGACTTGAAAGTAATCCTGAGTTGGAAGAAGAGTGGTAGAAGACCTACTTGGGAAGAAGTATCCAGACTCAGTCAAAATGTTAAGTCGTATTGGGCACAATGGGAAACGTTGAAGATCGATGAAGGTCTTCTGAAGCGTTGTTGGGAGAATGACGATGGATCTGAACAGAGGCTTCAGTTGATTGTGCCGAAGAGTCGAGTGACAGACGTCTTAACCAGACTACATAATGGAACTTCAGGTGGACATTTTGGGATTACTAAGACGCTAGAGAAAGTCAGGCAGCGGTTTTATTGGATGAACTGCAAGAAAGACGTTAAAGACTGGTGTAGAACATGCAAAACTTGTGCTGCAGCTAATGGTCCTTATGGCAAAGGAAAGGCTCCAATGAAGCAATATAACGTCGGATCTCCCATGGAACGAGTAGCTTTCGACATCGCGGGTCCCTTTCCCGAAACAGATCACGGGAACAAGTACATTTGGGTAGCAATGGACTATTTTACCAAATGGGTGGAAGCGTACGGCATTCCTAATCAAGAGGCGTGTATGGTTGCCGATAAATTGGTCAAAGAATTCTTCTGCAGATTTGGAATACCCCTAGAGCTACATTGTGATCAAGGCCGAAATTTCGAGTCGACATTATTCCAAGAAGTTTGTAGGAAATTGGGGATTAATAAGACAAGGACAACAGCTCTACATCCCCAATCAGATGGCATGGTAGAACGAATGAATAGGACCATGGGAAAACATCTTGCCAAGGTAGTCTCCGATCACCAGCGGGACTGGGACGAATATTTACATCTATTCACCATGGCATATAGATCTTCAATTCAAGAGTCTACCAAGGAAACTCCAGCCAATATAATGTTCGGCCGGGAAATTAGACTACATTGTGACCTAGAGTTTGGTTGTAAGCCTGGAGAAGATGTAGCCGGGGAGGACTACGTCAGTAAATTGAGAAGTAAGCTAGATTACATCCATGACAAGGTGCGCAATCAAATGCAGCAAGCAAGTGATAGGATGAAAATGCGCTATGACATCAAGGCCATTGAAGGAGGGTTCACCGCAGGAGATCTGGTGTGGTTGTATAACCCTCAAAGAAAAAGAGGATTTTCTCCGAAGCTGCAGAGACAGTGGGAAGGACCGTATGAAGTCATGAAAAGGATAAATGATGTAGTTTACCGGATACGGAAGCTTCCTAGAGGAAAACCGAAGGTCGTCCATTTCAATCGATTGGCTCCGTACGCGTCAACACAGGATGACGAAGAAGAAGTACGTTTCATCGAGGTTCCGGCGAAGGAAAGTGACGATTTTCAGGAATTCATGAATAGCTATGGGGGAACACGAGTTGCACGGTTTGGCGTTACAAAGGAAGTTCATCAAGACCTGTTAACAGTTCCCGAGGAATACTCTCTTGCTCATTGTGTATCAGCGGATCTAAGGATGAGTAGGGGAATAGCAAGAGTATTCAGAAATAAATTTGGACGTCAAGAGGAACTGATGAGACAGCAGCCCAGAATCGGAAAATGCCTGAGACTGAAGTCAGAGGGTCGATTCATTTATTACGTAGTCACCAAACAGTACTCATATCAGAAGCCCACCTACCAGAATTTATGGACAGCACTGCATGGCTTGAAAGAAGATCTTCAATGCTTTGGGATTAGGAAATTAGCTGTCCCCAAACTAGGTTGTGGACTGGATCAACTGAATTGGAGGGTTGTGCGAAGCATGCTTGAGATAGTCTTCCAGAAGACAGGTATAGAGATTTTGGTATGCAATTTCAACCCAAAGCAAAACGTAAAGCCCAGTAAAACCGTAGACTGTTACTTCCATCAGAAGGGCTACTGTAGAAATGGTGACGATTGCAGATTTCATCACGGTGCTCCGAGGAATTCATGGAATCTGTTCTGGGACAGAACAGGCTTAAGGAGGGGACAGTGTGACGAGTACGGCCCTGTCTATTCTAGAATGTGGTTGAATACTCGTCACGCGTATGAGTCACCCACTTTCGAGAGTATTCCAGAGATCGCTGGAAATTCCACACGTGATATAAGGGGAAGCGCGCAGCAGCCCAGGGAGCAATTCAGCAGAGTGATTCGTAGCGGCAAGAGTTCAGTGAAAATAAATTAGTGTGTATATAAATTGTGAACAGACTTTGATAGAAATAGTTGTTTAGTTATTGGAACAGTAGTGTGTAAATAAGTGTAAATAAATAATTTAAATATTCTAAACGTCCTGAAAACCGAGAAAACGTTACAATACAATGGTGAAACCATCAAACTCTGGGCGGGTTATGAATTTTAAATCTGAAACATCACGATCCTACAAAGTGAGTACAATAAAAAACTTGCTTCATAGAGGTATAAATCTGAGTGCACCTCAATTTCACGAAAGAACTCTCAATAAGATTAGAGATTGGTTGTACATGAATAACTTTCCAAGAACACTAGTGAACGAAATTATTAACGAGTATAGCCAAGTCAACGCTAATGATGTATATCGTGAAGAAGAACAATCAAATAGGTATTTTCGATTCCCTTACAAATCACACATTTTAAAAAAATCATCCATTACGTTAAATTTTGCCATTTGAAATTTTGAGGTTTTTATTCGGAAACTACTGCAGCGATTGGATGAAACTTGGCATGTAGGTGGAGTATAACGACGCGCAACTTTTAGCGGAATTTTGTCGAGATTTGACCGTCAGTGAATTTAGATAATTTTTTTTTCGAAAAACGTTTATGTTTGTCAAAAAAAAGTTCCACTAAGACATTAAGCTTCGTATTTCACAGCAGTGTACCAAATTTCAGTTCAGTTCAGTTCATCATTTTTGGAGATATTGGAAAAATATGTCAAATTTCGTTGTTTTTTTCTCGATATCGTTTTTTTTTCGGTATAACTCAAGAAATACTGATTCAATCATGATTAAACTTCGCAGCTAATTTGTAGATGCTTAAAGACATACTTGTACAAAAATTCATTAGAACAATTTTTGAAAAAAATTTCAAATTTTTTTTTTCAAATATTCAATATTCTGTGATCTTCTCATTATATTATCCCCATTAAATTTTGTATGAACCTTCGAACTGTCATTGTTCGATAAAGTACTGGATTTCAATTCGATCTGATCTGTATTTTTCGAAATATTGGGAAAATAAAATTTTGAATGGGTATATATGCAGAATTATCGGGTAGATTTCTCCCATTCAAGAATTCGGCCTTCGTAATTAAGGCCCAAACCTTTTCTACAAATATCGAGTTTCTAAGTTGTTTCGTCCGGAAGTTATTATGTTTACGGTTGGCCGTTAGGCGACTTAGAAACTCGATATTTGTAGAGAAGGTTTTGGGCTTAATTACGGAGGTCGGATTCGTGAATGGGTAAAATCCACCCAATAATTCCGTAGATATACCCATTCAAAATTTTATTTTCCCAATATTCCCAAAAATACACAGATTAGATAGAATTGAAGTCCAGTACTTCATCGAAAAATATCTAGAAAAGCACTGCCGTGAAGGCAGCTGCTTTTGCGCGCTTGTTCGAAATTCGTTACCAAAGCGGTCATCTTCATTGAACATGCGCGCAAAAGCTGCTGCCTTCACGGCAGTGCCTTTCTAGGTTTTTGAAAGGTACAAATATTTTAAAAATAAGTGGTACATCCGAAAAATTTTTCACCGCCGGCGTCGAGCTTTCCTCCTACCCATGCCACTCAACCTACAATCTTTACTACTTGCGCCGCCCCGTCCTCATACATCACCCCACGCCACTGCCTTTAACGAACCCGACCGAGATATTTAGGCTCCGAACCTATGAACCTATGAATATTTTTCATTCTTATTGTTCTTTATTTAGTGGTTACCAGCAAGAACATGTACGTAACACTGTACGTGAAGTGTAACAGATATGTTACGCTTGTAACATAACAATAAATCACAAATATACAAGGGTTACTAGGATTGGAGCCATAGACAAGATATCAAAGTGGTTGTAGCAATACTGTTAAGGTAAAGTAGGAGGTGTACGATCCCTGCGAGATCATATCAAAGGATTATCTTCCTCCCTCTTATGTAGTCGATTTTCCCAAAAGTGTTACTTTTACCGAATCTAGAAAAGTACGCTACGCCACTCCAATAAGCGTAACACGAGTGTCACAGTTGTAATACTGGGAATATGAGTTTTCATACAAATCATTCAATGACGAGAAGTCGTTGAACGGGAGAAGTGGCGGTTGCGCACATCTGTGACGCATTGTCGAGAATGCTTCCCAAATGTGGAACGCCTGACATCGAACTTAGCTTCCATTAGCGCAGATGCAGTATACGTTGTTACTATGAACTAGTGCTGTCGAGATACCTACTTGTTTTCAATAAAAATGAAAAAGACCATCGTAACTACCGATATCATTACTGATTTGATTACTAAAAAGTTAGTTTTCACTTCGCTGTCTCCGAGTGAGCAATTAACGTTCAAAGAAAACAGAGGCAAACCTGATTTGCCGTTACATTACAACGATAGTGGTACTGTGAAAAATTTCACCACTAAATGGTATGATGAATATCCATGGCTTACCGGATCGGCGACCTTAAATAAGTTATTTTGTTTTGCTTGTACCATATATGGTGGTGACAATGCTTGGGCGATCGATGGTGAGTTAACATTTACTAAAAATGCTGTTTCTATTTTTTTTCTTAATCATAGTCATATAGAACGCGTGCGCTAAAAATAAAAATGTAGGGTTAGGCCTAGGTTCAACAGGCTACGAGCAGTTTTGACAGTTGAGAGGAACAACAATAACCTATAATGCATTCATTGTTTACTATGGAAAAAAGCAATTTCTCTCGTGATTTTGTATTCATTTGGGAATTTTGGACTGATATATTCACTTTTTTCGATAAGGATAGTTTGAATTTGGTGAACTTAGGTAATATGATATCAGACTCTGATTGTCATAAACAGACCTTTCGTTAGTTCAGTTGGACGTCTTTCTGAGAGTTGTGTTTTATTATATAGAAACCTAGTTACTTTCATATGGAGGTTAAATATTGCGAAAATATTTTTTGATATTATAATCGTGCTAATATAATAACTTTTTCGTTTCCAGGCACAGCCAGGTATTCCTGGCTGTAGTAGATAGGAATAGTGTATTGACACAGTGAATGGTTTTTGTTTCTGAAATACGATTCTAGGGTGACCAGATTTGGCTTAAATTAAATGCCGATCAGTGACGATTTGGACCCTTATTTGTAAAAACAAACAGGGATGTTTATGAAAAAGTAGCGATTTTACGAAAAATCCTTACCTGGAAATAATCGTCATCCAAACAAAACATTATCGGTTGTAATCCTGCACCTAGAGTGAGAATCAGCTCAAAATTTGACTGAATTAAATATTGAATGGAAATATTTCGAATAAATCCTGCCTTGTTCAAGTTATTAAGAAATGCTCATTAAGAACTTGTGATTTTTCAAAGATTTCATACCCGGAATCGATATTACTTGACCAATCATGAAAATCAGCTCAAAATTTAATTTCATTGCATACCTGAATGTCAATGTTATGAATCAATCCTATCTAGTTCAAGTTTTATTGATTGTGGAGTCTTATCTCCATCCTATGTTCTTTACCAAGGTAACTGACAAGTTGGAAAGTAACATTTATTCGGTTTATTTTCCAGTTTCCAAACGCAGTTATAGATTGAATGAAATCAGAAAATATGATTTTTCGTTTCAGAACCAATAAATTTTCCTTATTTCACTCTTTTATAATGGATAGGTTGAGTTCCTCTCCACATCCAGATAGTACCATTCAAATGAAAATATCTCAACAACTCATTGGTAGTTTTCATCGATTTGATGTTGATTAATCAAGCTTGAATATCTAAATTTAATTCAAAACACTTAGGTTTTGAATTGTATTTCCTGCCTAACTAAACCCAGCCACACGCAAAAACGGCATCAACCAGTAAGAATTGTATTTATTCAAAAAATTCCATAAGATTAGTAAAGGTGTTACTGTTACAAGATATTAAATACTTTGGATATAGTTCCTAGATAATGCAATAGTAAATATTTCACTCCAAATTGTCCCAATTAATATAAAATCACATGTCAAATCGCTTTTTTCCAGAGTAAAAATTTCATAATAAAAATCATTTCTTACTAATTTTGGTATGAAAGTCAAAAAATGTGGCTCTCTCCTAGTTTTCCCAAAAAATTCACGTTTTCGAGGTCATTAAACTTTTCTCTCTGAATTCCGCTATTTAAACTCTATCTTGGTCTATTGCCTTGATGGGACAGCATTTGATGCCACTGTAGTCACTATATTCGGTAGATTTTTTCGCGCCATCTAGTGAGCAATGGGACACTCCGGATTCAAATCGTTCAAATTTTGCGACCAAGCTTAAGTTATCAATTACTAAAACAAATTTATGTTTTTCCACGTTGACGATGTATAAACTGTGTCTACTGTTTTGAAACTAGAGCAGTCTAGAAACAGTCTTAACTTTTCGGATTCATTATGAAAGTGGTAGTACCACTACTGCGTTCTACCTTTTATTTAATCCAATAGCATTTGGATAAGTACTTATTTTTACTGCCATATATATATATACCTTGTTCAAAATGTGAAAACTAACGAATTTTATCATGATTCTTGAAATCATGCTGTAATGTAAATGTTTTGGTCAGGATATACTCACCATCACATAAAACTTGATTTTAGGGGTTGATAATATCAAAAAATTCGGAGACAGAGCCAAAAAGCATCAAATGTCTAAATGTCATATCGCAAATTCAGAATCATTCCAAATGATTGGTAAAGTCCGAAGACTTCGTGAGAAAGAAAATACTGATAGGAGCAAGGAAGAAGGTCACATCCTGAAGGAGGAAATTGTGTCTAAGATCATGGATATCACCATACTTATGAACAGGCATGGGAAGGCTGGTGAGATATTTGCAAGAAATGACAAAAACTGTTTGGGAGAATTGATTCTAAAGCGAGAGTTATGCGATCCTTCTTTGTATATGCAAATTTATGATGAGGTGAATGAAAAATTGGTTGAAACTATGGAAAATCAATTGCTGACAGATATCAAGAAAGAAATAAGCCAAACTGAATTTTGTTCGATACTTATAGATAAGATTCCAACCAAAGACAGTGAATATTGTGTTATTGTGAGGTTAGTTAAATTTTTTAGATTTTACTTGGTAATCAGAAATCTTCAGAATCCGATTTTTGAGATATTCGGGAAATTTCATTCCAAATGGGAATATTTTCTGATTAGAGAAAACAATTTTCCGCTATTAACCAACCAGATATAATTCTTATCAAGGTTAAATTCTGTCCTAAAAATATCAGTTATCATAAGATATATGTTATTTACTTCAGAACTATATTATTTATACTCCATTCACTTTATAAAGTCTCCCAGTTGTCCATAAAATTCTGATCCATTTCACATTGTATGTTGGGAAATTGTTAGGTTATAGTCATTTTCTGGTCAGGGGTGTGTTCAGATGCTTCACCCGGTAGACAAATATCGTACGGTAGGAATTTCCTTGGTTGTAGCCATTGGCACAAGATTCTTTTGAACAATGTGGTGTAATATCTCTAAGTGTCAAATTTCATCCCATCCTACTTAACCCTCAAAAAAATACATTAATGATATTTTCGTTTTTGGCAGGGCAAAATGCATATACAGGTCTCAGAGGCAGAAATGATATATTTCTTCGTCTGAGATACAAGCATTTTGAGCGTTATCAACTAATTGGTTTCGTGGGTCGTTTGACATTTGCCATACGTTGGAGGTAAAACAACCTCACTTACCCGCTTTGTTTATGTTATGAAGTACAGCATTTTCAACAATTTCAGGATGAATTCACAAGTTAAAATGATTTATATTAATAGAATTGGTGAATAACTAGCCCTAGCTATTGTTTCGTTATTAAATACAACTTAAATACACCGAGAGACGAAGGAATCCGATTTTTCAGATATATTGTAGTGTAGACTTTATATTTGAATATTTGCATTTTTACCAATTCCCCTAAGTTTTATCAGGTATTCGAAGAGACAGAATACTATGTGAACTATCCCAGAGATGGCAAACATCCTATATTCACACCATAAATTGAAAAAACTGTTCTGATAAAGTAACAAACTATGGTAGAGTTTGTTGGAGGCATTTCCACACTGGTTAACGAATTATATTAGACTATCTATTTAATTTGTTCTGTTTAATAAGTTGACTCATGATCAGATAAGTATGATAAGAATATTTCGTGTTTGTTATACACATTTCAAGAATTATATCTTCTCGAAACTACAATAGCTGGGCGTTATGAATCACAAACCCATCCTGATTGGTTACCACTCACATCTCTATATGATATATAAAGCCAATCAAGGCAATTCGCTAAGTGATAGATTTGTCCAAATATTGCAAGCATTTTATAATAATAATGACCCAGATAACTATCTCTGTTCTCAACCGAACACGTTCCGATGTGGCTTTACTACTCAAGGATGGAACTTCTACATTTAGTTGTTTGTAATATGTTTCTAATTGACCTTATTGTCAATTACTTAAGATTATGAAAGCCCTAACGTTGCATCTGCATGATGAAAAGGCATTTTATGTGGATAGTAAAGAAGTTTTTGAGGATGAATCGAAATCGGTGTTCAAGGAAAAAATTTCATATGAATTATTTTATTTGTAACATATATTTAGTATAATAAATATATAATTGAAGATTATGATAGCACTGACATAGCAACTGTAGACCAATATTGTAGTAATTTGATAATTTGCAACATAGAACGTTATTTGAAATAGTACTGAGAAGTTCTCTGGAACCCATATTTTTTCCATTCCATACATTTGTTGGATTTCATTCTGCTGTTTATTTTCAGGAATTAATGAGCCAAACATTTTACTGTTTCATTTTCAATAGTTATACCTATAATAAATGCTATCTCTGATGTGGATACTCTAGGCTTCAGAATACAAGGATAAATTCTGCAATTTTCATTTATATCGTTTTGAACGACTATCATCTGAGATTGAATATCACTTAATCAGATCCATTATCACAAGATTTCACTTGTAAAATGAATAAAATCACTAAAATTTCCAAATAATCGCTCTTTGCCAATGTAAACAAAGCGAATGTATTCCTTGGTCTCTCGGTGTATTTATGTTGCATTTGACAACGACACAATAACTTGGCCTCACAGGTCTAGTAATTCACCAATTCTATGAATATAAATCATTTTAACTTGTGAATTTATCCTGAAATTGTTGAAAATGCTGTATTTCATAACATAAACAAAGCGGGAAAGTGAGTTTGTTTTACCTCCAACGTATGACAAATGTCAAACGACGCACGAAACCAATTAATCTGATTTTGAAAAAGGAATCATAACCCAAACTCTTCACTCCTATCATTATAAGCTGCAAAGTGCATGTGGGTCAATTTCTAGCCATGTACTTGCTAGGATGCACGGTTGGAAGCCCGGTAAAGTTTCCCCCAAGAATCTGAACAACCTAACCATTGGCTAGACATAAGCTTCTGAATGCTTAGGACGCGCCCAGCGTAGCATCTGAACGCGCCCCAGATAACAACAGTTTTCCTCTCTACATAGAGGTCATAGATACTACGTATTTTCAGAGTATGAATTTACTTCGGGAAAACAATGAATTTCAGAAGATATTATGTGAATTCAATAATTCCGAAGCTAAGCAGAATGATGTTAAATTTAAAAGAGACTACTTGATGAAGGCTATCGATACAATCCTTGAATAAAACAGATTTTTCTGTAATTCGTTCACATAATCAAATGATATTTTAAATAACACTTTTATTTCCTTTAAATTACCATTTCTCAAATGACAAATTTAATTATTAATTTAATAATATCAACTGGCTTATAATGATTGAAGTCTAAGTTTTTCGATACGCAAAATTCCAATAATTTGCCAGCATGATACATTACTGTGTGGAGAAGTAGGATTTTGTTCAAAGAAATAGGCTGACATATTCATAATACAAAGCATTTGCCAAGATCAACACCTGTACTGGTCATAAGAGAGAATAAAGATATCTCTGCCTCTCTCTCTCTCTCATTTTTTTCCAAGACAAAATTTTTTCTTCTCCATTTTTGGATTAAGACTGACAATATTTCTTGAAACCATATCTGCAACAGAAAAGAGATGAAAAATTGGCAGGAAATTAAAAATTATTATACCTACATTTAGTACCTGACTGGGAAGGTCTGAATAGCAATGATTTTTGAAATCCTCACATGTATAATAAACTTGAAGATTTGTTTACATAAAATTTAGTGTTCATTTACAGTGTTGTATTTGCAACCCACTGATTTTATGATTCTGAATAGTGAAGTATGTTTTTGGTTACATTCAAAATGTTCCTTCACCAGAAAGAGTAGTGTGTCAATCGAAAGATGATCATTTTTAAAATGATTATTGCAAATTTGTCGTAGCAGATCTCTGTTTGAAAATAAAATCTTCAGTGAGTGTCGTTTTAGGGGCAACAATAGAAGGCAACTCCTTGCTGTCCCTTCCAGTCCAAATATTCCTGACTGTGATGACGTGTAGCTTAAAAATAAATATCTATTCATATAAAATATAATACTTTGGTTTTTACTTACATGTGTCGGTAATGTAAGATAGCTTCTGATGAATGATTGATTCCAAAATATCAGGGATATTATAGGAATCAGCTTAATTCTATATAGTACTTCCTGACACTGCCTCTGCTTCTCAAACCTACTTTCCATACAATCAATTTCGAATCAAAGCCAGATGTTTATTTATTATATGAAGATAACATTCATTATGGGATATTCTGCTGAAGCTGAATTGTTGTTATTGAGAGTTGAAAGAGGGGAGAGTAGAAAATTGGCAAGGTTACGCCGAATTATTTTTACATTGTCAAAATTTCAAGAGTGCCAATCTGCCTTGGTTTCAGTTACAATAACTTGATAGACCTAAATCATGACCAACCGGGAGACTTTATTAAAGTGAATGAACTATAGCTAATGGTTACAAAAAAGTTGAATGAATTGGTTCTTAATGAGATCTACCATCAATTATAACGTGCATTTGCACGCATCTACGGAAGAATAACTAGTTTGTGTCTGAAATATTTCGCTTCATAAATACTTAATAATGAAAAAGAAATTATTTATATTTTCTTGGAAGAATTAACACATCTTGGATTAGAAATTGCTTCATTTTCATGTATTGAGTCAGAATATCAAACTTCCTGGTCCATTAGAGAGAGAAGTTGTATATAGGCGCTTTCGATCGAGCTCAATGTAGTAGTAATATGTGTATTCTGTTCAACTCTTGTTCAAAATTGATCAAAATGTATGGTTATTTTTGAGGTTTCTATTTCATGCATCTGCCTGTTTGTAAAGCTTTCTGTATATCATCTTTATAGTTAATTTCCTTTTTTCTCATAGGTACCTTCATGGAGGATGCATCAAAGAACGCTTTGTTGGACTGTACAACATTGTCCAAATATTCGACTTGGCACAAATTTTCAATAATGTCACTAGGGATATCCGCAAAGTAGTATGCCATTCTTATGATGGATCTCATTTGATGAAACCATTGCGTCTCAGTATCAAGACTATCATGCCAAAGCTGCTATTTCTTCCGAATTACTTACATCATCTCAACACGCTCCTTCTACAAAATTTGGAGAGTATCAATGAGTGTCGAACTTTCATAAGGCAAGTATCTTCAATACATAATTTCTTTCGAATGCCCAAAACAGTACGTTATCTTGAAAGGAGTGGCGTGAATTTTCCTCATAAAAGTGAAACTTTGTGGAACTTTCACTCAAAGACAATTCCAAGCATACTGACAAATCAACACCGTCTTCTGAAAATAGTTCACACTATTATCTTGGACCCCTATATTATTGATTTAGATACAGTAAATTCAGCCTATTTTGTTCGAAGAACCCTACATTGTCCCTTATTCATGATGTTTTGTTCTTTATTTTCCAAGATTTTCGTATACACAGATTATTTGGCTAATACCATACAAAAAAAACTCAATGACGACGTTCCTTTGTGCATAGAAGAAGTGGATCAAACAATAAAAAATATATCAAACTTGAAATCGGTAGTCTGCATCAAACAATGCATTGATGAGAACAAAGTCCGATTGAAGAAGGACAATATTTCTTCAGAAAAAATAAGAATTATAAAATCTTCTGCAGTTCGTATAATCACGCAAATTGTGATTCAGATCAGGGAAATCTTTGATGACATCAAGTGTCTAAAATTTGTGGGGTTGTTTGATGAAACAAAATTTTCGTTATTCAAAAATAAATTTCCCAAGCAGTTGTTATCTGAATTTATGGAGAGTTTTGGCCAAAGTCTTTTTGATTCTAGCCGGTTAGAATGTGAATTAGCTATGATTTATTCTGATCCGTTGAAGAGGTTAAATCCATACCAACTTTACAATTATTTGTATGATAATGATTTGGTAGGAGTCTACAGTGAAACATACAGATTACTTAAGTTATATCTTACATATCCATTAGTACCAACTAAAAATGGAACTATGTGCACAATGACTAAGTTGAAAAAATTTTTAAAAATTACAGCAGACAAAAAATTTGCAATGTTGTTCATGGAATCATATCCTAAAAATTCTCCTCGATATAATGATTTCAAGAAGAGTGTTATTCAGCAAATTAATTAGTCAGATTTTGATGGGTACCTGTGGATATTCTGTTGATGTAGTTTGGTCTGTTAGTTCATCGGAGAAATATTTTTATAAATGCTGTGATATGATGTTGGGAAATTTCTAATGGTTTCGTAGGGATTATTTGTTGTCCCACTATGCAGAATGGATTGACTGTATTGGGTCAATTCAAGCAGAAATATTACTTGGAATATCCTATCATGTTATCTATTTTTATAATTCTTGAGTTAATGAATTCGAATTTTCGGATTGTTGTAAACTATGAATGTTCCTATGGAAAATATATTCCAGAATTCAATTTTTGGATTTCAAATGGTAATCATTTATATTAAATGAATATTGCTTAACATATATGTAATCTTATGTGGGAGTAATGACCGGGTAGGCAGTCAATGAAATAGCTCAAT
The DNA here is from genome assembly GCA_958510865.1 of Myrrha octodecimguttata. NCBI lineage: Eukaryota > Metazoa > Arthropoda > Insecta > Coleoptera > Coccinellidae > Myrrha > Myrrha octodecimguttata. The sequence goes on from OY294060.1 coordinate 1,917,055, forward strand.
GTCTCTTTATAGTATTGGTCAAGCTTTCCGAAACTGTCATTTCCTCCTTCAGGTCTACTAAAAATTACATTGGCAATCAGTGAATACAGTATACATGGTGAAAAAGAACACTTACATCAATGTGAGACCTTAAAGTGAATAAAATCATTGACTGCCTACCCGATCATTACTCCCACATAAGTTATTCCATCAGTCCTTACACTAATAATATGTGTAATCTTTGATATTTCTTTATTAAATACATTTTTTATTATATGCGTTCACTCTGGTATGAACAAAAATAAAGTCAGTATAAAAATGGGACTGCTCATATAATAATAGTTGAGATTATTAGTCTTAACTCTATTTCATATGAAGTTGTAACAAAAATCATCCCCATCACAGGAATCTGTGATGGGAGTTGGATATTCTGTATGATATTCAAATGTTATTGTTTTGAATAAATATATTCTATTTTCAGCAGTTATGTTATTATATTTATAAATCCATATACATATCTGAACCTGCACTTTTCTTCAAATATTTGGATGAAAAATGGAGATATGAAAGAAACAAAGTCAAAAATCCTATAGATACAAATCCCTCTATATATTATCATTTTATAACGACAATTTATTGTCTTTATACAATGTCATGTACAATTTAATGGGGAAAAAATTCTAGTTCACCCAGTGTTGCACAAAAGTATGCACCAGCATTTGCCAGTAGCTTAGTTTCATCGTGATCAGATTAGTATTTTTTTTTTCGGAAATCACAACAATACTGAGGGAAAAGTCGCAAAATTTCTTATATTCTCCTTCAATATCTACGAAAATTGAAATTGAATCTAACCAAAGTTTGGTACACTGTTTTTAACTATCGACCTCAAGATCCGTTTCTAAAAACAATAGGATTCCTACAAAATTCAGCAACCAGTTGAGAGTTGGCATTCTACAACTAAATAGAAGTTTCAATCCTATAGTATAAGTAGTTCCTGAGATATTGGGCAAATAACCTGTAAGAGCACTTGTAGTGTAATACTTCGCCAATAAATGAGCTAAACTAACAAGCTAACGTTTTAAAAGCATTTTAATGTCATTAAGTGGTTGGCGAAACTGAGTAAATTGAAGAAACGAAAAATCATAACTGAATGATTTTTCTGTTGACAGAATGAATTACTAATAATAATAATAATAATGTTTATTTGTTACCCAAGACATCATACATAACAGAAAGTATTTTATATTAAACAAATAAACATTTAGTTTCCCACAAAAGTTTGAAACTTGTACGTGGGCAGTACACATCAAAAAAAAAAAATAATACAACTTTAAAAAAAAAAATGATAATGCTTAATCAAATCAATTTTTCATAAGTTTTAAACAAAATTATTTCTATTTGCGAACGTATACCAGAACGATGTTGGCTTGCTTCGAATCCATTTTTTTATTTTCGTATTGAACGTTGGTTTGGCCTTAGTTTCTTTGATGTTCATTGGAAGTATATTGTAAAGTAAAGGTGCCAGGTAAGTATGCGATTTTAAACCAATAGTCTTCTTAGGTTTAGGTAAAGGGATGTTGCGAGATCTCATATCTTTTATATTTTTTGTAGGTGCATGTAGTTGATGTTGGTACATTAGAAGGGCACGGGCGTATAGTTGACGCACAGTAAACATGTTTGACATCTTGTACATATTTTCTGTTGGGTAAGTAATCGGCTTATGGTACATAATTTTTAACACCCATTTTTGAGCTACTTCAATCCCTTTATAATACGAGTCTGCTATCCCTCCCCATGATAGTATAGCATAATTCAAATGCGGCTCAACCAGTGCCTGATACACTCTTGTCATTTCGTCTTGCTCACATATGTGTCTTAAAGTTTTGAATTGACCTAGTACCGATCTTATTTTCTTGATTACAAGATAGGCTTGTTCATTCCATCGAAGGTGGCAGTCCATCATTATCCCTAAGTATTTGATAGATTCTGTATTCTGTATTTGAAAAGAATATCTGCTTGTTTTTATGCATAACGTATCAAATGGGGGTTTTCCAGTTGTAAGACTCGTGAATGACATAAATTTAGTTTTATCCATGTTAACTGTCAATTTTTTTCTTTCAAAAAATTCGACTATTCTAGCAAATTTTTCTTCAGTTTTTAGTTTTAATTGGTTCCACGTCGGCGCGGTGAAGCAGACCACTGTGTCATCAGCAAAACTTACAATTTCAGGATTTAAGGCAAACAATTCATTTATATAGAGTAGAAAAAGGATGGGACCCAAAATTGTCCCCTGAGGCACTCCACATGTAATTGTTTCTTCTTTGCTTAAAATTTTCCCTATTCTGACTTTTTGTTTACGTCCTTCCAGATAGCTCTTGATTAAATTAAATGCTTCTCCTCTCCATCCCATATTTTCCAATGTTTGCAACAGTATTTCGTGATTAACCGTATCAAATGCCTTCGCCAGGTCAACGAATATGCATACTGCTGGTACCCTATTATCCATGGCTTTAGAGATTAATTCTACTAGAGTATTGATGGCATCCTGTGTTGATCTATTCTTTTGGAACCCAAATTGATTTTTGGCCAATATCTTGTGCTTTTCTATGAAAGAAATAGTACGTTTGTATAAAATTTTTTCGAATATTTTCGCAATTGATGATATTAAGGATATAGGTCTATAGTTCTTTAGTTCTGCACGGTCTGAAGATTTATATAATAGTATTACAACGGCGGATTTCAGGATGTTCGGGAATATTCCTTTTCTGATACTATTGTTGATAAGATATGTTAATGGTTTTTCGATGTGAGTGGATATGAGTTTCAAGGTTTCTGCTTTGATGGTGTCCAGTCCGGGTGCTTTGTGTTTTTTCAATTCTTTAATGACGTTTCTCACTTCTATTTCATCTGTGTCAAAATAAAAAATGGAGTTGCAATGCTTATAGGTTGCTTTCGGCATGTGATCTTCATGTAAAGGAAATTTCTCCGCTAGTCTCGTCGCAACGTTTATAAAGTATTTATTGAATTCTTCTGCTATCACTCCGTCTCCTTCCAACATCTCTCCATTTTCACTCTTCTCTAATAGAGGTAAATTTCCTGAACCTAATAATTATTCAGTACTCAACAATCAATACCAGGAATAATACAATAAGAGCAATGATCAATGGTCTAAAAATATACTGTATTATAGATCATAATAGTTATCCCTGTTTCGTGAAAGTGAATGACTAGAATAAAATTTATCAAAATGTCAACTGAAATGCGCTGCGTGAAAACAATCATAATCTTCCAATGAATTTGGTTGCTAACAATCATGACAATTACAAAGATGTGCTGGAGAAATTTACTTGTGGTACTATCATTGTATAAATACAATATTAGTACAATTATACAATGGTGCTATGTAGTTTTCATTGTCAAAATAGGCCTATTCAGACAATAACACTGTAAATAAATCAAGAACATATTTCCTATAGGTAAAAGACTGATAGTAACTGAAGAATTCAACACAAATATGCGATTTAAATGGAAACACGTGTTACATTTTTGATATCGAATAATAATAAGCAGTGTTTAGCTTTTCGATCTCAGTTCTCTTGTTGACTGGATTAACATCCCTTTAATCTCAATAATGTCCTGCAAAAGCCTTTTTTCCAAGATTTGTTGTCTTCCTAGCATTTCAGTTCATTCAAAATCAAATGTGTGGAAAGTACTTTTACTTTGCTTGGCTAATGCTGTATTATATTCTTCATATTTTGAAGGCTTTCTTGATGTCTCCCTTATGTTCAGATAGTATAACTTTCAAATAACGTCCCGTCTGTCCAATATAAGTTTTTGTACAATCAGAACATGGAATTCTGTATATGTCCTCAGTCCAGAAAAATTTAGTGTTCTAGCCTTCACCAAGAATAAAGTTTTTGTCCCATAGTGTTCTCAGATTTTTGGTCAATATTATACTGATATTTTGTAAGGAGGCTTTATTCAGCTTTAGTACCTTTCAATAGTTGTGCTTGCTATTTTTTACATACTAGGGGCGATAATATTGATTTTTCTTATCGAAACCTTACAAAATTAAGCTCAATTCATCTGAGCCACCAAATGATCATTTTATTAGGTATTCTAAAATTCATTCGTTTTGCAATGACCCCCACCAGGGAAGATACAGTAAGGGCGATACTACCGATATTTCTTATGAAAGGGTACAATATTGAGCTCTATTAGCATTGTAGCTCTTTATACGATGCTATTAGCAATTCATTCGATATTTCAATATTCATTGGTTTTGAAGCGACGTCTACAGGGAACATTACAGTTGAGCCAATAATTTTTGCTTTGCATGCTATTTCTTATGGAAGTTTACGAAAATTAAATCTATCAGAACCAAAAATGATAATTCTGTAGTCTAATGGAAAAATCATAAGAGTACTTACAATTGTAGGATTTAATTTTTCCTTCATAACAGAACAATAAAATATATTATCACATATTGTGCAAGCTTTAAATACATTTCTAATTGAAAAGTTGGAAATTTATTTATATCTTTGAGCTATATATTGTACCAGCCTCATCTATGATATCGTATAATATTTCCTCTGTTCTAAAATAATAATTATGTTGAATAATTTATTATTTGTTCAAGGTAAGGTAACTCACTGTACAAGTATAGCTCATGGTATATTCGTCTTCTCTTAGTCACCTCAGAAATTATGAATGACAGAACGCCCAAATATGATTGCTGGTATCAGGTCCGTTATGTTCATGTTCGGGTTTTTCTCTCCTAAACTTTCCATTTATTAATGCAAAGCTCCTTTGATGCATCGCTTCACTCGAATTCCCCTATAACAATCTAGGGACTAATAAAATATTCCTAAATATGATATGCTTCATCTCCACTGAGATATTCGTCAGTTGTAAAATATATCGGAGGACTCGAAATTCTATTTTCATAAATGTCGAATTACTTAAATATCTGGCATTCATTAACTGAAGCTGGATATCTGTAATGTATTCAACACATATGTATGCTTGAATTAAACTCAAATAACGTTTATTCTTCTGCCTACCTAAATTCACTTGCTTCCTCATATTAGATTAGACCTGCAGATAGTGACAGATTTAGGTGCCCCATTTTCGCATACAAGCCAAAAATAGGGTTGAAAAGTACATCGGTTTTGAGTGAAATGAAGGAAAATTCACGAACGGCCCATTAACATAATCTGGATTCGCAATACCAGAGGCTTTAGTGATGCGTGGGGCTAAAGGGTTATTTAAATTTTGAGTGATTTTCTCATGCAAGCCCATCGTAACTATGAAAACTTACCTCGTCACTAGACTGAAAAGTTCAATGGCATGAGCGCGCGCCGCTCATAGATAAGTATATGTTGGAGATGGAAAATTAAACGGAAAATCTTCATGATTTTTCAGTTATTTTCGCATGAACGTAATGAATGACAATTGAAACCTTTGAACTTGGCAGTTTGAGAAAATTATGGCTAGAATGTATAGTGTGGCGTTCATCTTTTTAGAACATGAAGAAGTCGCTGGAAATGACTTGGAAATTGAGGTCATCTTCTCACGCAAGCCCTTTGGTATATGCTCAGAAAATATCTTCAGAAAAACTGATTCTAAGACAACAGGTCTCGAGTGTAATACAAGGAGAATACATATTAATATTTATTCATAAATGCAGTTGTCAGTTTAATATAAAGTAAGGTATGTCTTTGAGTAGAGTAGTTATTTTTTTCAAGGGAAATGGTAATTGTCTTTTGGAATTATTCGAACTTAATTTATCGCTTTCACCACGAGTTTGAAGTAATCTTTGAATAATATCAACAGAATATTTAGAAATATATTGCGCATTTCAAATCATAACAGAATTATTGACCGTATGAAAAAATTACTGCAGCTACAATCTATCTATCGGTTTTCGAAACGTTTTCCCACGTCTTTCGATACCCAGCTTCCATTCGTCACGGTCATTCCATTAGCCCTTTCCAGCCCTCTTTCCTGCATTTCTCCATCGATACCTTCCCTCCAACTTTTCCTTGGCCTTCCTCTCTTCCTTCTTCCCGCAGGTACCTATGACAATATTTGTTTTTGGATTCTTTCTGGTGTCATTCTTTGTACGTGTCCATACCATCTCAGTTGCCTCGTTCTCATTTCTTGGACTATGGTTTGTTTTACACCCATGATTTCGCGGATTCTTTCATTTCTCATTCTTTCCAGCCTGAATCTTCCCGGCGCTCGTCTCCAGTAGTCCATTTCTGTGGCTTCCAGAGATTATATTGTTCTTTGTTTCAATTGCTATAATTCACTGCCATAAGTTACGATACTCTTAACTATTGTGTTGTATATTCGGTGTTTATTCTCTCTACCGATTTACTGATTCCATAAAATTTTGTTGGCGGATTTTATGACTTTTCTGCCCTGGATATTTCTGCCTTTTGTGACGTCATCGAGAGTTTCGTTTTGGGTTATATTAACACCAAGGTTTTATAGCTTCTGCATGATTTGAAATTGTGTCCATCGTCTGTCACCAGATCCTGCTGTGTCCCGCCTATACACATGTACTCCTGTCTTCTTCAAATTGACCTCCAAGCCCCACATTTCGTACTCTTCAATGAGTTTTCTGGTCATATATTTTGAATCTTCGACCTCTTGTGCCACTACTATTTGGTCGTCTGCAAAGCTCAACGTATAGAGAACAGAATCATTCTAGGGGATCCCCATATATTTGGATTTCAGTTTCCATTTTCGGAGCACTTTTTCTAGAAGGATTTTGAAAAAAGTTGGTGAGAGACAGCAGCCTTGCTTAAGACCTTTGTTTTGGGCAAATCCTTTTGATATCTTATTACCGATTTTCACTTGGGCATAGCAATCTTGATATAGTCCCTTCACTGCTTTGACCAGATTAGTGTATGTGTTCGTAATTTTCAGTGATTTCCAAAGTTTGGCAAGTGGAGCAACTGAATATTGAAAATTCTGATGAAGCTGTGGCGTGAAGTCAATAGCTTTTATGCACTGATTGAAATACGCTGCCAAAGCGGTCACCTTTTCACGTATTTACCCAGCCAAATGCAGCTCTGCTTCCTGGTGGTAGGATGTGATGATCTTATTTTCAGATGGTCCTCAGGAAATTCTGCATTAAGTCGGTAACGAAATACGCAGTTCGAATCTGATCGTGTTGGTTTTTCTTGAGATATTAAACCGATAGAGACATTTCAAAAGCCTCGACATTTGACATAATATTTTTGCCCACACCTCTGCAAATAAATATCGATATGTTGTGAAATATTGACTACAAGGTACATGCCAAATATCATTGAAATCTCCTGAACAGCTTTTTATGGAGCTTCAATCCAAACGCATCGTTCGTCTTGAGAAATTGTGAAACTTACCTAATAATTTGTATTAATTATTAGCCGTCATGCCAATTAAGCCCATTAAAGAACTCATTTCAGATATTTAAGCTCCAAACCTCACCCGAAAATTTTCTCCTACGAAAGCTATAGCAGCCACAGACAGTCGGCTAGCCGGATGGCCGGCTGGACATTATTAAATTTGATCTCGTAATCTTCTTCAGGAAATCCAACGAAATCGTTCACAACCATTTTTGGCTCGTACTTTTAAAATTACAAATCTCGTGAACAAGCGTAAAGTAGATGATTATGGGAAGTGATGTCGCACCGGGAATATCGAAGAAAATGTGAATTTGTGATAGAAATTAGGGATAGATCAATTATTTGAAAATTGTGCGACCCTATTATAATCGGGTGTAACAAATTGCATCTATAATTGAAGAAAAGTTTTGATCCATATGTGAAGAAACCTTATTTCAATGAATTCAGTTTGAAATTAAGGAATGTCAGGCCGAAGAAAAAGTGAACTTCACAAATTTAGAGTAGAAAACTGCACAATTTCGTAGATTAGATATCAGGAAGATAGGCAAAATGTGTATCCAAATGTAGAGAAAAATGTGGCTGAATTTCATGGCGTGGTTATGGAGAAGGGGAGCTCATATCTAACGAGAAAAATGCGATACCCCATCTGAGAAAAAATTGGACAGGCAAAGCTATTTTGATACTGAGGGCAATTCGAAAAATTGCAAGGAAATATCTCGCACTGAAGAATTCAAGAAAAAACTGGTGAACTTCGACGCTTGCAAGTTGCCACCTTGCAGGCCCGAACTGCATCAGCCGACATTATTGGCAATGGTGCCAACCCCAATTGATGAAGCTTTTGAAGACGAAGACGGCAGCGAAGATGGCGTCGACGAAGACGATGGAAACATCACTTACATCGACGTCTTAGGGTAGGACGAAGATGAAATAGACGGCGAGACAGTAGAAATGAGTGAGACCGGGACGAAAACTGTGATCGAACTTAGATTTCGATATGAAGAAACACATTGCTGATCCAGGCTACTCCTACAAGAATTCATAAAATTTCATTTGTTTCAAATAAATAATGTTTCTTTGAATGAGGTCATCAAACCTATTTTCTGAGCTTATTCCAAAGGTCTTGTAAGGAAACATGCTGGAATTCTTCTGGCAGCTTTTTCTGAAATACATTCATATGTAATTGACCATCTCCGACACTCGAGCCCTTTGGCAATTAGTCTTAGAATACCATTTTCTACGCATATGCCAAATTTCTAGCCCGAGAAAATAGGGTCCATCGCCATACAATTTTCCTGCAACTTTTTCACGCTAGCCTTCGTCTCGGCTACATTCGATAGTCATGCCAATTTAATTTTACTGTCCATCAAATCAATAGTTTTGGAAAATCCCGAAGGCTTGATTGCGAAAATAACTGAAAAATCGAACAGAATTTCCGCTAAATTTTCCGACTTCAAAATCTACTCATCCATGCGAGCCACTCAAGCCATTTTGTTTTTCGGTCTAGTGACGATGGAAGTTTTCATAGTTCCGATGGGTTAGTATGGGAAAATCACTCAAAATCTAAATATTTTTTTGCAAAATCACGTCTCTATTTCAACCCTTTAGCCTAACACAACACTGAAGCCTCTAGTATTGCGAATCAAGATTGTATTAATTAGCACTTCAGTGAACTCGGCTTGCATGCGAATATCGGCGACTAAATCATTTCTGTTCTGGAAAATGGACTTTTCTATATGTTATCCTCATGGGCCAATATTCATTTTCCTTTTGTTTCACTGAAAATCGGTGTACATTTCAACCCTATTCTTGGTTTGTATGCGAAAATGGGGAACCTATATGACTTCTGTATGGTCATCAGAACAACCATCATGCATGTCATCTATCTAATTGATATTATAGATCTTCCTTTTTTACGCGCGTGCTTGTTCTGGGGAACAGCGCGTTATCATTTCGTCATCATGTCTGTAATTTTCGAATTTCGAGCCGAAATTGGTCTCAAACGACTAGGTTGGACTCACTGATGAAGAATCCGTGGTCAAAATTGATTCTGTCCGTCCTGGCGGCCGTCCGGCCGTGTGCGCTGTAACTCTCGAAAGGAAGGACCTAGAGTCTTGAAATTTACAGGTTAGGTTAAGGTCCTGAATATCTCGGTTGAGTTCGTTAATGGGCCAAATCTGCCTAACGGTTTTTGTGCTACAGCCATTTGAAATTTTGATTTTTCAATAACTCGAGAAATATTCATCTGATCGAAATGAAACTTACTTGGAAGATGAACATTGTCAATAAGAAGAATCATCCATAGAAAAATTCGAAAAAAAATTTTTTTTTTTTGAAAATTTTTATATTTCATTAAAATTTCACTGAATTTTCCAAGTCACCATTTCGCAATGTGAACAAGCGCTTAAAAGCTGCTGACGTCAACAACTCAAATTCATTATAATTTTACATTGCTGAAATTTTTCTTATTTTTATTCCATATCTTGTTTTATTAAAAAGTTCTCCCTCTCTTGTTACTTCTAGAATTTGATGTATTTTCTACTTCTTTCTGATCCAACTGACATAGATAGAGAACTTCCATCAAAAGAAACCTCTGCATCATTCACAAAAGTGCATGAACTTCGAAAAAAATCACCAGATTTATCAGTTAATGAAGAATTAGATGCAGAAACTTCTTCGTTTTACTGAATATCAGAACTGTATTCTGTCTTTGATAAAAGATTAAATTCAGGTTTCAAATATATTGAAAAGGCAGGCTAACAATTCTGGTTATAAATCTTCTGGAGTGGCGGTCAGGTAGTTCTTCGTTGGCGCCGAGCTGGTAGATCGAGAACTAGGGATGTGTAGGCGCCGCTTCGAGGGTGGTAAACCAGATGTCGATTTGTTGGACGTTCTTGAATGAATTCCTTCGTCTTAATACGGATAAAGATGGAATGCAGATGTCGGTCAGGAATGCAGCGATAGATCGAATATCTTCTTAGCGGTGAATGCAGATGGATTGGAGAGCGAAGTTGAGTCAAGTGATTTTGAGAGCGGAGCGAAATATATTTATACGATTTTTCAGAGATTTGAATTTCGTGTTTCGACTCCGCCCTTTTTTCCGTTTTTGTTGAAGCGGATGAATTCGCTACACACTCCGTCCGCCGTCCGTTGTCCGGGGCTTTTCTCTGAAAGTACTGAACCGAAATCTGTGAAACTTGGTACAAAAAAATCGTTCGTCGCTCGGGATTGATACTCCAAGCTTTTCAGCAGTATAGGTGTACCCCAAGGGCTCGAAATGGGGGTGGATGGAAAAAATTATTTTTCGAAAACTTCCAATGATGATTACTGTTGCATAACTCAACCTAAAATTAATCATCCGGATGATCTCCGTCCAGTGGTTCCTGAGGTATAAAGAAAAATGCTGCAAATTTTGGGGTGAAGAACCAATGGTTTATGAATAGTATACAGCTTGCCACAAAAGTGACGTAACTCATCAATAATTCTTGCACGAAGAATTATTAAGGAAAATCCTCGCATCCGTGGATTTTTTATTTCGAGAGCAATTTATCCTGTTTTTTTTTTAATTTGATATTTCTCACTCCCTACGCATACCACTACTTTATTTTTTCAAATGGGAATTTATTGGTTGTGATACATCAAATGAAAGGTAATTTGATAACCTGCTCAGTGATATGATTAAAATAGAATTTCTTTGTTTTTGTTGCGCCGTTTTTTCAAGAAAAAATAAGGAAATAATTTACATTTGTGATTTTGAGTACTGCAATCAGATCATTATACTTCAACTATTTTTTATTAAGGAAAATCCACGAATCCATGGATTTGTATTAACGAAAGCAGGTCTCCCCATATGCCTTTTTGAATTGGAAATCTCCCACCCTTTATGCTTCACATCCGTATACTGTTTTTTCAAATAGTAATATATGGATTGTGATATATCAAATGGAAGGATATTCGATTGCACATTGAGCGATGTGACTGAGAAAAAAAATTTTTAACTATTTTTTATTACAAAATTAACAATTTGTGATTGGTGTCAGGTTCTTATCCTTGAATAATGAATATTGAAAAATATCCTCCTACCCGCTGATTTCTATTTTCGAAGTTTGAGAAATGCGTGCAGTTTTAGAGTTGGGGGTTTAGACCCTTGAAACTCAACAGTTTTTTTTTCGGAAAAATATTTCATGTAATATATCGCATCAAAGGTCATTCGATGACCAATTCGTTATGTGAACGAAATAAAATTTAATTATTAATTTAATTCGAATTACAAATCCAGGGGTTCTAGGATTTCCCTTGATAATATTTAATAAAAGAATAATGGTCTGATCACAGTACTCCCCAATCACAAATTGTAAATAATTTAATTTAAAAAAAATCCGGCCCAACCAATTCTACTTCAAGCCACATCGCTGAATAGGTGATCAAATTACCTTTCATTTGTTGTATCACAATGCATATATTCCCATCTGAAAAAATAAAGCGGTGGGGTGCGGGGCGTAGAGGGTGAGAAATATCAAATTCACGAAAGCACAAGATAAATTGTTTTGAAATAAAAAATCGACGGGTGCGAGGATTTCCCTTAATGATTCTTCGTACAAGAATTATTGACGAGTTACGTTACTTTTTTGGCACGCTGTATAAATTTTATTTAAGGTATCAATCTTATCCGGTTATTCAATTGAGAAAATAATAAACCCTGGTGTAAAATTTGCAGCGTTTTTGACTACGTCTTGAGTTTCTGATTCATGTCTCAGAAGATTGCACTAAGTTTTCGATGTCATGATTCATACCTGTTCAGAATACCGAATGGGTATTAGCGGCTTACGATAATTTGGCAAATATGTATCGATATGCAACTTTTGGAGAATACTGCTTTTCAAACTCTACGGAACAACTACTGTATTACCTTTGAACAAAAGATTTCCAACTAAAACAAGCTCATTTCAGAAACTCTTACACGGCATAGCTCATTCATTACATGATCACCCAATTTTAAAATAGTTGATAACTTTACTCATTTCTCTATCATTTAAACTTTCTCTTGAAAAAAACCCCTGCATTTTTTGTGACATTGGTAAGTGCTTTTCGACAAAGGCAATTCGATAATCATATTCAATGGCGACAATTTTCATAATTCTTAGGAATCACAATTCTGATCAATGCACCGTCAAGATACGTTTCCGTACCTGGCTACTAACACTAGTTTGAGGTCTTACAATATTCTCCGCATGCGCATTCCGCATTAGACATAGATCCAGAAGTTTTTTCTAAGAATATACATATCAACGGCTTAGGCCAGTAACGCACATGCGATTTTCTGTCGCGCAATCGTTCAGTCGCAAAAATGAAACGCATACAGAGACTGTCTTGTCTCTGACGCATACTCTCAAATACGAATACGCGCATTTTACGACCATTGTTTGAATCCCTTAAACAATGACTCGACCAAATAATCGCAAATAATTGCTTTCTTGGCGATCGCAAATATTCAGTGTGACAGAAAATCGCATGTGCGCGCCTAGCCTTATGATCAGTTTCGTCAATAACTCATCTTGCAGGAATATATTGGTAAAATATTTTACAGCGAAGAAATATTGCTAGCAACTCCTTATTTCAAATTTGAGCATAGCGCTATTGAGCAGAATTTAAAGACTTTGAAGCATAAGCTTTCTGCTTGGAATTTTGTAACGCAGCACCACATCCATGCCTTGAAGCATCTACAGTTGAAACTGACTCTTCTTTGGGCTGTAAAAACTTAACACGAGAGCAACTCAACTCAATATTGAGTTCAATTTACTCACTGCTTTTTGCTATTCCATTTTTTAATAATTGTCTCGGTAGAGCAGTGATATCTGCTACATTAGACAAAGTGATCCCATCCCTAGGATAGGTAGACATTTGAAAAACAGTTGAGATTTGCTCATAGTAGAGTTCACAATGTATGAAAAGAGCTCTAAAACAGATTTTCATGTGAACTTCATTACTAAAATGTATGAACCACTTAGTTATATTCCCTACAATACAAAATAAACTTGTCAAAAACAGTCGTGTGCAGAAAGTGGTGGGTAGAATTTTTTCAAAAATTGCCGAAATTATTTTTTCCGTTTATCTTTATCTACGTTGAATTTATTTTATTCAGACAAACTTATATTTGGATATACGATTCAGAAATATTCTAATCATCAAAAAAGTCTGATAATATGCGCTTATATGAAGTTCCTTATGATATTATAATCGCCTGCCCTGAAAATGCATGTTTACACTTAGATTCATTTCGATTTTGCTCGAAAACTGTAACAAATATTTAACAATTGCTTCATATAAAAAGTATATAAAAAGTGTTAACTGAAAACCTGAGGTTCGGATGGAATTTTCAAAATTTCAATAGGTCGAATAGTTTTCTCAAAAAATAAGAAATTGTGTTGTTGAATCTAATTCGCCGTGGCGAACGTGGACATGCAAGTAAGGCGCACTATCGCGTGAAATCGGGTGTTGGACCAGAAATAAGCGATCTTATGCATCGAAGCGTTCGTAAGGTTCAGTTTAAGGATCAATCGAGTAACATTCACGTTGTTCGCCCATTTTTAAGATGCCATTATTTAAATAATGTATTTGTTTTATGTATTGAATATGTTTATGCATATTTCATTGCATTTCTGTTAAATTGTTGATAAATATAGATATATGTATCAGTTGACATATCAGGTGTATGAAATGAATTTTTCCAGAATTTTGGCGCGAATAATTTAGGGGAACAGTGAGCTATCGTTCTGCCCAAACGCCTGTAATTTTCGAATTTTGAGCCGAAAATGGTTTCAGACGACTAGGTTGGACTCACGACAGCCGGCCGTCTGTACGCACGATTACGGTCGTACGGGTGGAATGTACCGACTTGAAATCGGTCGAATGATTTCGGAATTATAGCCATTTGAAGTTTTGAGGTTATTTCCCTGATATTTCGAGAACTACAGAAGCGATGAAATTAGAACTTGGCAGTTAGTTGAAGCGTTAGGAAAATTCCAAATTTTTTTCGAAAAATGTTTTCTTCTCGAAAACTGTTCCTTACGTTCTGGGAAAATTCTGGTCCTATCTTGAGCTTCATATTTCAGAGTACTGTATCAAATTTCACTTCGATACGATCATAATTTTCGAATTCGTAATTTTTTCCGTAATAACTCAAAAAATACTACTCCAATCATGATGAAACTTGGCAGCTAATTTTGAAATGCTGATAGACAACTTGGAGCGAAATTTCGTGATGATCGTGTCATTATAATAATTCAAAAAAAATAAAAAAAAATTTTCAAATATTCAATATTCTGTGATCTTGTTATCATAATATATTCATGAATTTCTGAATGAACATTCGAACTGTAATTTTTCAGTGGTGTCCTGGATCTCCATTCGATCGAATGTTTTTTTTTGGAAATATTGGAAAATAAAATTTTGAATGGGTATATCTGCGGAATCATTGGGTGTATTTTACCCATTCACGAATTCGGCCTTCGTAATTAGGGCCCAAACCTTCTCTACGACTATCGATTTTCTTAGTTGTTTCTTTCAGAAATTATTGTGTTAAAGGTCGGCCATTAGGTACTCAAAAAAGGCTTAATAGTTAGAAGTTTCAATCTGATTGTATTTGTGCTTCTTGAGAAATTGCGGAAATATCGTTATAATTCCAAATAACAACGAAATTTGGCACATTTTTTTCCTTATATCTTTGAAAGTGAATATCGGATCGAATTGAAATTTGAAACATTGTTGTTAAATACTGACACTCAGGTTTGTGCAAAATTCTATTGAAATCTAATTATTATTTTCAGAGAAGAAAATTTGTTTGACAATTTTGCTATAAGTTCCGCGTTGGTAATTCAAAACTGTCCACGAAAGTTTCAATTCGATCGAGTCAATACTTCATCAGATATCGAGGAATGAACTTCAAAGTTTCAAATGGGCTTAACTCCGAAACTATTCAACCGATTCCACCCATTAACGAATTTAACCGAGATAATTGGACTCCAAACCTTGTCTGACAATTTCAAGTCCCTAAGTATTTTCCTTCGAAAGTTTGAGCACATACGGACGGACTGCCGGACAGACCGACGGATAGAATTAAATATGACCACTGAATCTTCTTCAGAGAGTTCAACCCAATCGTTCAGGATCGTTTTCGTTTCAAAATTCGAAAATAACAGACATCGTGACGGAATGTCGCGCTGTTCCCTAGAACAAGCGCGTAAAATGAGTTTTCATAGCTTCAAGGTGAGTTTAAAAAATTCGGTCTTAAACTACTAGAATCATAACAAAAATATAGAACTGTATAAGCCTCTTATTGATGTAATCATCGGCCTTCGAAGGCGGATAGGCTAAAAATCATTGAAACACGATTAAAGTTGTCTTTCTACTTTTTACCATTAATATGGTAAATTAAACTTGAAAATGTGACTTCAGGTTGATTGTAATTGAAATTCCTGTAAAATAATTTTATCGCGTGTTATTTTTGCATGAGATGGATTGGGAGTGCAGTGCCGATCGAATGGCCTGCGCGTTCGCCAAACCTAAACCCCATCGGTTTTTTTTATTTGGAGATTTTACGAAGAACTGGTGTGAGCGACGAAAACAACAACGAAATCGAATTAAGATATAAACTTTTAGAAGCGGAAAGAAAAATAAAATAAAAATGGTGGACGTAGATGATGAGGATGCGTGCATCTCCACGATATTTTCATGTTGAAGATTTTGCACTGGAGGTTCAACATTTCCTAGGAACTCTGGGAAATCTGCCGTATTCGCGAGAAAATTGAAATACGGTCGAGAACGTTACATGGGCCGGTATTATTCGATCGGGAAATCTCCTTGGTAGTCCCTTAATGCTGCTCTCGAATTACCATTGCACAAACCGTAAGAAAATTATGTTGGCGTACTCAACATTTGAGAAACAATTTGCCATCTTATGAAGACTCGCGTAAGCTTGAGTCGATACCTACACCTCAAAATGGAACGAACTACAAAAATTTTACAGTCTACTGTCCGTTGTCGGTAAACCATGCCAGATTTGATTTTTCAACCAGAAAATTAATTTCAGGGAATTCAGTCGAAGAATATTCATTGGTAGGTTATGTCCGGATGAAAATGAAAACTTTCTTACAAATTTTTCTTTGCTATTTTTTTTTGTTGGAACAGTATAGGTGTGCTATCCAAATTGAAGAAAGATTTCTAGCACATTTCAACTAAATAACTTCAAGCGTTTCAGAAATATCGCTCATCAAAGTTTTATACCAAACATTCAAAACTACCTGTATCTTATCGAATCAAAAAGAAAATTTTTTCCGCGGATATTGTCTCGCCTTGAAGTCCTTGATCCACCATTGACGTATGTCCGGTCGAAAATGAAAACTTTCTTACAAATTTTTCTTTGCCATTTTTTTTTTGGAACAGTTAATGTGTGCCATCTAAATTGAAGAGCGATTATTTCAGCATTTTTCCTTGTTTTTTCGAATCCAATAAGAGTTTTCAGAAAAGCGGTCAGAAAATGAACTTTTACAACAAATACCAGTATCAAAATTTTTTCAGCACGGCCCTGGATTTGAATTAATCCACAATTGCATATTGACAAGTTCTAACAGAGAAATATTGCTAGCAAATTTTAACAAAATATCTTTAAGTGTTTCAGAAATATCGCTTATCAAAGTTTTATACATACAAAACACCCTGTATCTTCGAAACCATTGAAGAAACAAAATTTTTTTCGGCGAATCTTGACTCGCCTTGAAGCCCTCAATCCTCCATTGACGTATGTAAAAGGTCACTCATGAATGACGTTCCAACTGACGAATGAAAACTTAAAATAATAATAGCTCAAAAGAAATAAGCTGGCTATTTGAAACTCTCTGAATAGGTTTAGTATATCAAAATGCACCGGTTAACTTCGTTAATGGGCTAAAGTGGCCAAACAGTTTTGCAGTTATTCCTGTTTGAATATTTTAGGATATTTCCTCCATATCTTAGGAGCTACAGAATCGGATTGAAACTTGGTTATTAGTTGTAGAATACTGAGGCATAACTTCCTGCATAATTTTTTGGGATCGTATCGTTGCTAAATTAAAAAAAAAAATTCCAAAAAGTTCGAAGTTTGTTGAGATATCTTCCTGGGATGCTATTGGTCAGATTCCAATTTAATTTTACACATATTTTGAAGTCATTATTCCATTCGCAACTACTGCTAAGCGATACGCCCTCTGGCGATAGAAATTCGAACACTTCCAAGCTAGTAGTTTTTCGACGTGCCCGTTATTCTAACGTATTTTGCTTACTTTGAGAGTTTATTTTGGAGCTTTTGCGTTGTTCTTCGAGTTGAAATTTTGGTATACCGAAAGTGTTTGTAATATTCATCAAACGATTCCTTTCTTTCCGATTAAAATTTTCCATTGTAGTCATTCGAAATGGAATCCTCCCGAAATGACTATTGTTGTGTGCCTCAACTCATTGATATTCATGGTCAAAGAAGAAAGGATAATCTACTGCCACAAGTTTTCATTTTTTCCAAAGCCAAATGAAAGTGAAGGTAATTTGGAAACAGCATTTGGCAGGGAACTCAATGATAGAAGAAAGGCCTGGATTTTGAAATTGAAGATTGGAAAAAAGTTCAAGAAATACATGAAAGTATATGTTCACTGCATTTCTCTGAAGATGTTTATTTTCATAAAGGTAAATTACAATGTATTTCGAAACAACTTCATGTCCAGATATTTTAGGTCTTTAAGTAAAATCTTAAGAATATCTCAGTATTGTATTAATAGCAAATACAGAACCTACATTGACAATTGACATCCTAACTACTGGAAACATTACCCATAAAATAATGAAATGTCAAACGAAATCGAAGATCTGAACGATTTTATAGGCATGAAAGAAAGTAGCTAAGTGAAACTGTTGTATATGATTTCTATCGATTCCATAAAACGCGACATAATAGTTTCTGCTCAATGAAGGTTTAGAAGCGGCGTCGACTTTCTAATCGAGCAATAACTTACCATCTGGAAAATGGAGAATCAGTTGTTGAAATTTCAACGACATTGTCGCTACAAGTTCAAGGTATGTATTCTGTTATGAGCGGATCAAGTTCCTGAAAAATATGATCTGAAGGCTATGAATTTCGAGAGTTTCAGATAAAAGTGCTCTATCCCTCCGGCGAATGTACGCCGAAAAATATCGGTATTGAGAACTGGAAAGATTAAAAAAAAATTCAAAAAGCACTGCCGTGAAGGCAGCAACTTTTGCGCGCATGTTCAATGTAGATGACCGCTTCAGCAACGAATTTGAACATGCTGCTGCCTTCACGACAGTGCTTTTTGAAATTTTTTACTGATAATTTACTGGATTTCAATTTGATCAAATCTGTATTTTTGGAAATATTGGAAAAATAAAATTTTGAATGGGTATATCTACGGAATCATTGGGCGAATTTTACCCATTCACGAATTCGACCTTCGTAATTAAACCCCAAACCTACTCTACAAATATCGAGTTTCTATGTAGTTTCTTCCGGAAGTTATTGTGTTAACGGTCAGCCTAACGGCTGACTGCGTAAACACAATAACTTCCTTAAGAAACAACTTGGAAACTCGATATTTGTAGAGAAGGTTTGGACCTTAATTACGAAGGCCGAACTCGTGAATGGGTAAAATCCGCCCAATGATTCCGTAGGTATACCCAATCAAAATTTTATTTTTCCGATATTTCCAAAAATACAGATCAGATCGAATTGAAATCCAGTACTCCATCGAAATATAACAGTTCGAAGTTTCATACAGAATTTAATGAGGATGATATGATAAGAAAATCATAGAATTTTTTTTTTCAAATTGTTCTAATGACACGATTATCACGAAATTTCGATTAAAGTTGTCTTTCAGCATCTCAAAACTAGCTGTGATGTTTTATCAGAACTGAATCAGTATTTCTCGAGTTATACCAAAAAAAAAAAATTTTTCGGGACCAAATTTCGAGAAATTTTTTTTTAAAATTTACTGACAATATGATCCTGACGAAATTTAGCCCAAAGTTGCGCGTCGTTATACTCCACCTAACTGCCAAGTTTCAATCTAATCGCTCAAGTATTTTCTGAAATAAAAAATAAATAACTTCAAAACTTCAAGTGCCTATAACTCCGAAACTATTCGACCGATTTGGCCCATTAACGAAGTTAACCGCGGCATTCTGATGCGAAACCTATCCTGAAAGTTTCAAGTTGCTAGCTTGCTTCTGTCGACAGTTATCGTGTCTACGGCCGGACGGACGGCCGGCCGGACAGAATCGATTTTGACACCGGATTCGTCATCAGTTAGTCCAACCTAGTCGATTGAGACCATTTTCGGCTCAATTATCCAAAATTACAGACATTTGGACAAAACGATAGCACGCTGTTCCCCTAGAACATGCGCGCAAAAATCTAGAACAACACCAACGTGAAATTGGGAGTTTTTAAGCGCCTGTTCAAGCTAGCTGCCTAAATGCTCAGCATTCACCAAACTCAGCTGAAGTAATTATTTGAGTTCACTGTGGATATATTACTGATAACAAAACACTCTGTAACTACTCTCTAATCCTCTTACATTTTCTGCGTCTAACGCAAGTTTCGGAAACCAAGTTTCCTTTGCCAAAGGCATATCGTTTCTAACTACAGTTACAAGTGTACATGTTGCACGAGTGAGAGGATGATATACAGGACCAATGGGAAAGGGTTGTTAAAGGCCATTAGGGTGCTGAGCTATCAAGGGTGAGTCAGGTAAATATTTGGAATAATGGGAATCATTGTTTAGCAATCTGTCTTTACTCTTGAACCATATGTATACCTTCAAGAGTATTTGAGTAAATTTTTCCCGAGCTTTCAAATAGCTTCACGGATTTTTCTGGAATTAAATGACCGGTTGTTAAAAGGTGATTAGCGACCGCCGCGCCAATTTGTCAGGATTGTTTGGTACGGATATGGCTCATGTGCTCCTTGAATCTCGTGTTGGTGTTCCTCTCTGTTTATCCGATGTAAGATTTATCGCAGTCTGGACATTTTATTTCGTATATGCCCGATTCTAAATCATACGGAATTTTATCAAACGGATTTCCCAAAAGTTGTCTGGTTTTCGTGGCGGTTGTGAAAGCTAACTCAATATTTACTTTTTTGAAAATGTTCAGCAGTTGCTTGAAGGTTTCAGGGTGTTAAGTTAAGTCTTTGAAAAATTGGTTATCTTTATGTTTGGTAATCATTTGTCGTACTAAGTGTTTATTGTGAATGTTGAGTTCAGCAATTTGGAAAATTTTGTTTTGTTCTCTATTGAAATTAACTTCAATGAGTGGTATCCTGAATAAACCATCAAACATAAAATCTTGGCTGGCTGTTTTATGTGACCAGGGTGCCACTGAGTCGACCGGAATATAACATTCCAAGTTTGTGGATTTTCCATAAATTTCAAAACTAATTGTTGAGGTGTTGTCTCTAGATAATTTTAAGTCTAAAAATGGAAGGGAACGGTTGTTTTCGAATTCGCACGTGAATTTAATGGAAGAGTATTGTCTGTTCATTATATCGGTGAATTCTTCTACATCAAAATTTTCGTCAATAGCGAAGACGTCGTCGTCGTATCCCCTCGATAGCCCTGCACTATCCTAATGGCCTTTTACAACCCTTTCCCATTGGTCCTGTATACCATCCTCTCACTCGTTCAACATGTACACTTGTAACTCAAGTTAGTAAAACGATATGTCCCTGACAAAGGAAACTTGGATTCCGAAAAGTGCGTTAGACGTAGAAAGTGTAAGTGCGTTAGAGAGTAGTTACATACTGTTTTGTTATCACCAAACGCAGCTTTATTTCCCGAAGGAAAGTTTTGGTGAACTTCTATCCATATGATCCTAGCGAGTTTGTGCAGGAAACTTCGAGCTATCCTTTTTAAGCGCTTATTTTGTAATTAGCAACAATACCGAGGAAATAACCAAGAAATTTGAAATATTTTTTCCCAATATCTCCGAAGATAAATATCGGATCAAACTGAACTTTGAAACACTGTTGTGAAATACTGATTCTAGGTTTTCACCGATTTTGTTGAAATCTGAAAATCTGAAAAATTTCAACAAAAATTTCCTAAATTCTTCTTAAAAATTTTCTACCCATTTTTACTATCCTCACGAAATTTTGCATTGAGTCGTGCGCTGGTATCCTTTAAGTTACCACATAGTTTAAATCTGATCGCATCAGTTCTTTTTGAGATATTGAGGAAATAAGATTAGTAATCTTTTTCAATATCTCGAAACTAATATCGAATCAAACTGAAATTTGAAAAACTGTTTTGGAGTATTGACTTCAAGGTTCATCACACGTTTCAGTCTGATCGCGTCAATAGTTATCGAGATAATGAGGAAATATTCTCAGATATTCAAATAACAACAAAATTTTACATAATTTTTTCCAATATCTCTGGAAATAAACATCAGATCACATTTAAGTTCGACAAACTGTTGTAGAAGACAAACTTGAAGGTCTGTGCCGAGTTTCATTGAAATCTGGTCAATAAATTCAGAAAAACAGTTTTTTTTCTCGATAAAGATGTGGATGATTCTAGAAAAACCATTTTTCAAAACTTACGATTGGAGACAACCGAAAGCTTGGGGTAAGCGGCAAGTTTCGATGTGATCGCTTTTGTACTCCTTGAGATATTGAGGAAATAACCTCAAAGTTTCAAACAACGAAATATTTTTTTCCATATATCCGAAAGTATATATCGTATCCAATTTGAAATTTCAAGCAGTGTTCTTGAATACTGATTTTAGGGTATGCATGAGCCCTATTTCGTTAAAATCTGATCAACTATTTCCAAAAAATAACTTTTTCCAACAAACATTTCGAACATTTTTGAATGAACATTTTTTTTAAACTTTCTAACACCTTGATCCATACGATATTCTGCAATAAGTTTTGCATTTGTATTCTTCATATAACTTAAAAGGTTCAGATCGCATCTGTACTTCTTGAGATATTGAGGAAATAAAGTCAGGAGTTCAAACAACAACGAAATTTTAAATATTTTTTTTAATATATCTCCGAAAGTAAATATCGAATTGAAATTTGAAATATTGTTGTTGAATACTGATTCTTAGGTATGTGCCAAATGTCGTTGAAAGCAGATCAACACTTTCCGGGAAAAAAAATTCTCAAAAAAAATTTCAAAAATCTTCGATTATTTTTTTTTTTCGATTTTCTAACCACTGGGTCGACACAAAATATTGCACCTAGTTGCACGTTGGTATTCTTCAACTTACAACGAAGTTTCAATCTAATTGCATCTGTCCTTGAGATTTTGCGGAAATAAAGTGGAAATTCCAAATAATAACGAAGTTAGGCATATTTTTTTCCTTTTATCTCCGAAGGTAAATATCGGATCGAATTGAAATTTGGATTATTGTTGTAAAAAAAAACAAAAATTTGAAAAATATTCGAATGAATTGTTTTTAATTTTCCGACTCCCGAATCCACACAAAATTCAGCACTGAGTTGTGAATTGGTATTCTCGAACTATCTACGAAGTTTTGATCTGATCGAATCAGTACTTCATGAGATATCGAATAATTAACGGCGAGATTTCAAAAGTACCTTATTCCGCAACCATTCGACCGATTTCGCCCATTAACGAACTCAACCGAGATATTTGGATTTCAAATCTAATCTGGCAATTTCAAGTCGCTTGGTCATTTCCTTCAAAAGTTAGAGCACATACGGACAGAGTTGAATTTGACCACGGATTCTTCTTCAGGGCGTTCAACTCAATCGGTCAAGACCATTTTCGGTTTAACATTCGAAAATTACATACATTGTGCGAAAATTTCACAAAATTGAGTTATTCATTTCGGATCTATTGACTATATTGAAAACAAACACATTTGATCCGTTCCCTTCGAATCATCAATTTTAAAATCGAAAATTGTACTATCAGCGACATATGGGATGGATGGAGCTTCTAAAAATCCATTCGAGACTTTTCCTATATTAGAACATGATATTTTAGAATCTCCACCCCAATATTACTCTAAATGAAAACTATTTCTTAATAGAATTATATGAGTCGATTGAATAACATTAATCATATTCGATTTGTCTAAGCAACTCGATGGTTTGTACATACGAAGCCAGGAAGAATTTACTGCTATTTTCAGATGTTTCAATAAACAGAGTGTTTCTGAATTGATGCGAAAGATTTCAATGCCTGATTCTTTAACAAGAATTTAGAGGGGTCTTCCATATAACTTTTTGTTCAACACCCTGTTCCTTCCAAGTTACAGCCCTTTGAAATTACGTAAAAAAAAATTATATCCAATTTGGAGAATGGAATTTGGCAGATAACTGATGCTAATAAAATGGCAGTTTTCGAGTGTTTTCGCTACCCCAAAATGTACAAGGGGAGGAAAAAACAACCCCTATAATATTCAGCATCAGAACTTTTTAATGCGCACATATCTCCCTATTTGAAAATGTTTTTGTGTCCTGACTGTTTATCATGAAGTTGTTAGTTTGATCACAAAAAAATTAAATACTGCTCAATTTCTCAGAGAGGTTATGATTTATTTAAAAAAAAATCAAGTAAGCTGCGGTCAAATGAAGTCCTGATTTTCTCTGGTTTTTGATGATTATTTAATTGGGCCATACTTTCTCTTAATAAGATTAAATGGAGACGCATACTGACATTTCCTCGAAGAAGAGTTACCCCAACTTTTTGATGATGTGCCTATGCGAATTAGGCAGGAACTATGGTTCATGCATGATGGCGGTCCAGCCCACTTTAGTAATAACGCTCGTCGCTACTTAGACGAAGTTTATGCAAATCGCTGGATAGGATGGAGAGGCACACAGAATTCGCCTGCCCGATCTCCCGAATTGAATCCATTGGACTTTGGCATTTGGGGATCTCTCAAAACACTGATTTATTTATTCGACTCGCCTTAAAAATATCGATGATTTAAGGGATTGCATCATCGTAGCATATGAGACTATTAGAAATACAATAGGATTATTTCAAAGAATACGGAATTCAACTAGACGAAGAGTAGAGTCCTGCATTTTGGTCGAGGGGCGCAATTTCGGACATTTATTATGATTTTTGTTCGCGGAATTTTGTCCACGTTATTATTAATCTTTTTGTAATTTGTTAATTGTTATTAGTAGTATAATTATTGTTCAATCTGCTCCAATTTACAATATTCCTCAACTAAATAAAAAATGCCATTCTTTCGATAAAAAGATTCATTTAGTTGTGAAAAATGTTTGGTTGCATTATAAAACTGTCTACAAATTATAGAAAATTAGGACAATAAAACTATTTGTCCTATGACTTCGTTTGACAGCAGCTTACTTTATTCTTTAATAAATAATAACCTCTCTATGAATTTACTCAAAATCTGCCATTTTATTAGTATCAGTTATCTGCCAAATTTCATTCTCCTAAATTTTTCCCAAGTGGATATATTTAATAAAAACAGTTTTTTTACCTAATTTTAAAGGGCTGTAACATGAAGTGAAAAGGGTGTTGAACAAAAAGTTATATGAAAGACCCCTCTTAATTTTTGCTAAAGAATCACCATTAAAATCTTTCGCATTAATTCAGAAACACCCTGTATGCTACATGAGTTCTGTTTTTTTCGCATCACACATAAAAAATTCCCGGATCATTCAGTTTCGATAAACTAATTAGATGATGATAATTATTAATTAATTATCAAGCAAAACCAATAAACTTGATGACGTATGTAAATCAGGCAGTCAATGTCACCAAATTCGATCTCGCAATTCATGCCGATTCTTTATACGCCACTGCGTCGATTCTCTTTATCGGATATAGCGACAAGTTCAATCTTTTGATCTTGACCGTCGAATATCTTTAGGTCGGCCTTTTCCCACAGCCTCTAACTTTCACTCGATCATCAGATACCTGAACGACGTTCCATAATATTTAACCCTGATTTTTAAGTTGAATTCGCCCGTTCCGAACAATCTGCTGAAAATTTCGCAGAAAGAGAAAGTTCGTAATGAAAACAATGCGCGGAGACAGGTGAGAGTTATTTTAGTCGATAAATATTGACCACTTCAATTTGAGTGTTTGATGGAGGTATAATCTGCGCATTTTACTTTCGAATGAAGATGATATTGTTCGATAATGAACCATGTAGTCTATCTATAGTTTCTGCTGATGATGCGCCCAGGCAGCTGACTGACGCGACGTCTAATAGACGTCAGTTTTCAGTCACAAATTTCCTAAATATTGTAATATCCTAAGAAGTCCTATCCACACCTCAGAATAGTGACCCGAAAATTGAATTTCAAATGAAGTACTGACAGCGTTGAGAAAAATTCTGCTTATGGGGACAGTGCTCTATGGCCTCTGATACTAAAGTCGTATATTTATTCATTAGTATTGTTTTAATTTCAGTCTATTATATTAAACAGAACCACGTCCAAGAAAGAATTCGAACAAGCTTCGCGAAAGATGCCTTTTCCAGGACTCCACAACACTGGAGGCGATGATGGAATTGTCACATTAGTACTGGACATAAGTACTGTTAATATCGGTGAAGTACGTCATTCACTGTTGGATCGTAAATTAAGAGTGATGTGCCAAAGGTTGAGAAAGGATACAGTAATAGAGGTCCGAGGAGTATATTGTCTACATGTATTAAAAATTATCTCCCGGAGCAACACATGTTTTAGGGATTCATTTTTGTTATGGTTCTGTGGTAATGTATGTCACCTAAAGTGACGCCGTGAAAAGTATGAATTTGAATTTTTACGCGCTTGTTCTGGGGAACAGCGCCTTATCATTTTTTACGATGTCTACAATTTTCGAATTTTTAGCCGAAATTGGCCTCGAATGACTAGATTACTTACGAAGAATCCGTGGTCAAAATTGATTCTGTCTGGCCGACCGTGTGTGCTCTAACTTTCGAAAGAAAGGATCTAGAGTCTTGAAATTCTCAGGGTAGGTTGTGATCCTGAATATCTCGGTTAAGTTCGTTAATGGGCCAAATCTGCCAAATGATTTTAGTGTTACAGCCATTTGAAATTTTGATTTTTCAATAACTCGAAAAATATTTATCTGATCGAAATGAGACTTGGTTGGTGAATGAACAGTAAAAATATGAAGAATTATCTATAGAAACATTTGAAAACCGAAATTTTTTTCTCCTTTGAAAATCTTTATATTTTATTTAAATTTCACTGAAATCTCCAAACCGCCGAGTACTTCATTTCAACCCTATCAGATTTCCTGATTTTTCTGAGGAACAAATCAATAGAAAAATTTAGGGAAGTTATTTTAGAAATTCATATACATTCAATTCAAAAAGCATATCTCTGATTCCGTTAAAATTTTAGTCTTTCTATATAAACCAGAAACTCGAAGACTGTGTTTCAGTTCAATCAAATATGTATTCTTCTAATTTTTCTGATAATAAGTTCAGCATCAACCCTTCACAGCATCTACTGGTGAATAGTCGAAGCATTTACTGGATCCCATAGTGACAATATGCAGGATATCAGTGTCAATAGATCGTCAATCGACGTATTACAGTCGTCTGATCACACTTCATGTTTCCCGAGGTGATTCATGAAATTTTATCGGTACTTCCCTGTGGCGCATGAGCAGTGTATCGGAATCGTCGCTACTTAACAAGAGTGTTTGAAATTTCAGCTTGATTGGATATTCGTCTTGGGAGATATTGGAAAAAAATATGTCTTCTAAACATATGGTTCTGGGCAACAGCGTGATATCGTTTCATCACAATGTCCCTAATTATCGAATTTTAAATCGAAATTGTTCTTGAACGATTAGATTGGATTTCCTGAAGTATAATCCGGGATCAAATTCAATTCTGTTCTACCGACCGTGTGTGCTCTAACTTTCTGAGGAAAAGACTTAGGGGCTTGAAACTTTGAGTTAATGCTCGGAGTCTGAAAATCTCGGTTGAGTTCGTTAATGAACGAAATTGGTCGAAAGGTTCCGGAGTTATAACAATTTGAAATGTTGGAGGGTTGTTTCAAAATTACCTAATTGATGCGATCAATCAATTCGTAATGAAATGGAAGAATCCCAACATGCAACCTATTCACAAATTCGAGATGATCTAATCGTTGAAAAAATTTCAAACAAATGTTTTTCGAAAACATTTTTTTTCCGAGAGACTAGATACTAATCAGGTCTGGTTCAAATTTGGTACATACCTTGAAGTCAATATTTAACAACTTTTGAACTCGATCAGATATTCACGAATAAAATAAATTGAGCAAAAAGTTATTTTCTTTCTTTGTTCTAGTGAACAAAAGCGTTATCATTTTGCCCAGTGTCTGGGATTTGAGTTTTGAGCCGAAAATGGTCTTCATGAATTAAAGAAAAATGTGGGTTCTTTTCCGAGAAAAATTCATCAGAATGCAATGAAAATTGGCACAGACCTTGAAGTCAAAATATAACAATAGTGGTCGAAAATTCAGTTTTAGCGTATATTTATCTGCAGAGAAATTGGAAAAAATATGTCAAATTTCTTGGCTATTTCAAATTTTTAGGTGATTTCCTCAATTCAAGTTTGTCAAAATTAAACTTCTTTTATAGTAATGTCAACGCATAACTTTCGAGATTTATGTTGAAAAAATTGTTTTCTCGAAAACTATTCTACTATTCATAACCTTACTATGGGGTTAGGCACAGACCTTGAGGACACTATTTAACAACAGTACTTATTATATCGAAATTCGGAATTCGATTGCGGATTTCATCGCTATCATTGTTGAATATTTCCGAAAGAACTCGAAAAATACCTATATGACCGATCATCTTTTGCAAGAGCATGTATATCGGCGGGATCACTGATTGGATTTCAAGAATTTCGCGTTCGTAATAATACTCCAAACCTGCCCTACAATTATTAAGTCTCTAAGCAGATTTTCTCAGTACTTATTGTGTTTACAATCAGCGGTTAGGCTGATTATGGCAGCCGAATTCGTGAAATGAACAAGCGCGTAAAAGCTGCTGACTTCACGTCAGTGCTTTTCTAGGTTTTTATATTGATGGTTGGCACTTTCACATTCGAATAAATTTCCGCTATCTGACAAATAATTGTATTAGCATTTGCAATCTGGAGAAAAGCTTATTTCGGTACTTTCAGTTGAAGTTATCTGAGAAATAAAAATTTCATGAATATCGCATCAGACCATAGATATTCAAGTACGTATGAGATAGACACTTCCATACGTGAGAATATTCGGAATATAAACTCTGATTTAATTTCTCTATTGATATCGAATGTTATCTACTTTTTTCCCTCGTGCAATTATACAACAGAATTATGCTGATTTTATTCCAGAAAAGGATCATTGGTTAGTTCAGCTGGTCGTAAAGGAATAACTATTTTGGAAAGTTAAAGAAAAATGGGCTAAGAGGTACCTATGGATATTGGGAACATAAACCTGGAAACTCATTCAAGAGTAATTTGCGAAAATACTTATGATTGTCGATTTCACATGTGGATATTTCCATTGATTTCGATAGAAGAATACTTATATTTTGATTGTTCACAAAGTTTAAAAAAAAATTAAGCCGAATAATCCATTATCATTTTCAATTATGTCATTCATTTGGAGAACCTCTAACTAATCTTAGACGAAATTTCTTTCATTTTGTTCAACTGCTATATCATCTAACATGGCACTAGGTGCTATTATCATATTTTGGGTAAACTTCAAATCAAATCTCTTTTCCATTATCCAAACAGACGTTCTGTATCAATTCTTATTCAAACTATGGGAGTTTGATAGATTTGATTGAACTCTAGGGAAGTGTTGGTAAAATAAAAATATCCGCTTCATCGTACAAGTTTACACATTGGTTTGGGAATGAATACGGTGTATGACATACGAATTTATGGCATAGCATCTTGCATCAGTTGCTGAGACATCATCGCTAGTTTCCTAGTTTTCTAAGAAGCAGGGATTTCAAACATTATGCTTGAACTTTGAAACACTATTGTATTTTGTCATACCATCCAATTCAATTCTGAAGATTTGTTCCAATTTTTTGCGAAATTCATCATAAATTCAAATGTGTACCTTTGAATGTATCTCTTCAATGTGGCTCAAATTTAATCCATTTTCAGATCTAGTGTATTACTTTACGAGAAAAGCTCAATTCAAATCATCCAAAGTCGGTAGAATACATACGAAAGTGTCCTACTGACAAATAAATCCTTATTCGCGGGTTCGAACAACGAATAACTTATTTGGATTTGGAGGATAAGGGCCATTTACATGAAGAATATCATTACCTGGTAGTGAAGAGACTAAATTTTGACTCATTCGGAGATTAAAATTTATCCATAAAATAAAGAAAATAGTTTAATCCTGCAATCCGCAATGGCGTTTTCCATGAAGAAACACTTTTATTTAATTTTAATAGTTCTGTTTCAGATATTGGGAGTGAAAACAAAAAAACTACTAAAACGAATAAATGTAGTTATTCGTAAGTGAAAGTACCGGGCCTTTCTTTTGTAGTATGAACTTATTCATTCGACTAAATCGGAGAAAAATTGTTTAAGAAAATCTCGAAAATTTTCGGGAATATGGGATGAGAAAATGGTCTATCCAGAGCAATAAAGATTCATTATTATCAACGTAGCATTTTCGTGTCTGGAAATTTGGAAACATTTTCGTGACTAATACATTGAATTAATTTTGTCATTTTCTACGATTTATCAGGTATGGAATCGCTCACAAGGAATTAAATATCAAATAATAGAATGATTTGTGATTTGTATTATTGATTACATCGAAACCTTTGGCATATATTTCCATGGAAATTCAATAAAAAATTAATCTTATAGATGGATCCCATTCAGAAAACCCTAGCCCATTATATCATATCTCAGAAAGCGAATGTTTCAAGAGGAATTTATTTATACAAATAGATTTTCATTCAAAAATCGTGTTTTTACTCAGGAACTGCAACATGATGAATAAACATATATACTTGAAAGGTTTTTTGAAACATTCATATTTCCCAAATTCCAGATTTGAACTTATTTTTTGTTGCCTTTACGGCAGATATTTCCAATTCCATAGAATCTCCACATTTAGACAACTCCGTGCATTTTCACCCAATTATAGGTGGAAATGTTCAAAGTGTTAACAAGTCTTTCACGAAAATATGATAAGAGTGGAGCGAATACCGACACAAAAGGATCTGAAATAAGGAACTCCTTACATCAATCATTCATCAGGAAACGATTCCATAAAAATGATATAAATGAATTAATTTAATAATAAATAAATAAATAAATAGTAAAAGTTCGCATTAAACGGGACATTAACAATAGGAAAGACAATGAATGCTACGAAAACCATGCTCAAAATTGTTGAACGGTAGGCGTCCCAGTTCAATCAGCCGTCTCACTTCGTCGTATAAAACTTATAAGTAGTTGTCTGTGGTGATGGATCCTCCAGATAGGCCCTCCTGTGGTAGTATCCATCATCTTCATACGACGTAGAATGAGTGTGACTTTCGGAATATTTCGGATGTTTCACAATTTCAAACGTTGTTTTTTCACCACCACCAACAAGCTTCTTAAGTCCTAGGATGGCGCTCAAGAGCAACGCCATCTTTCCAACGAGTAGGGCAGTTCCTGACATAATTGCTATTCCCTTATAAGCCATGGCTAAAAATGTTCCTTTAATTGCCAGAGCTCCAAGGAGAACTCCAGCATTTCCACCTCCACCTTTATTTCCACCACCACCACCACCGCCTCCTCTAGCTCTTCCTTCATCTAGAAGCTTAGGGATCTTCAGCTCTAATTTATGTGATTCGAGGAATTTCGATGCGGTGTCCAAGAGCAACTCATCGATCTGTTCACTTTTCAGTTCTTCAAGTTTTGATTCGTTTTTGGTTAACTTGGTGGCGAAACTTCTTCCTGTATCGCTGTTGACCAATTGCACGTACTCATTGAAGTACAGTCTTTTCGAGTGAAGAGCTCTGTCTAATATCTTCAGAGCGTGCACCTTGAAGCACTTCACCACTTCATCTTTTTTCACGCACTCGTTGAACAACTTAGAAACTTTATCGTAGACGCCAACTTCTGCACTGGTTAGTTCTGCAACTAAACATATCGACAACAAGCAGAAGAAAAACCTGAGAGACATTGTACCTCTGAGGAACATTGAGATGCACTGTGCTTTGATGAGCAAGATGCGCATTTTATTTGATGCAGCCATTCGCGTGGTGCTTCTGGAGCGTTAAAAATGTATAATTTTCTTCACCTGATTTAAGATGGAATGCACATTGCACTCGTTTTCATCTCCGGATATAAATCAAATAGACACAGTGCAGGAGTTGAGAAAAGCTCCGTTTCCTCTCATCATCAAATTTGCATTAGTGTTGATCACTTACAACGAAGTTCCCTAACAATATATCAAATGGTCTGAGAAAGCCGAAAGCCTTTTTGCGCGTATGTTCTGGGAAACAGCGTGCTATAGTTTTGTCCAAATTTCTGTAATTTTCGAATTTTTTCCCGAAAATTGTTAAGAACGACTTGGTTGGGCCCACTGATCATTCAAAATCGAGTTGGTCAGGCCAGTTCCACGATTGAGTGAGTACGTCGGAGATTTCTATCGACTTGAAACTTTCAGACTTGGTTGCATTTCTAAATGCGTCGGTTAGGATCGTTTATGGGCAGAATCAGCCAAACAGTTTCGGAGTTACAGTCATTTGAATTTTTGAAGATATTTAGCAATATCACAGGAATTACTCAATCAATCCGATCAAAACTTCGAAGATAGTTGTAGAATGTTGATTTCCTCCATTTTTAGGTCAATAATTGAATAGAGATCACCCATACAACGGAATGAACTACGAAAGGCATGTGATGAATTCTCTTTCGCATACAGTTGTATGCGTGATCTTTATTTGATTATTGACCTGTACATATTCATATTGCCTAAAAATCTCAATGAACATGGACAATTCTCTTACATTCGAATCACCTTCCTGCAAAATTTCTTTGGTGTGGTATGGTTGTTAATTCGAAGTTTTTTGCGAATTTTTTTCCAATACTATTCATGAATAGTGAACCAAATTTAGTTCGATTCGAATCTAATTCTCGGACATATTATTGTGTTCAAGATCGGCCATAGAGTATTAAATATTCGAAAAGGTTTTCAACAGAATGTTCTAATAACACGATCATCACGAAATTTGGACAAAGCTGTTAATCAGCATTTTTGAAGTAGTTACCAAGTTTCGTCAGTATTGAATCAGTAGGTTTTAAGTTATTCCGGGAAAAAGAACGATACTAAGGGAAAAACCTCGAAATTTGACATATTGTTTCCTAATACATCCAAAAACTATAATCGTAAGGAACTGAAATTTGGTACATAGCTATGAAATGTAAATCTCAAGGATGAAGCATAATTTTTCCGCGTATATAACAAATAAGTTCCGAAAAAAAAATTGAAAATTTTTTGAATTTACCAACTGTCTACTTTCAATCCGATCGCTTCAGGAGTTTTTGAAATATCATGAGAATAACCTCAAAATTTCAAATGGCCATAACTCCGAAACCATACGGCCTATTTACGAACTTGACTGGCGTATTTTGAAATGCAACCTATCCTTTAAGTTTCAAGTCGATAAGATCCTCCGTACGCCCGTAATCATGCCTACGGACGTCTGGCCGGAAAAAATCGATTTTGACACTGGATTCGTCATCAGTGAGTCCAACCTAGTCGTTTGAGACCATTTTTGGGAAATAATTCGAAAATTACAGACATTTGGACAAACCGATAGCCCGCTGTTCTCATGAACATACGCGCAAAAATATGTCAAATTTCGTGGATTTTCCTCGGTTTCGTTGATTTCCGAAACAATCAAGAAAATACTCATCCCATCATGATTAATCTTGGAGTGTAAGTTGGAAATGCTGATGATTATCTCAAAGTTGAAAGAACAATTGAAAAAAAAAAGTTATTTCTCGATCCTATTATGGACCAAATCGGTCGATGGGTACCGGAGTTATAGTCATTTGAACTTTTGAGATTATTTTCCTGAACTTCTTCCTGGCACTTGGTTGGAGCACAACGACGCGCAAATTTCAACGAAATTTTGTTGAGATCGTACTGTGAGTAAATTTTGAAAAAAAGTTTTTACGAACAAATTCTACTCATACCTTGTGCTTCATATTAAACAGCAGTATTCCAGTGTTCAATCTGATACAATCATAATTTTCGACTACAATGGGAAAAAATATGTAAAATTTTGTGGATTTTTTACTCGTTATCATTATTTCTTCCGGAATTACTCAAGGAAATAACCTATTCAATCATAATGAAACTTGGTTACTAGTTCAAAAAAAGCTGTCACTTTTCGATGAAGTACTTGATTTCAATTCGATGCAATCTGGATTCTTGGAAATATTGGGAAATGTTGAATGAGTATATCTGCGAAATCATTGGGTGGATTCTACCCAATCACGAATTCGGCCTTCGTAGTTAAGGTCCAAAGCTACCCTACAAGTATTGAGTTTCTAAGTTGTTTCTTTCGAAAGTTATTGTGTTTATGTTCAGCCGTTAGGCTCATGCTCATGCAGAATTTCAAGAGGATAATATGATAAGGAGATGACCACACGCTCATTTGGTGAAAAG
The DNA here is from genome assembly GCA_958510865.1 of Myrrha octodecimguttata. Taxonomy (NCBI): domain Eukaryota; kingdom Metazoa; phylum Arthropoda; class Insecta; order Coleoptera; family Coccinellidae; genus Myrrha; species Myrrha octodecimguttata. The sequence goes on from OY294060.1 coordinate 1,951,147, forward strand.
ATGATCACTTTGGCAACGAATTTCAACACGCGCCCAAAACCTGCGGACTTCACGTCAGTGATTTTTGCGTGTATGTTCTAGGGAACAGCGTGCTATCGTTCAGTACAAATGTTTGAAGTATTCGAATTTTTCCCCGAAAATGGTTTCGAACGACTAGGTTGGACTCGCCGATGACGAATCAGGTGTCAAAATCGATTCTGTCCGGCTAGCCTTATGCATGATTACGGGCTTACCGAGGACTTGAAAGTTTCAGGGTAGGTTGCATTTCAAAATGCGACGGTTGAGTTCTTCAATGGGCCGAATCGGCTAAACGGAGTCATAGCCATTTGAAATTTCGAGGTTATTTTCCAGATATTTCATAAACTACTGAAGCGATTGAATTGAACTTGGCAGTTATTTGAAGCATAATGAGGCGCAACTTTGAGCAAAATTTTGTTGGGATCGTAATGTCAGCATATTAAAAAAAAATATTTTAAAAATTTGTGCGAAAAAATTTTTGTTTCTGAATTATAGACTATATTAAAAAAACTGCTTGGACTTAGAACTCTATATTTAACAGCAGTGTACCAACTTTTAGATACCATTATAATTTTCGGAGATATTGGAAAAAAATCTGTCAGATTTCGAGGTTTTCATTTTCGTGTTATTTCATAGTTCAATCCAGACTTTAAATTTAACCTGGATCACTCAACTGCAATAAAATCGGACAGATCAGATCTTATCCATTTTGAAATTTTGAGAATGATAATAAATCATTTCCGATTACCTTGCTATTATCAAAGCAACTAATAAGAATAATCCATGATATCACTCCTGAAAAATAATGTGATAATACGGTTTACTTTCATAAACTCGTACATATATATTTATAAAAGACTTTTTTAGTCAATGGTTGCAACTCACAAAAAGTGTATCTGATGATAATACTAACTGATCATTAGGGTGTCGTATTGAACGTTAGAAGAATTTTCATGAATCATAATATATGAATCTCATAATCCTAAGATTCGCTATAATTTGTACGTACTTATGTCGATTATTATCGAAAGTATCACAACACTACTTCCATTTGCTTACCAAGTATCCATAGAAGAAAATCATTTGAAAATGCAATTCATGTAAACTGAAAGCCAAAAGAATATAATCAACTAACATTGGACAAAGCAAATATGAGATAACCATGATTAATCTCAATTTCAACGTTGAAACGAAATTGGTCTTAACAGTATAGAGAACCCAAAGTTTATTTTCAGCTCATATTCGAGGTGGAGCTCAGTTCATGATGATAGATATGTACCGTTAGTACCTGTAGGAAACTACCAGTCTCGAAAATACATTTACGTTCAAATGTATTTTTATCTTCATAGTTAGAATATGAGATGATGAGAAATGTGTCAATTGTAATGCCTACCAAAACTCGTGGAGGTGCTAACTGAACGTCGAGGAATATCGGTTCAAGTTTCCATTATTATTTGGGGCTTCTGGGAAACAATATCATATAGTTGTTGGAGTGCTTATAGCAGACTAGAAATAGGAAAAAATACTCGGAGTACAGTCCTGTGCTTCTTACTAGATATCGATCACATAATAATCTCTCTATGCTTAAAATATATATACTCAGTCGCACATTAGATTAATAGATGCTACTAGAAGATATGCTCAAACAATTAAATGGGTAAGTAAGGCAAATCATACATGCAATTCGACAAGACCATAATTTTAATCTAGGATGTTGCTTTCCCAAGTTGTGGGATATATCTACTCTATATAGGTGTAGTGATTTCTATTTCAGTACGAGGTCCTTCAGCCTCTGGTGCAAAATGAAACATTGTTGCATCTTGACATTTCACATGAAATAAGTATTCTATAAACCAACAGCGTCTTGGTCAGTTGATTTCGTGCACTATTGGCGAATGAAGATATGCGCTACTCCCTCTGGTGGCTATCAGAGTAACCCGAGGTAAAGACATTATCATATCAATGACAAGTTAAAAGAAATGTCGAGAAAATGGGAAAGTTTTTACATTTTTCTTGGCGTTTGTGTAATTTTACAAGTGTTTCTACCGAGAAAAAGAACACTCAACTGTCCCTTTCCATAGATTTCCACAGTTCGGTGAAAAATTTCGATTTTGGATGAAAGAAACTTCGTTTAGCAAGTTGGGCCTGGAAGTATTGAAGAATCTATAAAAACCTTGGCAACTTGTAACTCAAAATTGGCAAACCAACAAACAAGATTTATGAGAGTCTGTTACCTGCATTTTACCGATGACGATCATTTTTATAGAGGTAAGCACCAATTGCTCATGAAATATTAGATCACATTCATGAAGACAATTGTTTTCCAGGCCCCTAATCCAAGCAGAGAAAGTTACTTATGAGGAATGCTATGCCTCCCAGAAATCTGCCTGTTGAACTGAACAACGTAAATGTTTCCTTCATATTTTTATGATATCAAATTGTGAAATGAATTGCCGCAAAGTATGAGTTAATATTTCAGTTAAGTTGAATGGTTAGTTGGCTAATATTTCTATCAATTATTCCATTCGATTTTCATGTGGAAAGTTAAATTTTCAATGAACATTTACGAGGTTTCTTTCCACATATTACTAGATATCAATGTGATAGGTTCGGTTTTTACGCTCTCTTTTTTAAGAAATAAAGTGAGAATAAAATTTCGAAACGATATTTCTGCGGAATCATTGGGTAGAGGCCACCAATTCGCAGACTCGACAAAATTGACCCAGCTCTACAAATTCTCATTGTGTTCTCGGTTGGCCGTTAGGCTTAACGTAAACCCGCGGATAAGTTCGGGAAAAACAATTTTCAGATTCGATATTTTCGGAGCACATTTGCAGTTCAATTACGAAGCTCGAATTCGCAAATGGGTGAAATCCGCTAATTGATTCTGTAGATATATCCGTTTGAAATTTTATTCCCCCAAATTTTTCGAAAATGCAGAATTATGGAAATGAGACTTGATTGAAAAATGAAGGCATGTATGTTCATGCGAAATTATGTGAGGGAGTGGCTTCTAATTTGAAAGTTTGTAGTTCAATTACAGAACTCGATTTCGTGAATAGGTGAAATCTGCCTAATGATTTCTAGAATTATTTATTCGAAATCTTATTTTCACAATATTTTCAGAAATACGGATGTGATCGTGTTGAAATTAAGTATTAGGTTGAAAAATGGTAACCTCAAGGTTTATGAAAATTTCGTGAGGAAATGGCTTCGAAATTGAGAAAGCAAGTAAAAGCTCCTGACCTGACTTTTTTAGAATTTTTTCATAATATTCATGAGTGCAATTTATTGATTGAAATTGTGGTCCAAAGTTATCGACTAGAAAAAAGGTTCATTGTGTTATTTCATATTTTTCTAAATATTTCAAAATAATGGATATATTACGATTAATCATTATTTCATCATTTTGTTCTGGTAAATTCGAAACAGGATGCTTCTTTTCTCAAAATCGTGAGGTTAAGTTAGCCTTCGCACTCCTATTTAATGGAAGTTTCATCCCTTCCACGAATAATCAGACTACGTTTCATACAATTTGGAGACTGGAAAAAGTGCCTATATTTTTGTTGGGAAGATTCATATTTACGTGATTATAATTTTTTTCAGAAGATCGGGCCAAATTTATGTCAATAAATGGTATATTATTCAATGAGCGACTGCTTCTATTCACGAGGTTGAAAGTGGAAGTCATAAATGAAATTAATATCTTTTGAATCAGTCACTTAAAAAACCTGAAACAAGTGCATTGATTCTGAATTAAACGTATTTTGCTATAAAATGAAATATTTTTCTTCAACCCATTAGTTGCAACCTCGCCTAACTTTTAACAAAATTCTTTGAAAAACAAGAACCTAATTGAACCTGACATCGGTATGCTTTCTTCCTTTCTGAATGAGTTTTCATGTATCCTTTTCAAAATAAAATAACAAGGAGGTGTTCAGCACATAAATAAAAACATTGTTGCATTTTCTTGACATGTTAATCGCCTCGATAAATAATAACAATTAATCATTTCGAGAATGAAGTTTTTTTTTTAAATTGAATTGAAACGTCCAGGTTATTAATTTTAAAGTGTTCTCTTTCTTGTTAATCAAAAATGGTATTGCAGCGTATCGAAATCTTGATATTGCTGGGATGTGGGGATGAAATGAGAAGTCGAAGTTAAGTGTGTACTTAATATAATGCAAAATATCCGGGAAATCAAACATCTTCCACGAATTTGAAGAACATGACACAGTAGAAGTAGTCGGCCACGGGTTTTTAGACGAAAATCAAAACTTGAACATTGCCTCCTCAAATATTTCATATATGGCTATTTACTAATTATAAAATGTTCTTCATTAAATTCCGCATGAACTTTCAAGCTACTATTTTGCTCGATTTTAATTTGATACTATCAGTACTGTTGGAAATATTGGGAATATGCTATGTTGAACGGTAATGTATATCTGCGGAATCATTGGTCGAATTTTACCCATTCGCGAATGCAGCCTTCGTATTTAATCTCTAAACCTACTTACTCTTCAATTAGCAAGTCTCTAAGTAGGGTCTACTGGTCAGGTCAGCGTTATGCTGGCCGTTAATACAATAACTTCGGAATGAAACCACTTAGACACTCGATATTTGTAGTATAGGCATTGAGTTTTCAATCATGTATTCGGAAACTCAATGGGTGAAATTAGCCCAATGATTCCGTTGATAAAGGTACCCACTCAAAAATGTTATTTTTCGAATATTTCCGAAAATACAGATCGGATCGAATTGAAATCTAGTACTCGACCAAAAATGATTGCTTCAGGTTCATGCAGAATGTCATGACGACCATATGAATAGAAGATCGCCGAATATTTTCAACAGGAGGTGAAGCTGATTTTGGCGGGGTCAATACTTAAATAGGTGACCGATTTGCCAACGAATTCGAACAAGCGGGTAAAAGCTCCTGACCCCAATCGCTTTTTTCAGGTTTTTGCAAGTACTGGGTCGTTATTGAAAAATATAAACTTGTGAATGGGTCCTATAACTCCTATATCTGTGAAATCATTGGGTGGATTTTTACCAATCTGCGAATTCGTCCTTCGTTATCGAACTACAAACCTGCTCTTCAATTATCGAACTTCTGAATCTTTCGATTTTTCCTTTTGAGTAGGGTCGCTTTTGTCAAATCGACATTTTTGAGAAAACACAGCAACATACCTTTCATTTGGTTTGTGAATTTTTCAATTCTACCTCCTTTTCAAGTATATTCAGCCGAACAGGGTCTATTTCTACAGAACAAAGCAAAATTACTCTCTCCATTCAACAAAATGCAAGAGGACTCTTCAATTTTGCTCTTTAAGTCATCTGATTCCAACATCAGAACTTTTGTATTGTCCCAATCTATCATATGATTCCCAAAAGTCGAACATACAAAGTTCACTATTTGGTATTTTTGTATGTCTCTATTCCTTAGGTTTTTTTTGTTTCCTCGTTTTCTGATATCTAACGTTTGAGATGTTTTCCCTGTATATGTCTTTCTACAAAAACAGGTAATACAATAAACACAATTTGTGGGAAGACATAGACAGGGGAAACGTCTCGACCGTTACATATAAGAAAACAAGAGCACAAAAACAAACCTAAGGAATAGAGACATACAAAACTCCCAAATAGCGAACTATGTTTGTTCAACCATTGGGAATCACATGATAGATTGAGATAATACAAAATGCTGATATTGGAATCTGATCATTTAAAGAGAAAAATTAAAGAGTCCCCTTGCATTTTCCTGAATGGAGAAAGTAACTTTGCTGATTGTTCTGTAAAAATATTCCCTATTCGGCTGAATTTACTCAAAAAAAAGGTAGAACTGAAAAACTTTCGAACCAAATGAATCTGTATTGCTACATTTTCTCAAAAATGTCAAATTGACACAAGTCTCAATTCAAAACGAAAAATCTAAAGAAAATAATTCTAACAATTTTTTCCTTTGTCTGATGAAAAAGTCACATTTGTACTCTGGAACGTCGAAGTTCGCTTTGTTTATCGTTTATATTGTTTCTGTAGTGTTCATTAGGCTATCTGTTTTCCAAGAAACTGACCTTGACAAATAGTTCAATCCGCAAGGGCGTTTTTCATGGAAAACCAATTTTTATTTAATTTTTAATAGTTCTGTTTCAGATATTAGGATTGAAAACCCAGAAAAAAAAATTTAAAAATGATGCGAAATCCTCCCAAAATAAGCGTTAATTGATGCTTTTGAATTGCCAAGACACTAGCTCATGAAGAAGTTCGTTATGATAATGCCACCAAAATATTTTCTTATAACTTTTTAAATCTAAGTTCAGCTTAAGTCCCGGTCAAAATTGTATCGTGAATATTGCAAAAGTGAGACTTACCGTCGTTAAACCCGTCCTTTCGTGAACTATGGATACATTTTTCACGTAACCTTATTGGTATATTTTCGAAAATATGTTTCACTAGATAAAATAACATTTTCATCTGATGTGCAGATGGGTGAAGGTCCATCTTACACTAGGGATCCTCTTATATCATTCTCAAAATGGATTATTTCGACGATAATTCTATTTCTCTACTATACTAATTGAATAAGGAATGCTTTCACCATTTTGCAACACTATACAATCTAACCGCTAGGTCTTTCACGATGCTATATCTGATATTTAGAAATAGGCGAATCTATCTCTAAGGAAATTATATGGCATACACTAGTTTCTATTCTATTCACGGTCAGCTGAACGTTCACATCGTTCTTTCGTACATGAGGCCAGTGAATATATGGTTGGTCTGTGATAATATCGAGTTGACATCTAGGAATTGGTTTTGAAAAAAATCTAGAAAAGCACTGCCGTGAAGGCAGCAGCTTTTGCGCGCATGTTCAATGCAGATGACCGCTTTGGCAACGAATTTAAACATGCGCGCAAAAGCTGCTGCCTTCACGGCAGTGCCTTTGTAGATTTTTTTCGATAAATGACGAGATTTCAATTCTATCTAATCTGTATTGTTATTATCAATATGTAGAGTTATTGCGTTTATGGTCAGCCTAACAGCCGGACCGTAAACACAATAACTTCCGACAGAAACAACTTAGAAACTCGATATTTGTAGAGAAGGTTTTGGACCTTAAGAACGGAGGCCGACTTCTTGAATGGGTAAAATCCACCTAATGATTCAGCAGATATACCCATTCAAAATTTCATTTTCCAAATATTTCCAAAAACACAGATTAGATAGAATTGAAATCCAGTACTTTATCGAAAATAACAGTTCGAAGGTTCATACAGAATTTAATGAGGATAATATGATAGGAAGATCACAGAATATTATATATGTATTTGAAAGAAAACGTTTGAAATTTTTTTAAAAATTGTTCTAATGGCACGATCATCACAAAATTCCGTACAAAGATGTGTTTCAGCATCTTCAAACTAGGATCATATATTTTTTCCCAATATCTCCAAAACTAATAATCGTATCGAATGTGAATTTGGTACACTGCTGTGGAATATGGAGCTTAGAGTTCGCGCTGAGTTTTTTCCAAATGTGATGACTAGTTCGCGAAAAAAAAAACTTTTCCGAAAAAAATTTGAATAAATTTTTTTTTCAAATTTACTGATCGTATGATCCCTACAAAATTTCGCAAAAGTTGCGCGTTGCTGTACTCCAACTAGCTGCCAAGTTTTGGTCCAATCGTTTCAGTAGTTTTGAATTATCGCCAAAATAACGTCGAAACTTCAAAGGCTCTAACTCCGTAACCGTTTGGCCGATTTTGCCCATTAACGAACTTAAACGTCGTATTTCTAAATACAACCTACCCTGCAAGTTTCAGGTCCATAGAGATCTCCATATTACCGTAATCGTTCATACGGACCGTCGGCCGGACAGAATCGATTTTGACACCGTATTCGTCACCGGTGAGTCCAACCTAGTCGTTTGAGACCATTTTCGGTTCAATCACGAAAATTACAGACATTTGGACAAAAGGATAGCACTCTGTTCCCCAGAACATGCGCGCAAAAACATCTTAACGATTATTGAAAATTCCGTAAATATATTACCATTAGAATATTATTCTTGTCAAAGCAGGGCTGGGCGCAGCCAGTAACAGAATGGGCGAGTTCTCAGAAGTAACTGTTCAATTTTCGAAAGGAAAAACTCAGAAAATTGAAACAATCAAGACTCAAATTGACAACTTTACAAATATTCCGAAGGTCCTGTGTTCACTATAGTGTTTTTTTCGAATTTTTTTAACGAACATTTGAGTTAGCATCACAGAGGAACCATTATTCTGTGCATTTTATGTAGATCTATAGGTACATAAATATAAATGAGATTCTCACGTGAATATTCATCCATGAGAAACCTACCTCAAACAACATTCCTGAAAATAATCCGTTAATCTTATTAACTGCGAGACATCTCTAAGGATAAAACACAGGCGGGATCGGCCGTGATTTCTTCGACCTAGACCTAGAACAATAACCTCAAAATGCGGAATAAAACATAAAACAGTGTAAGCTACATTTTCAATGTATTTTTCAGGTGGGTCCATTAACACTTCCGTTCGGACAGATTTTATTCGATGGAATGCGGATAAACAAGTGCAGACATCGTATGAATCACGAGAAATGTTCCGGAGTACTCGGAACTGTATAGCTACGATGAATTGAATATAAAAATTTCAAAAAGCACTGCCGTGAAGGCAGCAACTTTTGCGCGCATGTTCAATGTAGATGACCGCTTCAGCAACGAATTTGAACGTGCGCGCAAAAGCTGCTGCCTTCACGGCAGTGCTTTTTGAATTTTTTTTCTGATAAATTACTGGATTTCAATTCGATCATATCTGTATTTTTGGACATATTGTAAAAATAAAATTTTGAATGGGTATATCTACGGAATCATTGGGCGGATTTTACCCATTCACGAATTCGACCTTCGTTATTAAGCCCCAAACCTACTCTACAAATATCGAGTTTCTAAGTCGTTTCTTCCGGAAGTTATTGTGTTTACGGTCAGCCTAACGGCCGACTGCGTAAACACAATAACTTCCGAAAGAAACAACTTAGAAACTCGATATTTGTAGAGAAGGTTTGGACCTTAATTACGAAGGCCGAATTCGTGAATGGGTAAAATCCACCCAATGATTCCGTAGATATACCCAATCAAAATTTTATTTTTCCAATATTTCCAAAAATAGAGATCAGATCGAATTGAAATCCAGTACTTCATCGAAAATAACAGTTCGAAGTTTCATACAGAATTTAATGAGGATGATATGATGAGAAAATCATAGAAATTTTTTTTTTCAAATTGTTCTAATAACACGATCATCACGAAATTTTGCATAAAGTTGTCTTTCAGCGTCTTAAAACTAGATGTGAAGTTTAATCAGGACTGAATCAGTATTTCTCGAGTTATACCGAAAAAATCAGCCTAACGGCCGACTGCGTAAACACAATAACTTCCGAAAGAAACAACTTAGAAACTCGATATTTGTAGAGAAGGTTTGGACCTTAATTACGAAGGCCGAATTCGTGAATGGGTAAAATCCACCCAATGATTCCGTAGATATACCCAATCAAAATTTTATTTTTCCAATATTTCCAAAAATAGAGATCAGATCGAATTGAAATCCAGTACTTCATCGAAAATAACAGTTCGAAGTTTCATACAGAATTTAATGAGGATGATATGATGAGAAAATCATAGAAATTTTTTTTTTCAAATTGTTCTAATAACACGATCATCACGAAATTTTGCATAAAGTTGTCTTTCAGCGTCTTAAAACTAGGTGTGAAGTTTAATCAGGACTGAATCAGTATTTCTCGAGTTATACCGAAAAAATCAACGATATCGAAATTTGACATATTTTTTCCCGATATCTCCAAAACTTATGATCGTATCGAACTGAAATTTAGTACAATGCTGTGAAATTAGAATGTCAAAGTGTGAGTATATTTTTTTTTGGATATGATGAATGGTTTCCGAAAAAAAAATCTGATTTCTGTGTACTTAAATGTGATCAAGTATTGTAATATTTTTCACTCATAATTTCTAATACAGTTGGAGCTCCATGATTGGTGAAAATAATTGAAAGACAATTCTGAAAAGAATTATATGCTTCTGAGTGTTATGAAGTTTATTTATACCATTCATAGATAAGATTCTCTCCTTTCTTTCTTCATTCGAACAATTATTTCCATAGATATCTACACTGTCCAAACAAAATACAGAAAAGATACCCATTCAAGACTATCTGAGGATCAACACAATTCTTTGAAGCTAACATAAAAAACCTAGAAAAGCACTGCCGTAAAGGCAGCAGCTTTTGCGCGCATGTTCAATGGAGATGACCGCTTTGGCAACGAATTTGGACATGCGCGAAAAAGCTGCTGCCTTCACGGTAGTGCCTTTCTAGGTTTTTTCAATTAAGTACTACTGGATTTCAATTTGATCTAATCCGTATTTTGGGAAATATTGGGAAAATAAAATTTTGAATGATTATATCTGCGGTATCATTGGGTGGATTTTACCCATTCACGAATTCGATCTTCGTGATTAAGCCCCAAATCTCCTCTACAAATATCGAGTTTCTTAGTCGTTTCGGCCGAAACCTAACGGCCGACTGTAAACATAAAACTTTCGAAAGAAACAATTTAGAAACTCAATATTTGTAGAGAAGGTTTGGACCTTAATTGCGAAGGTCGAATTTGTGAATGGGTGAAATCCAGCCAATGATTCCGCAGATATACCCATTCAAAATTTTATTTTCCCAATATTTTCAAAAATACAGATTAGATCGAATTGAAATCCAGTACTTTATCGAAAAATGACAGTTTGAAGGTTTAAACAGAATATAATGGGGATAAAATGATGAGAAGATCACAGAATATTAAATATTTGAAAAAAACATTTGAAATTTTTTTTCAAATTGTTCTAATGACACGACCAGCACAAAGTTTTGCACAATGTTCTCCTTCAACATCTTCGAACTAGCAGCGAAATTTTATCACGATTGAATCAGTTTTTCTTGAGCTATACCGAAGAAAAACAATGATATCTAAAAGAAAACCACTAAATTCTATATATTTCCTCATATTGTTCCCGACTATGAACAATAGTTTCAAAAAAAAAATTTTTCGAAAAAAACAATGATCGAATTCGATTCGAGATATTGAATTGATCCTCTCAAGTCGATATAGTCCAGTCTATTGTAAAATTAAATTAGCAACGGATGTCTTGCTGACGGCATCACAGAATTGAATTTCACCTCAGATTATTCAGCAGTGAGTCCAACCTGGTTGAAACTATTTTCAGCAAAAAATTCCAAAATTGAAGACATTTTGGCAAGAATCTAAGCGTGTTAAAATGCGGAGCAACATCTATTTGAGCAGCGACACCGACCCTATTACCGTCCTATTAACCTAAACCTCAATAGCAAGTGTGGGATCAGTAATGGTGGCCGCAGAAATGATATATAAAAAAATCCCACACTTTGATCATGTCTAATAGGTACCCAACAAATTTTATCACCATTCGTCATTTTATAAATTAATTATTGCTTCAAATCAATTGGTAGCTGCTAACATTGAGCTGATGGTCCAGTTTCCAGGGACAAGAGAACAATTTAATTAAGCGGATGTTTTGTGAATGAAAATTCGGAACTGTGTTAATAGAGCAAAATAATCCCACAAATTTGTCCAAGAATAAGAATTAGTTTCTATAAAAAGAGCAAGACAATGAGGCATATATATTTTGGACTGCGGTGAGAATCTCGTTATAAGTTACGTGTGAAAAGTAGATAGCTACAATTATTCTGGTTTAATTCGAAGAATCATTGAAAAACAATGTAGAAATCCTATCTAATTGTTGAGTGAAAATCTGTTTCTGATACCACCTTTCATGGAAAGTAATATTTCACGCAGTGGAAAAATTTCGTTCGAAAATATGAGATTCAAAAATCACCGGAATAATTTGAAGGATTTCACCTTTTATTCAATTTTTTCTTTGTTAGTTATAACTAGGCTATAGCCTAAAACCTGACCTACAAATATTAACTCGAATGTTTCAGAAGTTATTGTGTTTATGGTTGGCCGTAATAATTCACAGACTCAATATTATTGCAGAGCAGGTTTGGAGTTTCATTGCAAAACAACGCAGTCCTCTGAAAAATATCCCCCACTTTTTAATTTCAACCCTATGGTTCCGACCGAATTAAAATCTAGTACTCGCTTGGTAAATGTTCAGTAAGCATCATGAGGAATTCCTTGAGGCTCCTATGATGAGAACGTTGTCAAATCGTTGGTATCAGGCAGAAAAGCAGCGTTGTGGAAACTATTGGTCAGATTTTGATGATATTTTGCATATACCAACATGCCGTCATTTTTCAACCAGTATTCAATTAAGTACTCGATTCAATTTCGATGAGAACGGTATTTTTGTATATAATAGGAAAATGAAATTCAAATTAATATACCTAGGGCATATCATTTTTGCGATCATGTTATAAGGAATAGCGTTCTATTGTTTTGACCAAATGACTATTATAATTATAAATAAACCGAATAGAAAAACAAGATAATGAAAAAATTGTGAACATACTCGAGAACAAATGATAAGAACATTATACATATAGTGCGCGTCAAAATTATGGAACAAATTTATTTTCCCAGAAGAAAAATATTTGGCAATAAAATACTGAAACAGGTCAATTTTTGTTTCACTTTTACCAAATTTTTATGCATTTTGAAGGATTTTTGTTGCACCCTGTGCCATCCCCATCAACCCTGTAAATTTTTTTAAGGAGGAAAGTTCGTCATATGGTACTTTTTTGGCAAGGTCTTTGTATCTTCTTTACAGGCGTGCAGAAATTTTCAAGCAAAAAAATTTATGTTTGAAAAATTAGTGAGTTCAAGGAGGTTTTCAGTATGTGCACTTTGTCATGGCTCATTTACTTTGAAACGATGGTACCTGATGAAATTTGTCACCGAATGAAAGTCGACCATTACAGATTTGTTCATGCACAATTTTCAACCCCTACAAACCCTTTAGTGGAGGAAAAAAAACTAATTTTTCAAAAAAAAAAAATTTTCTTGGAAATTTCTGCACGCTTGTAAAAAAGATACAAACACCTTGCCAAAAAATTACCACATGACCTACTTTCCCTATTCAAAAAATTTAGAGGATTGATGGGGATGGCACAGGTTGCAAAAGAAATCCTTCAAAAATACTTATACATTTGGTAAAAGTGAAACAAAAATTGACCTGTTTCAGGATTTTGTTGCCAAATATTTTTCTTCGGAAAAAATGAATTTGTTCCAAAATTTTGACGCGCACTGTATACAACTGTAATAAAGTCATGAGTATGTGAACTCTACTGAGTACCCGTCTACGGTCGACGTAACATCCACCTGTCGAATCCGTTCTTGAATGTATTAACCGACAAGGCATCAACTACATCACTCGGTATATCATTCCACCCACTGAAAAACTCTGTTGGATTAAAAGTTTTCCTTGCTCTATCTTGAAATTTTCCTTGGCTAACTCGAAGTTATGGCCCTTCAACCTTTCCACCCCACTATTGAACATTATGCCGATGTCTACACCAAAGAAGTTGTGGAGAGCTTTATAGGTAAGTTTAAATCACCTCTAGTTCCGAGCTCTTGAAGTGATGAAAGCTGAAAAATTTTTTCCGAAAACGACTAGTTTCGACTCACTGATGATGGATCCAATTTCTAGCGACTTGAAACTATCAAGTATGTTGCACACCGAAATGCGACGTCGGAGCGAAATGGGCTTAATTTCGGAGCTATACTCATTTCATTGTTGGCGATATTTCCTCAATTATGCGATTGTATTAAAACTTAGTAATCAGTTTTAAAACACCAACTCTCAACTTTCCTCAGAATTTCGTTGACCTCGTAAATTTTAAGAAAATTATTTAAAAAATTTTCAAGAAACTGTTTACCAAATTACAATGGAATTCGACTCAAATCTTGAAGTGAATATCCAAGGAATGGGTTCCAAATTTCAGTTTGATCCAAATCCAATATTTTTTTCGGAGATATCAGGAAAAAAATGAAATTTGGTGGGTTTTCACTCAGGATCGTTAATATTTCCGAAATGACCCCAGAAATATTGTTCCGATTATGATAATTATCGGTTAATAGCAGGCAAATTCTGATGTGCCAACATGTGCAAAATTTCGTGATTATCGTGTCATCAGATAGATCTTGATTCAATCCAATTTTTTTTCATTAGGTAAGCATAACAACTTTTTAAGGAACATCGTGGTAATATTTTGCCACAAATATCTACAACTTTGGAATTTCTGCTTGAAGAAGTGCCCGAACGATTAGTTTCGATTAACTCTTGAAGATGTGGAAGTCGAATTCCATTCTCTCAGGCTGACCATCTGTCCATTGTCACGATAAAGTTCGATAGAAATGAGCCAATAAACGGACATAATCGGTCAAAGTTCTGAGGAGTTTGCCAGTCTTAACATATTCATGATTGAATTTCTTCACAATTGTCATTGAGTAATATATATATGTGTTCAATACTAAATTATATTGTCGAAATTTTCAGGGACGTGAATAGACAAACAATCATGCTCGAAAATGCTCCTAACCTTTATATGCATATTGGAGTGCTTTGGAATGCATTGATAATTAATGAATTATGTACTGGCGAACTAAAGGGTGACTGGATACGTTGAGCTAGATCCCCATGCATCCGCATTCGATTCGCATTTCGCAGATTATGACGTATGGCCAAAATTGCAAATTTCATAAATCTGTCATCCGTTTGAATTTCAATGCATAAGAAATCGCAAAACAGAAGTGGTGTGTTCAAGTGTGAGAAACATTTGTGAAATTTATCTATTTTGATGATGATGCACTGCATCTATAAACCTTGATTTCATGTCAAATAATTTTGCATCAAAGTTACTGGATGCAAATATCAACTAAAAGATAAAAACAAATTACGAATTAAAAGTTCTAGAAAAGCACCTAAGAGAAATTACCAGCAGCTTTTGCGTGTATGTTCAAAATCATTGCCAATGCGTTAATATTTTCACGAATTGACCCCGGCCAAGGCAGGTTGGTGATCTTCTCATTATATTATCCGCGTGTGTGCACTGTTAAAAATTCCATCGTGAAAGTACAGCACTTTACGTTGGCAACAAGTTGCTAGCGAAAGTGCTGAAATATTACAATACCATATGTAAAATAAAATCTGGAATTCGGATTTTTTTTGAAAATACATATTATTCTATGTATTCTCACAAAATTTATGTAGATCGGATGATCGGATATAAAGGTATTGATTATATCGATGAAATCAGCAAGAAATTGAACATATTTTTTCTCCAATATCTCTCAAAATAAATATCAGATCAAATTCCAAAATTTGACATAAATACTGTTGTTAAAAAGTGACCTCAAGGGTTGCACCAAATTCAATGGTAAGGTTATGAATAGTTTTCGGAAAAACAATTTTTTCAACAGAAATCTCGAAAGTTATGCGTTGGCATTACTATTAAGGAAATTATATTTTGACAGCCTTACCTCTTTTCAAGAAATTGGGGAAATCATCTCGAAATTTGAAATAGCCAACAAATTGGACATATTTTTTTCCAATTTCTTTGCAGATGAAAATTCGTTAAGACTAAAATTTGGAGCACTATTGTTATATTTGGACTTTGAGGTCTTTGCCAATTTTCATTGAACTCTGATGGAATATTTTTCGGGAAAAAAATCGAAATTCTTGGCTCAAAACTTAATAATCACAGACACTGGGCAAACGCTTCTGTTCCCTGGAACAAGTGAGTAACGAAACAAATTACTTTTTGTTCAAAATTATAAAACACATTGAACGAAAAGTTATAATCTTTCATATAAATGAATATCTTATCGAGTTGAACTGTGAAACATTATTGTTAAATATTGACTTCAAGGTATGTGCCAAATTTCATCCGGATCTGATTAGTAGTCTCTCGAAAAAAAAAATGTTTTTGAAAAACATTCGTTTGAAATTTTTTTTAAGGTTAGATCATTTCAAAAGTGTGAACAAGGTTGCGCGTTGGTATTCTTCAACTTATAACGAAGCTTCAATCTGATCGCATCAATTAATTTTGGAAGAAACCTCAAAATTTCAAATTTTTATAACTCGGAAACCTTTCGGCTAATTTTGCCCATTAACAGAGATTTTCAGACTCTGAACATAAACTGAAAATTTTAAGACTCTAGGTCTTTTACTTAGAAAGTTAGAGCACACACGGTCGTCCGAACAGAATTTAATTTGATCACGGATTCTTCCTCAGGAAGTCCAATCTAATTCGGTTTAAAATTCGATAATTACAGACATTGTGATTGAACGATATCACGCTGCTGTCCAGAAACATATGATTAGAAGATATAAGGTATTTATAAACCAAATTTTTAAATTTTCAATTGTTTCAATGAAATGATCGAGAAATTTTGCACGAATTTGCGCATCAAGTTCCAAGTTTCGTCATAATCGGATCATTATTTTTTGAGTTATTTCGGAAATATCAATGATTCTCACGAAATCAGACAAATTTTTTTCCAATATCTCCCAAGACGAATATCCGATCAAGCTGAAATTCGAAACACTGCTGTTGAGTAGTGACCTCACAGTCTGCGCAGTATAGTATCATTTTTTAAGGAAGGATGGTAGAATCGAATAGCATCAGCATTATAGACAATTCCAATACACTGCTCATGCGCTACGGGGAAGTACCGGTCAAACCTACAGGGAACCACCTCATGAAACATAGAGTGTGAACAGATGCTACCGATGAAGTCTGAACCCAATGAACTGGAATATACCTGGAAGGGACCCGTTTTGAGCGACAAGTGAAGCCAATTCGTTGCTTATGCAACCCGCGAAGTGGACGGGTATCTATCTCTTTCTTTCTCATTGCAGTAAAGGGAACTCTGTCGCATTTATTCTAAATATTTTTAATTTTTCGTTTCAAATTAGGAGAACCTGAATTTTTTTCTGACTAATTCGTGAATAAGGCAGGATTGAAGAAGATCGCACATGTTCAAGTGAAATTTCAACTTAGTGAACGGTTTTTCTGGGGAACAGCGCGTTATCATCCTCCATTTTTGCCGAAAATAGTTCCAAGCGACCAGGTTTGACTTATGATGAAGATTTCAATGTCAAATTGAATTCTATTCAGCCGTCCGTTGCCACGATAACTTACTACCGAGAAAAGCTATAGCGAATTAAAAAATTCAAAATAAGTTCGTTAATGGGCAAAATTTACCTTACAATTTCGAAGTTATATCCATTTCAAATATATTATTTTATTTTCTCTATATCCCAAAAAGTACTGATGCGATCAGATTGAAACTTGCTAACTGATTGCATGAAGAATCGTTAAAAAAATATTTTTTTCGGAAACTATCAATGAGATTTCAATGAAACTTGGCGCAGACCTTGAAGTCGAATCTGAACACCAATGTTTCAGCTCGATTCGACGCAAATTTACAAAAATATCGGAAAAAAGTATGTCAAATTTCGCATTGGCAATGAATTTTAACCAGCGCTTAAATTTTCCTGACTTCAAGTCAGTGCTCTTCGAGAAGTATTTTCCTATGTTCCTATTATTTAAATTCATTGTAATAATGATAAAACCATCGTCAGTCGTCAATACACAGCTCACACCAACATAATTCTTCACTTTTTGAACCATACGCGGTGAAGGAAGAGAAAGTAATGGCATATCAGAGAAAAATAGATATTCATTTTCAAAAATATTGCACTTTCTAAACGTTGTAATACCCAAACCACCTGAATTTCCAAGTAAAACCAAATTTGAGCCGTTCAACACCATTTACTTCAATGGGTGTGACAGGGAGAGGTTACCGTAATTAGCGCTATCTTTGTTTCGTTGCCCCTTGTTACGCTTTAAGCTTAGTTGAAGAAGGGTCGGGTCCTTTCCAGGTAGTAATATAGAGTTCTATGTCTGAACCAAATATAAATAAAAAAGAATATGACAAATTCCAGCAGTGACTTAAAGTTACCCGTAGCGAAACCGAAAATATGGTTGAAATATGATGTTGGCTTACTTTCAAGACATTGTATGTATTTATTCTTCTACATTCTAGTCTTACTGAATTGATTTATTATTCTTACAGTCTGAAATGGTCAATATCAAAATTAATGATGATAATTCATAATGCTACAAATGGGAGATAGTTTCATGAACTGAAAAATTCTTGGTTGGTTTTTGTAAATACAGTCGGGCCTGGTTACAACGAGTACAACTTATAACGAGAGTTCGGTTTTAACGAGCAAATTCTCAAGGTACGGAGTTACGGACTGCCGCCTATCTGATGCAATGCAAATAAGTTCCGGTTAGAACGAGCCCGGTAATAACGCCAGTTCGGATACGAGTCAAAATTTTATGTAAAAACATTCTGAGTGCTTCGTTTATAACGAGAGATTTTCCTTCTAAGCTAAATCGCTTCTGTTAGAAAGACGGTCTATTGTTATTGGACGATTTAGCATCGTTTATAACGACCGGAAATAGCCAGGAATATTTCGAACAAAATTAGAAATATACTTTATAAATGAAAGGCGAGTTCAAGCACATATTACAGATTATACGTATAGTACCTAGAATATAGATTACATTCATAATGCTCTATGTACATATGAACATTATGAATTTTCACCACCACCATATGTATTTTTATTCTATTACCTTATGCACATACCTTTGTATTTTCTAATGTACAGAACAATTTTTATTTTTGGGTACTTATCTAATAAAGTGCATAGAGCGTATTGATACAAACTTCACGACTCATATGCATTTTGATGATGCTCAAAGTAGTAGGAGCAACCAGCAACTCGTTAAAACTGATATCGTGAAAATTCGTGTAATACGAGCGTTCGCTTATAATGAGCATTTTTTCTGGAACCGCTGAGCTCGTAATAACCGGACCCGACTGTACATTAGAGGTGGATAAATAATTATAACTGCTTAGTATAACTCTCAAGGGAGTTATAACCATGTTCATAAGTACGGTAGCTAAGGCTTTATTGGTCTATAATGTACCATATCTATATAAAATGAATGAAATTGTCGTCAACACTGTATGTGAAGCTATGAAAAATGTTTGTAATATATTTGTACGATATACAGAGTTTTATTTCTGTGGTAATAGTCGTCTCAACGAATAAATTAACACCGATCAATCGCTAACACCCTAACTTGCACCGAACCCTTTTCCGACTGTGTGAAGGCAACCTCTGGAAAAGACAGCAAAGTGTACGACGAGAACTTGCAACCTTGGACAGGAATTCTCACTTGGCGTCCGAGAAACTAAATTTGGTAAAGCACAGCCGTATATTCACAAAAGTCCGAAAAATGCCGTCACAAGGTCGAATCCGTAAATGGGTGAAATTTACCCAATGATTCCGTAGATAAAGTATTTCATCCAGAATTTTTTTTTCAATATTTCCAGATCTTCGAATCGGGCTCAATTTGAATCTAGTATTTGGTAAACAGGGCTAATACGTGAGCACGTGACTACTTTGGGAGCGATTTAAACAAGCCCATAGAAGCTCTTGATCTCGCGTCAGTGCTTTGTTAGAATTTTTTAATCAGGAAGTGGATTTCATTTGGAGTTGGTATATTTAAGAATATTTGGCAGATTTTTTGTTTTGGTTCATCATTCGATAAAATCGGAAAATAAACCTTAGTGATCGACAAAAATATTGAAGATTTCCGAAAAAATCGGTTGATCAGAAGTTTTCATCAATTTTGGTTTGCGTAGTACAATTATGGTCAACATGTGAATATCCGTTACTGGTTTCAATCGAAATCCAATATTTTACTGAGAGTTTGAAATAAGCGTGAATATAAAAGATAATGAGCATGTATATTAAAAGAAAGTGGAGGATATATGCAAAAAAATCAATAACAAACCGGAAATCTCATCAATTGCCGAGAATCTAATACTTAGGGTAGGAGCCTAAGCTCATTAATATTTTTCAGAACAAAGTTGAATCCTAGTAGTAATCACATCTACACATTTGATATTAGCGGAAAATCTTGAATTTTGTTTTACGTATTGGAGTTAGTTTGAAAGATTGAGCGATATTTCCTTAGTATCAAGAAATACTAACGCCATCAGATTGAAACGTCATAACTAATTATGAAATATCGACGCTCGATTCAATTCATAATGTCGTGAGAATTGTATCGGAAAAAATTGATTTTTTTGAAAACTTTTTTCTTCGGATATCATCGAAGTTCAATGAATTTTGGTACAGGTCTTAGAGTCAACATTTGAAAACAATGTTTCATATTTCAGTTTGACCGATATTTATTTGCGGAGATATAGGCAAAAAATTTCGAGGTAATTTTAAATTTTTAGGGTATTTCCTTAATATGTCAAAAAGGGCAAACACTGTCTGATTTGAACTCCTTTTTTAATTGTAGAATACCGACACGCAATTTAATAAATATGGAACAGAGTAAGTAATTTTTAAAGAGGTGAAACGACTGTGGAACGTCTCTTCTCATTCAAAATATTATTTTAAATTATGCTACTCATTTAGCGTACTGCATATGGAAATATTATTCTATTCTACAAGAGTATCTATTGAGATTTCAATGTTTCACATGAATTTTTTCATATTTTTTGTTGTGAAAAACCAATGAGTTATGCATAATTGAAAATTTTATTCAAGATATCAATGGTATTGGGTTATTTAACTGGGAAAATAATAAACCCTTGTGAAAAACTTGCAGCGTTTTTAAGTTGTTCTAATGAGGTGATCACCACAAATTCTGCAAAGAAGTTGAGCATCTTCAAACTGATAACCAAATTTCAAGATTGGATCAGTATTTTTATTATTCCAGAAATAACAAAGATGTCGGAGAACAATTCGAAATATTTTTTCCCAATATCTCCAAAAGTTAAAAACTTGGTATTATATTGTGAAGTATAGAGTTTCAAAGGCGTACATTCCTGTTCCACATCTGATGTGGACAACTTTCGGATACTTTTTGGTTCTCTTTAAAATTTGAATCTTTAGACCGATCACGTTTTCGGATAATGGGCGCATGGAAATCCAAAATTATGCTCGTTATACATAGATTTCTAGTTGGTATTGAGTAAAAGGAACAAATATCCGGCCTTTTGTCAAAGGCTGTGCACCGGCCTGAAAATAAATGAAACGAATCCCTCCCAACAGCAAACGAGAGACTTACTGAAATGACCCGAATAGAAGTTGTGAAAGAAACTCACAATAAAACATTCATGAAATTAAGATAGGGAATTCCATTAATAAGCTATATGTCATCCTTCTTCCTACTGAAAATATATAAGAAATAAATATTTCTATTTCTCGACAATGAATATGAGAAGGTAATTTGTAAACTGGACGAAACCGAAAAGAATCTTTCTGAATTCACAAATTCCATATCAATTTTATATCCTAATAAAACTGGAAGTCGATTGTATCGCCGCAGGCTCTAATAATTGATTTGAAATTCGACAGCAAGTTGTCCAAATATTCTAGGTGTTTAACCTAAATATACGACGAAGGTGAAGTGGATTCCCCAAGCGTCTACTATGGAGCATTTATTTTCTGTTTCCTCCCATACTTATAGCAATGAAATTATGCTCTCGTGGTTGGGTTAAACGCGTAACATTCGATTGCCGAAGATTAATGTTTTTATGTAGCTGGTGATATCTGCGATAATTACAAGGTCTGGAAGAAAGAGAACCTGAACTGTGAGCTTGTAGATCTTTAATGATAATTATTAAGAGAAATGGAGTTCGTTGAGACGGATGGAAAAGAATAGGTAAGTATGGCAGTAATGCGTCTCAAAACAGGAAAAAAGACCTCGTTCTTATTGAATAATAGGCCCAGAATTTCCAACAGGCTTCACTTTCGTCATGAACACAATAGGGAGTATGTACGTCTTAGAAATACTCAAAATTGATGAGAAATATTCTGTCAAACTTTCACATAATATCTTTCGATATTAGTATCGAATATACTTTGTTGCTATCATACTCACGTTCTTGAATCACAAAATTAAAATTATACCAACAGACAAATAATAATTGAGGTCAAAAATTTGAGAATTATGAAACACCAACAATATTACACAAATATAAATCTAGACACGGTGTTTCATCTTACGATTCAGAATCATCAGTAATATCCTTTTTCTTTTTTATGTCAAAATTTCACCATGTCACAAACAATAACTTAATTCGATCGAAAGAGATTTACACGAACTTGATGACAATTTCGTCATATGCTTCAAATGCATAGAACAGTATTTCCCGCACAGTTCGCCATCTTCTTATTCTTTCTTTGAAAAACAGACCTTCAAAAACCTGTATAACTTCAAAAACCACGTAACAGTTGATAACGACTCCATAGGAACTCAACTCAAATTTGAAATTACTATTTGAGTTCACTGTTGGTAGAATACTGATAACAAAACAGTGTGTAACTACTCTCTAATCCACTCAAAGTGGATTAGAGAGTAGTTCACACACTGTTTTTTTTATCAAATTTGAAATTCATTGGCGGGATATTTCTGCAATTTTTATGTCAAAAATATATATTTTTTGACACATTTCATCTTACATATTATCGAAATAAATTAATTTCTAGGAAAAAGTCCTATAGAATTTAACGACTGTTTGAAGACTAGAATTGTTATAATGTGGAAAAACGAAATATCCGAGTCTGTTCAAATTTTTCCACCGGAATTCTCAAAATAATCCATATATTTATATGTGGTAGGCTTAGAGAATCATCACCGATATGGTGTTTTAGCAGTAAAGCTACAAAGAAATATGGAGTTATTATTTTATCGAAGTGTTTGCAGTTTTAAAATTTCCATCCAAAATTTAAGTAAATAGGTAATTATGTTATGCTGGATGGTGAAGAATTCGTGATACTATTTAAATCTGTTCTTCTGTTTGTTTGTCTGATAAAAAAGTCAGATTTGTACTCCGAAACGTCAGAGTTCGCTTCGTTTGTCGTTTGAAATGTTCCGGTATTGTTCATAAGGCAATTTGTTTTTCAAGAAACTGCCCTTGACAATAAGATAAATTCTGCAATCCTCAGGAGCGTTCTCCATAGAAAAATTTTTAATTAATTTTTGATAGTTCCTTTTTCAGATATCAGAAGTGAAAACCCATAAAAAACCTAAAATATTATAAGAATTCGAGTGTCGTGAATGAAAATACGGGATGTCAATAGCATTTTGTTTCTCATTTTCCATCCAATCATAGTCTCATCTGTACACATTTGCACCTACGTCAAGTTGCCCAGATTGTTTCAGAGCTACAGCGATCTCAAAAATTTTCTTAGCTTTCTTTTCAAAATTTTGAGTTTTTTTCATTGATATTACAAAAAACCATTGGGGCGATTAGATTTGAACTTGGCAGTTATTTGAAGCTTTACGAGGTGCGATTTCGCTAAATTTGGTTGGGATTTTGATGTATGCACACTATACGTTCCGTTTACATTCCGTCTAAATTACATTTTTTTTCTACTAAATTTTGAACTTATAGAGAGAATCAACCTTACTACTGCTCAGACCTTCAACTTACTATTTTACAGCTGTGTACTAAATTTCAGATTTATTCGATTATAATTTACGGAGATAATGGGGAAGAGATATTTGAAATTTTTCCTCGGTATTCTCGTTTTTTGAAAAATTCTGATACAATCACGATAAATTTCAGTAATTAGTTTGAAAAAACTCATGAAGAACTTTGTGCAAAATTTCGTTATGTCATCAGAAAAATTCATTGATTGTTTTGGAAATATTGGGAAAGAAACAACTTAGAAACTCGATATCTCTAGAGTAGGTTTGGACCTTATTTACGAATGCCGAATTCGTTAATGGGTAAGATCATTCCTTAGATACACTTATTGAAAACTTAATTTTCCCAATATTTCGAAAATTACAGATTAGATAGAATTGAAATTCAGTACTTGATTGAAACATGACTGCTTGAACGTTCATATAGAATTTTGTGAAGATAATAGATAAAAAGATAACTGAATCTTTCCATCAGGAAGTAAAGTGCGTTTGTAAGGGGTCAATACGTCGGCAACGAATTCAAACATGCGCAAAAAAGCTGCTGACCTCACGTTAGTTCTTCTCTAGATTTTAATTGACTAAAATGTTCCTCTTACCTGATCGTATCTAAACTCAAAACTGAATTTAGTACTCAGTAATTGTTGAAAATAGGAATGAATACTTATGCAGACATCTCAACGTTTGCATCAATTCAAAATAAAAATCTGAAATTGCATTTACTGGACGTCGACAAATTTAACGCGCTTATTGAAATTAGTTGTTAAAGAAGAGCTCTTCACGAATTGACGCTGCCAAACGCAGCTCTACTTCCAGATGGCTCATATTTTTTTCATGTGCTCTTCACGAAATTCTGCATTCTAGCATTATTCGATGAAGTACAAAATGTCAGTTCGATTCTACCTGTATTTTTGTAAATATTAAAGAATTAAACCTTTCCTACCAATATCGGGTTCTCTGGGACGTTTCTTAACTAAATTTTTGTGTTTACGGCCGTCTTTACCGCCGATAGAGAGCACAATAATATTCGAAGGAATCTACTTAAAGACTTGATCATTTCAGACTAGGTTTGGAGTTCAATTACAGAGGCCAAGTTCGCGAATTGATAAAATCCACCCAATGATATCGCATATACTATACCCATTCAAAATTTCATATTCTTAATATTTCCAAATATAATAACGATATCTAGAATCAACCAAGAAATTCGACAAATTTTCTCCTGATATCTCCGAATATTTATAAGAGATCGAACTGAAATCGTAAACACTGTTGCTTGAAAGTGACTGCAAAGTCTTTACCAGATTTTTTTGAAATCTTATGAATAGTTTTCGAAAACAAATTCAAATAAAAATTGGGAAATTTTTGAGATGAAATAATTTTTCTATTTTCTACCTGTGTGATCTTCAATTAATTTTCCATAATCTTCCGAGTGATTCTCTAAATATTTAGGAAATATTTTCAAAATAAGGACGAACAACGCCATATTTTTTTCCAAAATCTTCTGAAATAAATATCAGATCCAGTTGAAATTTTAAACGTTAAATATTGACTTGAAGGTTTGTGCCAAATTTCATTGGAAGTTGATCAATATTTTCCGAAAAAACAATTTTTTGAAGAAAAATCTCAAGAATTTTTTCCCACTTACACCATTACAATTTTCGTCAAATAATGCTCAGTGTATTCCTTAACCGCAAACACCAGTTCTTTCAGTCGTCCCCAAACGAAATAATCAATAGGATTAAAATCTGGGATCTTGGTGGCCAAGGAATAGGACCTCCTCTCGCTATCCATCAGGAAGCGTATGTTTCGTTCAAATCGTGCTGAAACTAGAGCCCTCGAGCATAAAAAGTAGCTAATAGGTTGAGGAGGATATTTTGTAAAAAGTCGAAATAAACTTTTCAACTTAACGAGCCATCAAAGAAATGTGGACCTATTTGCTGGTTATTGATCACCGCTATCCACGTAATTATCGAATATCTTAATTGAGAGCATCCTTCGCGGATTGCATGGGGATTTTCTTCGGCCCAAATATGAGTGTTTCTCAAATCGACAACACCATCTCTTGTAAATTGCTTTTAATCGGTAAGCAAAGTGGAACTTTATTTATAGAGAATGAGGTCATTATTACCAATCCAGATTGCAAATTTGCGCTTGTTGAATTTTCCAGCTAGGAACTGATTAGTTCTCAATAACCGGCCAATCAGGGTGTTCCACAACTAAGATCAAATTAAATTGGGAAATTTTCATGAGCCGGTTATGAAAACCCAACTGAATAAAGAAAATGTTGTATGATGTGTAAAATTAATACTTATTCTTGCTCCTTCAATTCAATGAGAAAAATTGTTATTTAAAGCAGTAAGCAAAAAAAATCCCTGAAGTTCATTATTTAACTCAAAATCATACTATGATGTAAGCAGAATTTTTTTGGCAGTTTTCCTCCATACCTAATCATTATGGTTTCAATATTCTTCATCAAACACAAAAAACCCATACACAGGGTGAAATTTATGCGAAACACAGAAACAACAAAAATTTTCGGAGTCGTATACATGAATTTTCCGAATTATGACAAGTTGGTTCCTGAATGTACTCCAAGACAATATTTCCTGAAAATTTGAATTGATTCGAGATAACAGTTCAAAAGTTATGACGGATCGAAGTTTTCGGTAAAAACCGAAAATCACCCTGTAGAAAATTCATGAAGACGGCAAGGCACTTTTGAGTGGTCATTTGATAATCGCCTAAGGTAAGAATATGTAGAGTTCCTCGTGAATCACCCTGTTTATTCTCCTATTAAAAAATGTTTGTAAACAATTGGTTTCAGGCAAATACTCGATGAGCGCACTAATTCTGCAGCAGGATCTTAGACTATAGAGGTCGATTTGTAAAGTTAGTTTTGGTACTTAATTTCGAAGACCTATATTGTGAATGGGTAAAATCTACCTCATTGTTCGGTAGATACACTCATTCTGTGTGTTAATCTAGAACTTTGAAGCACGACATTAAGCTTCACGTAAAGTTTTGTGACTATCATACAAGCACGCAAAAAGTGACTTCACTTTCTTCCCTCAATTTTGTACATTTTTTTATGTTATTTGCAATACGGCTGAAAGATCTAATTATCAATAGATGCAATAGTAAGTATTGAATTTGTTTTATATTTGTATTCACCGATACTTTCTATCTTGCGGTCCTCTATACTTTGCTCATTGGCGGAATGCGGCATGCTGAATCGAGACTTAAAATAAAAACATTACGTTTTTTTAGGTCAGATAAAATTTTCATTTGATGGATAACCTGTTATGTTCGTAATGAGGAACCCTATGCATTCTCTTCGGCTCATGTAGCCATCCTACCATGATAGAGTCATCTGAATTCATACAACTCGCCACAGTAAATCATGAGTGAAACTATGAGTTGCTAGTTTGCAATCAAAGAAAGTGGAAAGTGACAAAGTATAATAGAAATTACCTTTAATGCGAGCCCATCTTCTCGTCGAATGAAGCAAAACCAATACACCGATCGTCATCGGAAATATGAGGTCGATGTGGCCATTAAGAATACGTGAATCCAAGTAGATATTGGTGTCTACTTAGTAGGTACTTGTTTCGTCAATTCAACATGCTGATGGAAGGGAGAACAGGATGATTCCAAATGATATGGACAACGACCCAGATTTATGAACTCGAAGTCGGAAATATGAATAATGTAATATGTAAAGTAATTTTTTCTGCGCATTCATAACGTTATATCGGTTTTCTATTCATTTCGGAAGAATATCATCTCCACTTGATATACCTATGGGACTGTATGTATATTCAATTATGAAACCATCGAGGAGATTCTTCTTCCACTTTCTATCTCGGAAGGAATGTCGATTTGATCGGGAGACTTGTCGAAGATCAATTGAGGACCTTTATATCCACTTTCTCGGATATTACTCAGTTATTTACGAAACACTTGGCAAGGTATGATTTCAGTGTTGTAACTTAACTTCCGGAGGGTATTCTAGATTAACTGAAATATAATTCATTTCCATGAGTGAATTCAAAGGTGGTGCCATGCAAGGACAAATAACGGTTAAGAAATCGCGAACTTAAGGATTATGAGAAAAATTCGATGAAAAAGCGGTTACCACACAGTAAAAACGCAGCAAATTTTATACAAGGGTTTATTATTGTCTCAGTTAAATAACCCAATAGCATTGATATCTTAAATAAAATTTCTAATTATGCATAACTCATTGGTTTTTCAAGTGAAACATTGAAATCTCAACAAATACTCTTGTATAATTGAATAACATTCGCACATGCTGAACGCTAATTGAGTAGCCTAATTCAAAATGATAATTTGATTGAGAAGAAACGTTCCACAGTCATTTCACCTCTCTAAAATTCGTACTCTTTTTCATACTTATCAAATTGCGTGTCAGTATTCTATAATTAAAAATGAAGTTCAAATCAGATAGTGTTTGCCCTTTTCGACATATTAGGGAAATACCCTAAAAATTCAAAATGGCCACGAAATTTTTTTGCCAAATAAATTTTGCATTTAATCGAGCGTCGATATTTCATAACTAGTCATGATGTTTCAATCTGATCGCGTTAGTATTTCTTGATACTGAGGATATAAGCTCAATCTTCCAAACTAACTCCAATACGTAAAACAAAATTCAACATTTTTCGCTAATATCAAATGTGCAGATGTGATTTCTATTAGGATTCAACTTTGTTCTGAAAAATATGATTGAGCTAAGGCTTTTCCCTTAGTATCAGCTTCTTGACAATTGATGAGATTTCCGGTTTTTTATAGCATATATATCCTACAATTTCTTTTATCATATACATGCTCATTATCTTTTATATTCACGATTATTTCGAACTCTCAGTAGGAAAAATATTGGATTCCGATTGAAACCAGTAACGGATATACAAATGTTGACAATAATTGTACTACGCAAACTAAAATTGATAAAAAAAACTCCCATCAACCGAATTTTTTGGAAATCTTCATTATTTTAAAGTACGCTCTTTAATTCGCGTTCTGCATGTAAAAGTATCATTCAGTTATACAATAGTATTGAGATTTCAATGTTTCAAATGAATTTTTTCATGGAATTGGTTTTTGTGTTGTGGAAAACCAATGATTCATGAATATTATATAAGTTTCAAGTAAGATATAATTGAGCTCCATGAAGAAATATAATCTCAAATCCCGTTATTCGCAGGGTGATATCTATAAATAATAATTGTTATCCGATGTTTACTAGTTATGTTTCAGACGTTAGGAGAGAAAACCCAAAAATATTTGATTTGAACTACTTACGATTATGGAATTGTCAAGAACATCGATGGGGCATTTGCACATTGTGTTTATAAAATAATAAACGAATACGTTAAAAATTGCTCGATATGTGTTGAAAATTTGGTAATCAATATTTTCATCTACTTTTGAATATATATTTCTGGATGAAAAGTTAACTGATTATTCCAGTGAATTCCAATCTTAGATCCGAATGCGATGATTCATTCTCGGGATTATTGGAAATTTGCAGCGTTTTTCTTCATAACTCTGGGACCACTGGTCGGATATCATCCGGATAAAAATTTTTAGGTTGAGTTGTGCAACAGTGAAAACTGTTGAGAGGTTCATGGAAATTCGGTGATAATTTTTCGAAAAATAAATTTTTTTCCTCCAACCCCCAATTTTGAGCCTTTAGGGTACACTGATCCTACTGAAAAGCTTGAAGGATCAATATCATGCGACACATGATTTTTCAACCAAGTTCCACGGATTCCGGTTCCGTACTTTCCGAGAAAAGCCCCGGACAACGGACGGGGTACGGCGGACGGATTGTTTCTATTTAATAGTTCATTCAAATCTACATATTCCAAAATGTAAACTGTGAAATTTTCAGGGAGGGTAATTTTTTTTGTTTTGGTCGATCGCTCAGGTTTATTATTTGATTTTATCGAATAATAAACCAAAATCAATGATTCTCAGTGAAGTGTCGGAAGAATGACATCTGCAAACACCAATCACATATCATCAAATTGTAATTGTATCCTCAACTCTCAAAATCATCCTCATACCCGAGTCTGGAAAGATGAAGCTCTATTATTTTCGAATTGAAACTTTTTTGTTTCTTGTGAAATACCGATGAAGGGATTTTTGCAAAATTTCGATCCGGATTGTATCACTAACGAGACAATTTCTCAATTGAATAATTCAGAAGCTACCTGCCATATAAGACTGAATTTGTGCATGATGATTAGGGTTCAAACTATCATTTCACAACCAGTCACTAGAATTCAATTTGTTAGAAACTGTTTTCTCGAAAATTTTGACTGGACAAATATATTAATAAAAGTTTCGGCTAAGTTTACATATTCATGCATTTGACTTTATTCAGCTTGAAACCTTCTATACAACCATGGTCATCGATTTCTAGTTCTGATCAGTACTTTGCCTTTTGTTCCAAAAACCACGTTGATTCAAGTGATATATATTCAGGTTTGTTTTAAGAATAAAATGCTGTGTTTGACACAATTTCGGTTCATACTATAATTCCCTCAGTTCTCTGAAATCCAATGAAGAGACCAAGAATTAACTGAGATTGAAGGTTTTCGAAATGCAGTATTGAATTATTTAATATTTGAGTTCACTATTGATTAAATACTGATACAAGAGATAGCGTCTAACGCGAGTTTCGTTTCACCAATCAACCGAAGTTATGCAAAAAATTATTATAACTCTCTTATATCCAAGAAAAATTTAAATTTCATATGAAAATTGAAGATTTTGTCAGCGGCTTTATTCTTTGTTGGTTTTTCACTGATGACTCTGCCTGGCAAAAAACTGTTTTCTTTCTCCTTGAATTGAATTGAATGATTCGGTTCACTACATCGCTTTCAAGCGTAATAACAAATACAAAACCACAGTTCACTTCATATTTATCTGAATGAAACACATACGAATTATTCTCTTCCTTCCTTTGGTGATTTCAATACCAACGCAGCATGAAACCTCCACCTCCTACAGTGGACCTTTTTTGTTAGTATTTCTTAAATTTATTTTTCTGAACAAATGAAGAGAAAAAATTCAACAACTCATTCAGTAATATTGTGGAGATAAAACCTCTGTTTTTCTAGGATCTATTAGTAATTTATTTTCACTCTTATGTTCGATTGGAAATCTTGCTTTCGAAACTGTTTGAAGCTTTTTTTATTTTTCGGAATTCCTAAAAAATTCTAGAAAGTATCGAGCATCGATATTGCCATTAACAAACTTATCCTAGATATTTTGGATCCAAACCCAACCAAAGTAAGAGCACAAACTGACGGTTGGACAGACAGAATTGAATTTGACCACGGATTCTCAGAATTCGAAAATCACAGAGATTGTGACAAAACTAAACAACCTTTCTGCATTTTATCTGATTTTATTCAGAGGCTGAGATATCTAGAGTGGTACTTTTTCAAATCGGCACACTGTTTAATTGAAACACCAGTTATCAAAATGCGCAAAATGAATCGGTTGACAAAAATGTCCGATGGAGATGACCGCTTTGGCAACGAATTTGAACCCGCCCGCAAAAGCTGCTGCCTTCGCAACTTTCTCTTTCTAGGTTTTTTGGATTATTCCGGAAAAATCAACGATACCGAGAGAAAACAAAGGAATTTGACGAATTTGTCCTAATATCTCCAAAAGTTATTGCTGTAAAAAATTAAGCTCGAAGTCTGAGCATGTTTTTTTCGGATATGATGACAGTTCCCGGAGAAAATTTTTTTTTCGAAAATAACCTTGGAAAAAATTTACAAAATTCTGCAAAAAGTTGAGCTTTATTATACTTCAACTAACTACCAACTATCAATACAATCTTTTCAGTAGTTCCCGAATTATTGCAGAAATAACCTCAAATTTTTGAAGTTCATTAACTCTGGAACCTTTTGACCGTTAAGATTCTCCCGTAATCGTGCATACGAGCGGACGGACAGAATCGACTTTGACACAAGATTCGTCATCAGTGAGTAAAACCTAGTCGTTTGGGACCATTTTCGGCTCAAAATTAAAAAATTACAGTCATTCGGACAAAACGATAGCACACTGATTCCCTAGAACAAAAAATCACAATAGTAAATCCAATCAAGTTTCTGAGATTTCGATAACAACTGCAGAGAAATCATCTTCGCTTCATAATGAACAGTATAAATGAATAACTGGTTGAATAATTCATTAATTCATGAAATCTCACCTCTTTCATCTAATGGGTAACTCTTTTGAATTGGTGATTTTGGAGAAATAAAAAGAAACAGACCAACTTCATCATTTCGCTTCACGCTGAATAGGACATCATCTAACGAGATAATTAAAATAATATTTCTTGAATAAGATAACGGGAAATCTCATAAATTGGTTGCAATGCGAGTATCACAGATAGTGAGAGTGATGATATTCACTCTAAAGATAAATTATTTGATAGTTTCATTCAGTTTTGAGCTTGTCTTTTATAACGAGCGACATTATGGAATTAATGAGGTAAAATTGAATTTTTTTCATGGACTCTGGTACTTTACTAATGATGTAGGTACTAATGTAATACAAGCTCGAACAAGTTTTTTTATGAAAAACGAATTGAAGTCATTATAATATTCCCAGGGTATACATAATTGATAACGGACTTTCATTGTTGAGTATTCCAAAGGGTTTAGTTATAAATCTGATTTTGAAATAGATACGAAGTAAACATAAATCAGCAAATGGGTATATTCCAAAGCACCTAACTGCGATGGGCAGACGGACAGAACTTGTTTGAAGATAATCACAATGGACACACTAAAAGCCAACAATTTTTGAATGCTGTCATTGAAAAAATATAGTCTTATCAGTAATTTCAATTATATTGGAGCGCTCTCTGAGGACCAGACTGTTAAATTTTCACTCAAATGTATTTGATTCTTGACCTGACTGCAAGTTGGTAACACAACAACTCATAATAATTATTATGAAGACAGAATTCGTGAATGGAAAGAATTTCTTTTTCACATTTTCAAAAACCACAGATAGATGCTCAAAACAATTCGAAGAATTTGGCAATAATCTTAAGCCATCAGTTTACAATCGAGTTATAGTTATGTAGTTATCAATTCCATCCATTTATATTCATGAAAAAACGTAGAAAAGAACTGCCAAAGCGGTCATCTCCATTGAACATGGCTGCAAAAGCTGCTGCTTTCACGGCAGTGCTTTTCTAGGTTTTTTCGCTACTACTGGATTTCAATTCGGTCTAATCTGTATTTTTGGAAATATTGGAAAAATAAAATTTTGAATGGGTATGTCTACGGAATCACTGGATGGATTTTACCTACTCACGAATTCGACTTTCGTAAGTAAGCCCCAAACCTTCTCTACAAATTTCGATGACCGACAGTGAACACAATAACTTAAGAAAAGAACAATTTAGACACTCGATATTTGAAGGGTATGTTTGGACCTTAATAAGGAAGACCAAATACGTGAATGGGTTAAATCCACATATTAATTCCGAAGATATTCCCATTCAAAATTGTATTTCCCAATATTTCCGAAAATACAGATTAGATGGAAATTGAAATCCAGTAGTTTATCGAAAAATGACAATTTTAAGGTTCACACAGAATATCATGAAGATGATATGATCAGAAGATCACAGAATATTGAATATTTGAATGAAAAATTTGAAATTTTTTGTTCAAATTGTTCTAATGACACGATCATCACGAAATTCTAGAAAAGAAAACACGAAATTTTATTTATTTTTTCTCAATATCTACAGAAATTGTGGTTGTATCAAATTAGATTCGGTACTCTGACACTGCTGTAAAACTAACTGTCAAGTTTCAATTCAATCGCAAAGGTGGTTTCTGAAATATCAGGGACTTAATCTCAAAATTTCAAATGACCATAACTCCGAAACCATTTGATCGATTTGTCCCATTAACGAACTCAACCGCCGCATTCCAATGCGCGACCTAATCTGAAAGTTATAAGAAATAAAGGGTTTTCCAATAAGAGGTGATATTTTGATATACAAAGAAAATTGCCATTTTTCAATATAAATGATCGGATGTTCATTTCATTATAAAGAAGATGTTATGCCGTTAATGGTGGAAAATAACATCAGGCAAATGACCACCACGACCACGCTTACAGGACCATATCCAAATCGCAAAGTGGCTGCCCTATGTCCTCGAAAGCCTCACGAATTCCATCTTTGAGGTCTTGAATCGACGCTGGGCTATTGGCCTGGACCTTTTTTTCCTCGTGGCCCCAAAGGAAGAAGTCGTAAGGTGTTAAATCACAAGATCTAGGTGGCCAATTGTGATCTCTGAGATCACTGAGATAACACGGTCCGGAAACTTAAAAAATCATTAATCATCTCTCGATAGCGCAATCCATTCACCGTAACTGTTGCTCCAGCCTCATTTTCGAAAAAGTAAGGTCCAATGACTCCGCCGGACCATGAACTACGCCAAACAGTCACACGTTGAGGATAGAGAGGCTTTTCAACAATAACTCTCGGGTTTTCCGAGCCCCAGATGCGACAATTTTGCTTGTTGACGAAGCCCCGAGGTGGAAATGGGCCTCATCACTCAAGATTATTTTTCGATGGAAGCCCGGATTATTTTCATGCATTTCAACGACCCAATCAGCAAAGACACGACGTTGTTGATGATCGGCCGGCTTGAGTTCTTGTGTTAACTGAACTTCATAAGCCTTAAGACTCAAATCTATATGCAAAATACGGTGTAATGACGTTTGTGGAATGCCTAATTCCAAAGAACGACGAGGAATTGACAAACCTGGGTTCTCTTCAACACTTTCGGCTACAGCAGCAATATTCTCAGCTGTTCTTGAGCGACGTGCATGGGTTTTATTCTTCATATCACTAACTTGTCCCAGCAGCTCGAATTTCTTTATTGCGGTCCGACAAGGTGCTTTACGACGACCCAAAAATGTTCGACTTTTACGAACTGTCTCTGCCAAATTTTCACCATTTTTATAGTGAATTTTAATAATTGCTGCGTTGCTGAAGCGTGTATTAGCGTCTGAATTTAAGATTGCAGCGCCAAGGTAGCCAGTTTTAGAACCTTACATACATACATAGATTTTGTTTTGATTGTCGATTTTGTACTGTTTGTTAGTGTTTGATTTGATAATTTTTGATTCCACGATTTATTCAAAGACTTTTGTAGTTGACGAGAGTATTACTGGGAGTACATATTCCATTCTTATAAAGTAGGTATGTATCATCTTTCAATCTAATTGAGTGTAGCAACTCTAAAATTACGGGGATATCTCCAAGGTTAGACAGTATTTTAATATTATTTATTTTCACATCCAAATGGCAAGATTGACTTTGGTGGATTTCTCAGGCTGTCTTGAAAGTTGAAAAACAGATAGTATTGTAAAACATACCCTTTGGAATAATAGACAAATACTCATAACTTTACTATTTTCATAGGGAAGAACTTAATACTAAATATATTGTGAATAAAATGAATACATTCACATGAAACTTATGCCACTTGTACCGTAAGCCTTATTCATTATGGATTGACAAATGAATTTTCCAACAATCATATGATTGGTCTTGAAAAAGCTGTAATAAATAAGCCTTGTACAACTTTGCTTTCATCGGCAGAAGCACTTTGAGCGAAGAGTATTCATCACCAGATATTTCCTTGTTGAGACTCTTTTTTTTTCAATAGTCAGTTCTATCACTAGAACATTTACGTTGTTCCTTAATGATCACTTCAACAGGCAGATTTCTGGAAGGCATAGCATTCCTCTTAAGTAAATTTCTCTGCTTGGATTATGGACCTGGAAAAAAATTGTCTTCATTAATGTGATCTAATATTTCATGAGCCATTCCTGCTTACCTCTATAAAAATAATCATCATCGGTAAAATGCAGGTAACAGACTCTCATAAATCTTGTTTTTGGTGTTTATCGATTTTCAACACTTTCAAACCCGACTTGTTAAAGGAAGTTTCTTTCACCCTAACTCCAAATTTTTTAACGGGCTGTAGAAATCTATGGGAAGGGACATTTGAGTTTGCTTTTCCTCAGTAGAAGCACTTGTAAAATCACACAAACGCCAAAAAAAATGCATAAACTTCCTCATTTTCTTAACATTTCTTTTAAGTTGTCAATGATAATGTCTGTACCTCGGGTTACTCGGATAGCCACCAGAGGGAGTAGCGCTTATCTTCATTCGCCAATCGTTCCATTTTGGCGTAGTTTCTACTTGTCAAATGTCAAAAAATTACAGCTTCAAAAGTGACATCTACCGAAATAGCGGGCTATTCAACATAACACCTCTTATTGGAAAACCCTTTATAATAATTATCGTTGAAAATGTTTAGCCTTAGACCATCTTCAGGACGAATAACGCACTCTTCCAGTTCAGAGAATGAATCCATTTCTTCGAATTAACCAGAAACCATTAAATCGTTCTCATCAAGACTAATTCGTCTTGGGTATCCTTCGAGCCAGAACTCTGGTTAAAAAAATAAAAATTAACGAGAAAATAGTTTTCATTATCGAATTCGTGTTTTGATTTTCTCCATTTTTTCGTCCAAAAGGAAAAGATTAAATGAAGTATCGTTCACTGGCATTACGTAGCGTAAATCAATCCTCTCTTAATTGAAGCATGGAATTACTCGCCACTGTTCCATAGAGTGATTTTATCACCTTTATAATCACAACGTAAAGACTACTGAGAATAAAGGATCCGATTAACGAATGATTCTGTGGCGAATCACTGCCATAGCGATTGACACGTTTTATCATTGGTCGAGATTTCTCGTTGAAATGCAATAAAATGCAAATAACGAAAAAAAAAGCATGTACCTACGAAAATTTGTTTCTATAACTTAAAAAGAAGTTCAATCATAAATTATTTTTCTATGGATAATCGTTCGGAAGGGTTCGTACCCATGAAATTTCCCCAAATTTATATTGATAGCGCGATTCCGATGAAGTCAACTTATAGTCAACATACAGAGAAAGAATATATTTCATCTAGAAATGAAAAGTGAAGAGTGATTTTATTAGACTAGATTGTTTGTTTCGGTATGTTTTAAGATTCTTCGAGGTTTCATTTTTGAATGAATTGAAAAGATTGGGAGGCTTAATTATTCAACCATTTCAGAAACATTGTGCCTCAGATAATTTCACAGAAGTCACTTCGTGCCGAAAAAGTAAGGAACACAAAAAAAATTCGACAAAAATGTGCTCTTAAAAATTTTCAGGAGATGAATCTGAATATTAGACTTCTCGAGGTTATCATGATTTCAGTACCATATGAATTTCGAAATTATGTCTTCAAGACAACTCAACCTTCAGGCATTTGAATAAAACAATTGTTATTTTCGACCTATACACAAGCCAATCAAAATTACATAATATAACTAACCTCATAAAGAAACAACTAAGACATTTAATATTGTCAGCGCAAGTTGTGAACTCAACTACGAAGGTCTATCTCATGAATGGGTGAATTCTACCCAATGATACTAGTCGAAGTGTTGTTCAACCAATATATCCAAAAATACAAATAGGATCGAATGGATATCACTTGCTTGAGGGATTTTTGAAAAATTCCTATATGGCAGATATAGGATTTCATTTTTAAATTTTTTTTTCAGTGATACAATCCTCTAGGAATTCAATATTTTATGATCACTATCCGAGTTTCATTCGATAGGATCAATACTATTTTCTGTTTCATGAGTAACCATGTTTACAAACAGACGGCTAGCTAAACAGATAAAATTAAATTTTACTATGTCCAACCTTATGGTTTAAGATCACTTCGATTTGAAAATTAGAGATATTTGGTCCGAAAGATTATATTCTTGTAAACCAGAACAAGGAAGCATAATATAAAATAATTTCTATAGTAGTGCTGAAATTGTAGATCCTCCTTGAAAATTCCTCTACCTATACATACAAGTGGTTCCGACATACATTGTCCTGTTCACACGTCTTGAGTCCAAAACTTCACATTTTCTTGACCGAATTGTCTATCTTAGTCATTCTCGAATCCATACAAAGATGTAATCCGAATCCGTGGTGCTGCTTAGGGTTCACTGACATAAAAACGCGCAGCCGAATTTTACTTATGAAGATTTGAAATTATTTTTGAGAGCTCCGTGAATTTTATAATTTGGTCAATCATCATCGATATTTTCTAATATATTCAATGAAATAGGAAACATCTGTTTGAATGGTTGAAGTGTCTCAGTAGACAGTGGAACATTAACAATAGTTGGACTTAATCAACAGAATGATTTAATATACCGGATTCCCTTTTCGGACTGTGATATGAGTGGGTCAAACCACAGAACAATTTGAGAAGAAGATACCTCAACATAAAAGTGATATCGAGATCCCGAGTAATATATGTGCCCTGTCCGACCACTGCAGAGGTTACACTGCATGAAATTTGAGGCGAAGGAAATTCTGGACTTTGAAAGAAATCAAATGTTAGCAGGAATAGTATGAACTATAGAACCGATATACAAAATATTAATAAAATCTATACTTAGCTGTTCATATTCTATAAGACAAGAGATGTCACATAACAAACTAGGTGGCGCATTAGCAGGCTGGTTAAAATGTTCAGAATGGAAGGGTCCAAAAACAACCACAGACAGATGACATTCCTGGTCAATGTTTTCAGCTGGAATGTCCTCGCGAGGAGTTGGAATCTTGTATCTTTTGAGATGTATAAGTGTTTTTAAGATTTGATTCCGTATTATCACCGTTTTAAGACTGTATATCACTGTTTTGTAAATTATTGATTTCAAGATGGTTTGGAATTTTACAGTTTTTATAATTTAACCTCAAATTTTGTTGAGTCTTTAAGAAATTTTTCATCACATAATTTAATAATAATATATTGTAGCATCCTGAAGAAGACAGCGATTGCTGTCGAAACGTAGATGGAAAATAAACAGTAAAAGAAAATAATTGAGGCACCATTGGAGCTGTTATTTCCATTAAACATGAATTGTTCACAAAAATTTGCGTGGGGTCATATCAGATATAAAACATAAGTGAAACTTTTCAAATTGAATGCTCATTTTAGCGTTACAAAAAAATTACGCGCTGTGTTCCTCCGAACGAGCGCTCGGAAAAACAAAAAACCTCGAAAAGCACTGACGTGAGGTCGGGAACTTTTACGCGCTCTTTCAAAATCGTTGCCAAACGCAGCTTTACTCTGTGATGTTAACATTTGGTGATCTTCTTTTCATATAGTCCTCAAAAAATTCTATTCAATTCAACCCAGGTCGATTATTGAAAAAATTGAAAAAATAAAATTTTTAATGTGTTACTTTTATCTTCGGAATCATTAAGCGAATCATACCCATTCACTAATTCGATCTTCGTTATTAAATAGAAAACCTACTCTACAAATATCGACAAATATCTCTAAGTCGTTTCTTCTGGACGTTGTTATGTTCACGATCGTCCTAACCACCGATAGTGAGCAAAATCGTTTTCCTTGAGAATCTACTTTGAAACACGATACCTGCATTGTAGGTTTGGAGTTCAATTGCGGTTCAGTTAAAAAAGGTTGAATTCGTGAAAAGGTGAAATTCATACAATCATCCTATAGAAAGAGGTTTCTATTAAAAATTTTCCCCAAAATTTTCGAAAAAACAGTTTGTATCGAATTAAAATTCAAAGAAAAATGACATCTTGAAGGTTCATGTGGAATATCGTGAGGAACATATATGTTCCTCACGATATCATATATGATATGTATGCCAAAGTATAGTATATTATTGATATAATCGATCGATTATCACGAAATTGCGCACAAATTTGCTATTTAGCAACTGCCAAATGGTAACACCGAATACGATCGAACTGAAATTTCAAACATTGTTGCTGAATACCTTTTTATTTTCCAACGACTAGCTCCAGACAAAATATTGCATCGTGTTGCACATAAGTATTCTCAAACGAATAACGAAGTTCCAATCTGTATTTCTTGAGATATTAAGTGAATTTCAAATAACATCAATATTTAACATATTGTTTTCCTATCCCTCCGAAAATAAATATCGAATCAGATTGAAATTTGAAAAATTGTTGTTCAATTTTGACTTCTAGGTATTGGTCAAATTTCATTGAAATCTGATGGATAGTTTCCGAGAAAAAACTTTCAAACAGAACTGTGGAAAATTTTTGAATAATATTTATTTGAATTGTCTAACGACTCAGGACCCAGACGAAATATTTCATCGTGTTGTATGTTAGTATTCCTGAACTAATAACGAGGTTCCAATCTCGCCTCTGCAAAGTCATCAAATTATTATGGAAATTTTAATATAAATAAAATGTTCTTAAATTGTTCACATCTTGTTTCATTTAACAGCGGTTTCCATGAAATTTTAGTCATTCAATGTCATCATCATTCAATGGAATGATACAATTCTTCCTCGGTATCCCAAGAGAGCATTGAATTTGTCACCAACCTGCAATATTTGGCTCAATATACCAATATTATTTTCATTAATATGTTGAGATTTCCATTACGCCTAGTAGTAAGAATATCAAGTGACGTATTGAAAAGAAAATATCCCCTCATCGCTTTATACACCGAGAAATGCAAATAAGTGGGGTATACACATATCTTAATGCCATTGCGTTACTTAAAACGGGACCTTTTTGCAAAAAAAAAACAGGAAAGAATCTTCCTAAATACACACAGATACCAAAAATATTTTTACTCTGTGTGTACATAAAAAGGGTATAATCCATTCAAACATTCATCGCTATCAGATCCGAATATTCTAGTTAATATTTTTCGCTCACAAAGCCGCAGTTTTTTCTTCTGCATCTAATTAATTTTCTTAGTTTTTCAGTGTTTTGCAAGAATTCCAAAAACGTCACCTGATGTTTCTTTTTATCTTTTATATATTGGAATTACTCTGTTTGGGGAAACTGTTGAAAGCACTCTTTCTGTTATAATAATTTCAGAAGCAAACTGTATCATTACACTCAAACGAAACAAGACGGACAGAACTGTGTTACACATAAACAATTTCGATTTCAAGACTTTTTCGCCTCATTCACCATCCAAGCATATTCACTCTCGTTCGGATAATAATTATTACGAAAACGGAGACCGCTTCCAAACGTTCAAAAAACAGGTGGGAATCATCTTCGAACGGCATGGTGCGCGAATGGTAAGCGCACCAGGTCTTCGACCACGCGAGATAATGTATGTGTGTCAAGTTTAGCCAATGAATGTTGTGGGGTAGTCGGCAAATATGTCAATGAAGCAACAACGTTGAGGATCTGGTGGAAACGCTATTCTTTCTTATGTTTCTCTCTCTCTTCTTCTCGTTGAAAATTTCTCGTCGGGTCATTGGTAGGAAAGGTCACAATCATGTGTATCGCACTTTGGTATAAAATCACATCAAACCATTGATTATCATCAGTTCTTTCTCGT
The DNA here is from genome assembly GCA_958510865.1 of Myrrha octodecimguttata. NCBI lineage: Eukaryota > Metazoa > Arthropoda > Insecta > Coleoptera > Coccinellidae > Myrrha > Myrrha octodecimguttata. Next base: position 1,992,300 of record OY294060.1, read on the forward strand.
TCGTCTGCAGTGCAGTGAAAAAAATCGCAGTGATGAAATATACGTGTGTGTTTGTGATTGTCACTTTGGCAACTGTTGCCGTTTCGGCCAGCGAGGATACTTTCGATAATGCTGGAGTTCGCGTCGCCTTAAAACTTTATGAAGATTGTACCAAATCCGACGGATTTTCGCCATGTCTAAAGAAAAAGGCACTCACCTTCTTGGATAGGTTGGGACGTATGCAAAAATTGAGTTTGGCAGATGGTGTCTCAGTGACTCGTGTTCAGAATGATACCTTGGAACCACCTATCAGTGAAGAACAACTGGAGAAATCTCTACCAAGAGGTTCTGATGCTCAAGATCAAGTGCTCAACTCCATGCTCCTAGACAAAGTATCCAGGGTTTTAAGTACCAGATCTATCCAAGTGACTTTGCCGAAATTTGCAGCCTCAGACTTCAGTATGGAAGAAGGTAAGCTCACTTTTTCCTCGAATACTTAATTTTTAAATTCCAATTTTTCCTCTAGGACGTGGAAAGAAGATGAAGGGAATGATGGGAGGTATGATGATGGGAATTGTCGCAAAAATGGCAGCCCTGATCCCAGTCGCCATCGCTGGTCTGTTCTTGCTCGCTGGAAAAGCTTTGATCACCGCTAAGATCGCCTTATTGCTTGCTGGAATCATAGCCTTGAAAAAGCTCCTTGCTTCCAAACAATCAGGTGGTGGACATGGGCACAGTGGTGGACACTCTGGAGGATGGCAATCAAGCGGCGGTGGATGGGACAAGAGATCCATCGATGAGATCCAAGAAGCCCAAAAGCACGCCTACAGCGCATATGCCCCTAAATGATTCGAAGAGTAATAGGCGATTTTATCGATTCTGAATTAACAATGGGACACAAATTCCCATTGACAGTTGTACAAATATCGACCTATTTTTTGGTCATCCACATCTTCTGAAACTTATTCTTTCACATTTTCAATTTCGTTTAGAGCAGCCAACTCTGTTAATTGTTGATTATTTATTTAATTTATGTATTTATTCTGAATATTTATGAAAATGTCCTATAATTGTTCCATGAAAAAATCCAAGAACCTTTGTTGCAAAAAAAGAATAAAAGTTGTTTTCCAATCGAGTGGTTCATTACACCTCAGTTACACGATGAAATCTTAAGAATTAACAGAATCATAATCATTGCTGTTGTTCATTTTGGTGAGACTTAATTTAAACGTGCGTAACAATCGAGTAGGAGTCTCCTTTGAAATAATTCTACTGTAAGATATTCTCGACCGGATATCAAGTATTCTAATGAGATTTCTGAGCATGTACTATTAGACAATTAACCCAAATGTTCAGGTGTCAGACGAAATCACCAAATGCTTTTAATATGAACATGGACAGGCGAGAATAAATGCAGATGACTGTACTTGGCATGCAACACGCTGAAGATAATACTAAATTAGCGTTGCAATTAAGCTGTTTTCACTATCTCAATAAGGCACCTTCTGTACAGCGATGATGTTTAATCCGGTATTTCTCCGTTGCTTCCGCTTTCTCCTTATTGTATTCCCGTAAAGGAAATGTTCCCAGTTCTTTCTCTCACGATATCATCGGAAAGAGATGAGTGGGTCGATTCATACAAGAAACTTGATTCTTTAGCTGAAGGGGTTTTGTGAAATTATTGACCTTAATTGTTGAACTTCAACGTTTAGTGCGACTTGATTGATGTTTTGGGAAGTTATGAAATGTTTGATGGTGGGATTCGTCCTGGATTGTGAGTACCTCTCATAGATCAGGATTTAGTGAGTCGCAGTCTTCTTATAACACAGGCAATTCATAAATAAAGACAAAGCCGCATATGCAGAGTCGTGTGTTTTCAACTCGGCTAGGAATCCTAATGTTATCGCACTTCGTATAAATAATCGTTTTCAGCATACAAGAAATACCAGGAAAATAATGATTCGTGTTGAAATAGAATTCTAGAAAAGCACCTACGTGAAATCATTAGCTTTTGCGTGCATGTTGAAATTTGTCCGGAACTCCTGGATTTGACCTGCGTATTAGGTTCTTCGAATATCCTGTTTGTGAGTTGTATCTCTCGTGAATGAGTGTGTTACCGAATGTCAGATATCTGAAGAGTAGGTTGGTGACTTAGTTGCGAAGGACAAATACTCGAAATTCTATTATCCAAATATTTCCGAAACTAAAATCAAATCGAATTTAAATATACTACTATTTTTTTCTGAATTATGTGTTGAAGATTCGTGCAAAATTCCGTGTGGAACATTTGCTCATAAGGTCGCAAAATCTTTTTATAACGAAGTGAAACCTATGTGTTTTACGAGGTCAATATGCGGTTGGGCGACCGTTTTGGCAACTGATTCGGAGAAACGCTTTAAAGCTCTCGAATACACATCAATGCTTTTCTAGAAATATAGTACAAATCTTATCGTTATCAAATTTGTCACCCATTGGGAAGAAATATAAAACATATTTTAAGAAAATAATTGATTAATTAAGGTCGAAACCTGAACCTTTCGAGAGTTGAATTTTGAGGTCTCACCAATTCATTGAATCTCAATGCAGATCTGAAGAGTTATGGGGATTGGTTTTTTGGAGTGAAATCAAAATGTCGCCCTGAAATTCTTTTACTCCTTTTTTAATAATTGTACATTGTTTGCGCCGAACAGTTTTTGGCAGCTGCACGAGTTTGAATCCTGTCGCCTACATGAAAATTGTATATTTTTATTGATGATATTACGATGAGGACTCACTAGGTACATAAACAACCTCTTCTTCAATATTCATACTAATTATGTACCAAATAATAACAAAAGGAACATTTTTGCATATAATTAGTGAGAATAATATCTTCTTTCAATAACTGTACAAAAACGTATAATAAGTTGGTACTCTGTTTATATCGTGCGACAGAGCATAAATACAGTGGTCCGAAAATATGTTATTTTGCTACCTACCTACCGAAATGAGTTATAGTTTATATACACACTCCGTGCGTAAACGTGAATATTATAATGCATTACCGTTATTTCCATGAATTTTTTCATACTATATCGTGAACTGTTGCTAATAAAATTATGGACTAATCCATTTTATTTCCTTGGATTTTTAGGAGAAAAAACATTATCAGCTTTATCCCTTACCTGAATATCATTGATCATCCATTCTTTATTAAAATATGTGGTAACTTATATTGAAAGGGATTGGAAAACCCATTCACAACTCCCATCGATTGTTTCTCAATTCGAGTGAAAATCATGAAATTTCAAATGATTTAGCATAGGAGTGGTTGTTAAAACTCGATAAAATGAACCATTTTCAAGGTATTCTATATTGAGTTTTTTTTTGCAGATCTCTGAGCTAATATACATTTTGTGTTAGTCTACTTTGAGTGAATGCTAGGATTACGAAATCTATAGTAGCCGGTGAAAATCAATATGAGACGTCTGGAAAGTTTTCAATATAATAAAATTCTAGCAAGGCAAGTTCAAATTAATCGCCAAAGTGGTCATCTTTTTACTTGTTTACCCCGCCGAACCCAGCTTTACTTGCTGATGGAAAAATTCATCGATCTTATTTTCATATGGTCCTCATGAGAAACTGAGTGAAACTTCAAGCTATCATCTACAAATCAAGTGCTCAATTTTGAATCGATCCGATCTGAATTCTCTAAAATATTGGGAATATGAAATTTTGAATGGGTTTATTTACGCAATCTTTGGAAGGATTTCTTCCATTCACGAATGCGACCTTCCAAATCAAGCCCCAAACCTGCTACTAACATTTCGAGTTTCTAAGTCCTTTATTTCCGAAGTTATTGTGTTTGTGGTCGGCCTATCGTAGGACAAATCAGGGTCCAGATGAGTGTAATCCGATCAGCGAATGCAATAAATTTCGATAAAAGATTCGGTGAAAAGTGTGGGCGGCACTCCACCTCAGCCTCGAATAATACCATCGTTCGAGTTGAAACTCGAGTCCTGACGAAGCAGGAGCGCTGCCTCGAACCATAAATCTCCCTGTGATTTATTGCATTCGCTGTTCGCCTCAAGCCGGATCCAGATGAGTGTAATACGAACAGCGAATGCCATAAATCACAGGGAGTTTTATGGTTTGAGACAGCGCTTTTTCTGCTCCGTCAGGACTCAGTTTTCAACTCGAACTATGCATGTGAATGGTTTATTCGAGGCTGAGCTCGAGTGACGTCCACACTATTCGCCGAATCATTTATCAAATTTTATTTCATTCGCTGTTCGGATTACACTCATCTGGACCCGACTTTATACTCATATGAAATCGGCGTAAGCCGCGGGTCCAGATGAGTGTAATGCGAACAGCTAATGCAATAAATCACGGAAAGTTTTATGGTTCGATGGAACGTTCTCTCTGCTCCATCAGCACTCGGTTTTCAACTCTAACGATGCATCTGAATGTATTATTCGAGGCTGAGCTCGAGTGCGGTCCACACTATTCGCCGAATCGTTCATCAAATTTTATTGCATTCGCTGTTCGGATTACACTCATCTGGACCCGGCTTAACAAACTTAACCGAAATCATTGAGTATTAAACACAATACTCAATGAAATTAATACTCAATGCCGAAATGTAACCTATACTCTGAAAGATTCAATATTCAAGTCGATAGGGTTGTCCGTTAGCTGGCAATTGCCGGACGGACAGACAAAATCGGTTTCGACATGGATTTTTCATCAGGGTGAGTCCAATCTAGTCTTTTGAGACCATTTTCTGTAAAAAATTGAAAATTGTAGAATTTGGATATAACAATAGCACGCTGCAATGCGCGAAAAACTATGTTATACCTTGTCTCGGAGCGAGTTTTATTTCTTATTGATTTTTTCGGAATTTTACTTCGTACTTATTTGTACGCGATAGGAAATTTTTATGATGCTGGCCAGAAACAATTCAGTAGCATGTTGATGTGGGTATCATACAAAGACGCGAGATCATAGGCTTCTGGTATGTTATATTGGGATTCCATCAGGATAAAATATTGGCCCGTGGTAGGGTACAATTTAAATATGATAGGATTTGTTATTCACATGGATTTATAGGGTTGTATGACATACAAGCACTAGTCGCACAAGATCGTATAGCTTTTGATTTATATATTGGTGATAACTGTACCTATATTCGTGTAAAAATGGATGAATTTGATTAAATTCAAATACATTTCCGACTGCAATAACATTCTTTCAGTTCCTGATGAATTCGCTCAAATGTCACTGAACATTTCGAATGTCAAGTCTTGTTTTTTTTCGATGGAGGGTAGATTTATCACTGTACAACTTTCGTGTCGGAGATATACTCTCATTTCCGAAATATAGGTTTAGGAAGAAGGCTTTCCTCCGAAAGATATACCATGACCTACTGTCATCTTTACATAATGTCTGTAGTAACCTGTATATTATGAATAACTAATGCTAATCAATTTTTAGAGTGATCGTCATTTTTCACCCGGCTGCCCTAGTGTTTTTCGAGTGGTATTTATTGAAATTTGTATAGAAATATTCAATTTATTCGTTTATAATAGGATTGATTACTTACTTGAATGTATACTCTCATCGAACTGTTGAAGTGTGTGAACTGCTTACATTTCTCAAACAATGAAATGAAATTATTTTTCTGGGTTTTCTAGGCTTTCGCTCCCTATATCTGAAACCGAACATTTGTGGAGTTCAAGATTTTTTAAATCTTGCAACCCGCAATTTCATTATGTTATTTGTTGAGGGCAGTTTATTGCAAAATGTATTACAATATCAGAACAACGCGGAAATCTGCAGAACCATTCGGTGGAATTTACCAATTCAGGAGTTCGTTATTGAACTGCTAACCTGCTCTACATTCATCAAGTCTCTGAGACGGTTAGGCCAGCCCTGAACACAATAACTTCCGGAAGAGACTCGATATTTATACAGTACGGTTAGAGCTTCGTTACGGAGGTCAAATTCGAAAATAGATGAAATCCGCCAAATAATTCCATACATATGCCCATTCAAAAATTTATTTTTCCAATACTTCGCTGAATCTTTCCATCAGGAAGTAAAGCTGTATTTAGCTACGGGTCAATACTTGAATTGGTGACCGCTTTGGCTACGAATTTCAGCAGGTGCTTAAAAGCTCTTGACCTCACGTCATTTCAAAGTCTTTTCCTGAACGTAACAATATCAGTAGGTATTATGGAATAAATTCCATCTATCTCCTTTAAAGTCTGGGTTATTGACATAATGTCAGGTAGAAGTGAAGGACATATGAAGCGAGTGCACACTTTGCTTGCCGTTAATCCAACGCAAATGATAGGTTTAAATGATGACAATTTTCCTTTCCACTATAGCATGCATAATAACTGGCTCGACACCCATCTTCTGAAAAAAAATTCAGTAGCCTCCAGGGGCGTCTCGTATGAGTTTCATAAGACCCGTCTGTTGATAACTGAGTAATATTCAATTAAAATTCCTTCAATTTATTTTGTTGCATGATGCTATAAATTTAATGACATTCAGCGTTCGGAACAGTCGAATATAAATGAAGAGAAACTGATTTATCGAGTGAAATTTCGCATCATCTGAGATAGATGGTTTTGGAAACTTGATCGGGTTAACACGATTCCAAACCCTAGCCGATCGTTAACCTAACCCGAGTTGTCTACTATGTGTCCTTACTCAATCAGTGATTGGATTAAACGTTTCTGTACTCAATCTAGTAGATTATAATATATCCACGTTGGGAAACCTCTTACCAGATACACATACTCGGATCCTATTTTTATAACTCTGCTCAAAAAGCAGGGTTATCAGGAAACCGCATGCATATCAGGAGCTTTCAGCAATATCACAATATTATAGGGACCACGGTATGAATATCATAGTGTGACAAGCACAGACCTATAAAAAAATTATTCTTCGTGATTACTTAGCCAATAGACGACTTCGACCCAAGTTGCCAACCCACAATTTTCTTCACAAATTTATTATCACTGGGGAACGGGAATTTCAGGACAAATTAGACATGATAAGGTTCGCGTTATTTATAAATATCCGTAGAAGATGCTTCGGCTCCTCAAACAAGATAATTCCTTCCAAATATAGGTTTTTGTTAGGCTGAAATTTAAGTTGGGATTCCTGATTTCATGTTAATAGTGTCAAGTTTACAAAGGATATGTACCGAAAATCAACTTGGTTATTTTGGATGCTGGTTTTCCGTTCTGTGAATATGAAATATTCGGTGGGTTCCTGAAAAAAAAGTTTAATTAGGGAATTTGATTGATGAAAAGGCAATCTTTCTGTCACCAGAACATAGACATATTGAGTCTATGCACCAGAACGACAATCAATGTTTTATGGTAACATATCCATAGCATAGAACAATCTTTATTTATCTTATGATCCATAGCCCATACCTAGTAATTTTTCCTGTGTTGATTGTTGTCTCTCTATAGATCATAAAGTAAATAAAGATTGTTCTATGCCATGGATATGTTACTATAGAACATTGACTGTCGTTCTGGTGACAGAAAGAACGTTTTTTCATCCATCAAATTCCGTAATTAACCTTTTTTTCAGGAACCAACCAAATTTTTCAACTTTACGGAATGGAAAACCAGCAACCGAAATAATCAAATTGATTTGCGGAACATATCCTATATAAATTTGACACTATTAATCAAGAATCCCAACTTAAATTTCAGCCAATCAGAGATGATCTTAACAAAACCCTATATTTGGAAGGAATTATCTAGTTCGAGGAGCTGAGGCATCTTTTACGGATATTTATAAATAACGCGAACTTTATCATTTCGAATTTGTCCTGAAATTCCCGTTCCCCAGTATAGTGAATTTGTGAGGAAAATTGTGGGTTGGGCCGAAGTCGTCTTTTAGCGTCGACCTTCGATTAGCCTTTGTACCATCTAAAATTCAAATACCTTTCAAATCATGAAGATGTAAGAACAGAAACTTGAGTTTTTTGTTTTGATGACGACAATGATGAGGAAATAGTCACTTCAATATTACAGTCAAGAAAAATTTAAAATTTGATAAATTGTCAGATTCACTCGCCCTCAGAAAGAATAAAAACAATCCACAATTTCACTATCAATTTTTATAATAATCCTAGAAAAGCACTGACGTGTAGTCAGGAGTGTTCAAGTGCTTATTCACTTTAGATCGTTTGAAATAGATTCCACAATATTCTCATCATATCTTCTGCTTTAATTTTTCATTTCAATAAAATCCGATCTGTATTTTTGGAAATATCGAAAAAACAAAGTTTTGTGGGCTATATCTAAGGAACCATTAGGCGAATTCTACCCATTCACGAATTAAACCTTCGCAATTGAGACACAAACCTGCCCCACAAATATCGCGTCTTCAAGATGTTACTTATGGATCTGTTTATCAGTAGGTATATTTAGAATTTTTTATTTCTCTAGTGGTACGATCCAAATGAAATTTCGCACAAGTGTGCTCGTCGGCATTTTTCGACTTACTAACAAGTTGGGTTTCAATCAGATGAAAATTTTCTGAAATATGTGAATTGAGAAGAAATGTTCACATTTTCTTTTAAATTTTTTTAATGACACGATTGTATCGAAATTTCCAAGTTTCGTCTCAATGGGAACAGAATTTTTTGAGGTGTTGAGGAAGATGACATCGGAATTTCACGTAGGATTTTCCTAATATTTCAGGAAATGAATATCCGACTGAGCTGTACTGTGGTGATTCTACATATGTATAATGATATAATATAAAAAGCTTTGGTATACAATTGTTAAATATCGAACCGATGGTTCATGCCAAATTCCAGATATTTGTCAAATATCAAATCAAATTCTCCCAGATTATAATCCCATAACTATAACGGACGTCATGCATCAAGAAGAATTTTTTTATAATCATACATAATAATAAAATCTACAAATTCTGCAATCAATCATAAAATTTCACAACAATAGGAATGGACTGATAATTTCGTGCATGGATCTCAAGATAACCTAGAAAAGTACTACCGTTCATTGGAGATGACCGCTTTATTGGCAACGAAAATTTTGAATTGGAATATCTACGGAATCATTGGGCGGATTTCACGCATTCACGAATTCGACCTTCGTAATTAAGCCCCAAACCTACTCTACAAATATCGAGTTTCTAAGTCGTTTCTTCCGTAAACACAATAATTTCCGAAAATACAGATTAGATCGAATTGAAATCCGGTACTTTATCGAAAAATGACAGTTCTCATGTTCATGAAGACATTCGTGATATTACCAGCAGAAGAAAAAAAGAAAAAAAATTTGAATTTTTTTTTAATTGTTCTGATGACACGATGATCAAGAAATTTTGCACAAAATTGTCCATCAGCATTTCCAAGCTAGTTACCAAGTTTCATCGTGATAAAATGGTATTTTTCGAGTCATTCCGAAAAAAATAACTATATCTCGAAAAAACATGTTTTTTCACAATATCTTCGAAATCTATGATCGTATCGAACTAAAATCTTGTACACTGCTGTGAAATATGAAGTTCAAGGTTCGACCAAATTTTTCTGAATGTAATGAATAGTTTCCGAGAAAAAAAATTTTTTTCGGAAAAAATTTTGAAAAAATTTTTTTCAAAATTCACTGACAACACGATCCCAACAAAGTTTCAGTTCACGGTTCAGTAGTTATCGAAATATCAGGGAAAAAACCTCAAAACTTCGAATGGCCATAACATCAAAATCATTCGACCGATTTAATTAACTTAGCGAATTTAGCCTTCGCATTTTGAATTGCAACCAACCCTGAAATTTTGAAGTCGATAGCTTCCTCCGTACGCCTGTAATCGTGCGTACGGCAGACGGCCGAACAGAATCGATTTGGACACCGGATTTGTCATCAGTGATTCCCACCTAGTCGTTTGAGACCATTTTCGGCTCAAATTTCGAAAATAACAGACTTTTGAACAAAACGATGGGACGCTGTTCCCCTAGAAAATGCGCGCAAAAAGTATAGGTACAGCAGGTTATACACAGGGTGTATCTGAATAAAAATAAATACAATACAATTTTTTGAAAAACCTCCCCCTGGAAAAATTACACCCCTTCGAAGATTAAAAAAAAATTGTTTCTCTTCTATATTTTCCCTGTATATTAAGCTAAAGACAGGAAACTTCGTGAATATTATTTGTCAATAAAACTACACATTTTTGAATTTTTCCAACCCTGAAGTATGCTTAGAAGGGGTTGAAATAGTCAAACCCTAAGATATTTTTCCTACGACTTTTTTTTTGGATAAAATTTTCCTTTTGAAAAAACATGGCTTTGAAGCCCAATTCACCAACTTTTTTATCTCTACAAGTTTTTCCGAAAAACAATTTTTTTCAATAAAACTGGAATATTCTAAAAAGCTTTTTTTTAATTTTCTACCAGTACGATCCTCACGTTATTCTGCTTAAAGTATATATATATTCTTTTGAGAACGAGCATTACAATTCTAAGATATATCACAGTGTTAGCAGAGGAAATGTAAACGGGGTACCATACATATTTGCGTATGATACAAGAGCACAGATAAAAACCTCAGGAAAAATTCTGTCTCCCCGCATAAGTGTAGTAATTTGTTTATAGAAGATGGATGGCATCTTTTTCATTTGAAAATAATTTTTTCGTCATCTTGAATTCATTTCGACAAAATATCTTGACATAATATCTGAAACAGAAAGAGGGACAGAAAACCAGAAGGAAGCAGTAAATAATATTACCTACATTTGCTCATGACCGAGAGGGTCTTTCGACCAGGTTCAGTCCTCCAAGCGATGATTTTCAGATCCTCAGATAAACGAAGAACGCTACAGGCCCCTTTATTGGGGAATCATCTCCAATAGATCCATAATTGTTCATTTCGAACTAGAAATCTAATAAAATATCGGGAATAAAGTGAAAAACTTGTGACATGTATTATGTCAGGATGACATTTAACTTAAAGTTAAATGGCGGTATTCTATAACCAACAATTGGGTTTAAGATAGCGTGAGTTCTTCTAAATATAATGCAAAAATAGTCTTAAATTCCAAATATCCACGAAATTAGATATATTTTTGCTTGCATGTTCTAGGGAAACAGCGTGCTATTGTTTTGTCCGAACGTCTGTAATTTTCGATGATTGAGCCGAAAATGGTCCCAAACGACTAGGTTGGACTCACTGATGACGAATCCGGTGTCAAAATCGATTTTGTCCGGTCGGCCGGCCGTGGACACGATAACTGTCGACCGGAGTGAGCTAACGACTTGCAACTTTCAGGGTAGCTCGCGCATTGCTATGCCGCGGTTAAGTTCGTTAATGGGCAAACTCGGTAGCAAAGTTTCGAGGTTATAGCCATTCGAAGTCTTGAAGTTATTCATTTTTTATTTCAGAAACTACTGAAGTGATTAGATTGAAACTTGGCAGTTATTTGAAGCATGACAACGCGCAATTTTGAGCAAAATTTCGTTGAAATCGTATGGTCACTCCATTAAAAAAAAAATTCAAAATGTTTTCGAAAATTTTTTTTTTCTGAAACTATTATTCACATTCGGGAACAATTTCAATTAAACCTTGAACTTCATATTTCCCAACAGTGTACCTAACGGCCGACCGTAAACACAATAACTTCCAGAAGGAAAGACCTAGAAACTTGATATATGTAGGGAAGAGTTGGGGCTTAATTACGAAGGTCGAATTCGTGAATGGGTAAAATCTGCTTTATGATTCCGTAGATATACCCATTCAAAATTTTATCATCTCAACATTTTCAAAAATACAGATAGGATTGAATTGAAATCCAGTACTTCATCGAAAAAAATCCTAGAAACCCCTGCCGTGGAGGCAGCAACTTTTGCTCGCATGTTTAAATCCGTTGCCAAAGCGGTCATCTCCATTGAACAAGCGCGCAAAATCTGCTGCCTTCATGTCAGTGCTTTTCTAGATTTTTTCCTCAATATTCTTGAAGATGGATTGGAACTATTGTTAAATTTCTATTATAATGATAATGATGATTATATTTATTGATCCAAAAAGACACGGTTGGCTGTGCCAAATTTCATTGAAATCTGATGAATGGATTTTAGAAAAACATGTATCATGTGAAAATTTTGGAAAACAATTTTTTTAGAGTTTTTAACAGATACCATACTCACGAAGCATTCTACTATATTGCTCGTCGGTATTCTACAGTTATTTCCAAAGTTCCAATCTGATCGCTTCGATATTTCTTGAGATATAGAGGAAATATTCTCAAAAGTTCGAATCAACAACAAAATTTTTAAAAGTTCTTCTCAAAATCTCCGAAAGTAAATATTGCACCGGATGGCAACTCAAAACACTTTTGTTAATCATCCATTCCAAACTATGTTATACATTTTATAATAATCTGAAAAAGTCTTCGAAAATTTTTTTTTTTTAATTTCCTCTCATAACAAAGCACAAAGTTGCGGATTGGCAATTTCCAACTAATTTCGATGCTTCAAAATGATCGCATTAGTTTTTGCGATATCGAATAATCAACCTGAAAATTTGTCATAACTCCGAAACCGTTTGGACGATTATATCCGAGATATTTGAAATACAATGGAGTACTCGCATTCATTGAAGGAAAATATACAAATGTATTTTCAACACTTATTCTGACCATGCCTACCTGAAACTCGAGATCAATAATTTCTTTCGTCCGTTCTTCAAGAACGTGATACTATTATAATTTCCAACTCTAGACTATTTCCAATTTAGCAACTAAACCTCTATTATGGTTTGAGGTCTGGGAATATTTGTTCGAACGTTACGATATTGATCTTCTCAAGGAATAATGCCAAATATGGGAGGAACGAACAGGTCAGTGGCTTGTACGCTGAAGGAAAAAAATTGTCTCTCAGGCAGGTTGCTAATACATCCATGACATTCTCATTCTGTCAAATATATGAAATTCTCGAATTTTAAACCGATAATGTACTTAAACTATTTGGTTTGACTCCGTTTATGCTCTAAATTACGGAGGAGAAGTTCGGCCGTCTATGTGTGCTTTTGAAGGAAAATAACCTAGTCTTGAAATCTTTAGGTTAGGTTTGTATGTAGGCTAAATATCTCGGTTAAGTTCGTTGATAGTCAAAATAAGCGGAGTTTTGCACATTTCAAATTATTGAAACTATTCATCAGCTCACAATGAAGTTCAGCATAGACCTGGAGGTCCCTATTCATCAGCATTATTCCAAATTTCAATTAATCGGATACTTATCTTCGAAGATATTGGGATTAAAGTATGACAAATTTATAAAGAGGGTTTTTTTTTTGAGGTATAGTATTTTAAGTTGGCAACATTGTTCTAACTGGCGGTCATTTTGTCAGCTGTCAAGATTTGTGATGTTTAGTTTAGTCTGGTATTTTAACATGAATAGACTGATGCCTGAACATCGCTTCCAAATTGTGCAAACTCATTTTGAAAATAATGGTTTTGTTCGAAATACGTATCGCGCTCTGCTTCCATTTCACGGTCAACATAATCGTCCATCAGAGCAATTAATTCGGCAAAATATAAACTCAATTAAAAGACACAAGTGAGGTTGATTTCTACTTTATTATAAATACATGACGCGTTTCACTACATTGTAGTTTCATCGGATGCTGAGTTGCAACTGTCTCAAAAAGTGTCTTACAGTTAATAAACAACCAATACAGGTACAGAGATATTTCCAACGGGTCAATCATGGAAAAACCAAACCTGGCTTCTAGCTGAATAGGTTTAACAATGGTGAATTTGACAGTTCCGTCTGGTCGTTTAATAAATTCCCAGAATTTCTTAAACGGCTTATCTCTAGAGCCTCCAATAAATTTAATTTCTGCCCTTTGTTCTCTATGTGTAGAATAGATACCACTATACGGAAATATAAACTGTTTTCGCACAACGTCTACACTAATTGATAATACGGATCCACAGACACGTACAGTGAGAACAGAAGCCATTGCTGCTGTGGCTACGCTCTAGAGGAAGACCCGAATTAGTCTATCCGCCATCGTGCACAGCTATAGAGTCGTTCTTCAATTGAACTACTACAATGTGCAGCAGCTGTGGTTTCAACAAGACGGCGCAACATGTCACAAAGCTCGTGCCACAATTGATTTACTGGAAGAAACGTTTGAAAACAGCATAATTTCACGTTCCAGCCCTTGATGGCCTCCAAGATGGTGTGATTTAACGCCGTTAGACTATTTTCTATGGCGATATGTGAAGACGCTAGTATACGTCGATAAGTCCGAAACAATCGAACACTTGGAGGACAACATTCGTCGCGTTATTGATGATATGCGGCCACAAATGTTGTAAAATGTGATTGAAGATTGGACCTCCAGATTAGATTACGTCCGAACCAGCCAGAAATTGTATTCAAATCATAATGCCAAAAAATTATCCTTTGAATTAAGTCAATTTCATGTCAATTTTGAAAATTCATCCTTGCTTCGTTCCATTTCAAAGTTCTATACCACTAAAAAAACACCCTTTACTTGTTTATTCTCGCGTTATCATGGATATTTCCAAAAAAACCCGCAATATTCTGAACTGATCATAATGTAACTGGGTACTTAACTTATTGACGAATGTTAAAGTGCAAACTCATACAATATTTCATGATGATACTCAATCCAGAAATCTCCAACAAAATGCTAAATTTTCTTTTCAACTACGGTCATTTTCCAATAAAATACTGGATTTCAATTAGATCCTACTTGTAATTTTTTAAATAGCGGGAAACTAGAATTTTGAATGGGTGTATCTAGTTAACCATTAGGTGGAACTTACCAATTCGCTAATTCCGCCTTCTATATCAAGCATCAAACTTGCCTACAGTTATCAAATCTCCAACTAAATTCTTTTTGTAGCTATTCCAGTTACGACAGACAGTTAGGTCAGCCTTGAACACAATAACTTTCGCAGGAAACAACTTAGAGACTCAATATTCATAGAGTAGGGTTAGGGCTTGATAACGAAGACTGAATTCGTGAATGGATAATTTTGGTGCTTTCGTCGAAATATCAGATCTGTAATTGTGAAATTAATTGTTTATTTGGCAGTATGAAATATGCAAAATTTCCTTCCCGAAAAAATAATTAACAGAAATGTTTCAAGCCTATTTCCTCATAATTAAATAAATTTTTTTTCAGGAGTACCAAAGGAATAGAAATTCATTCAAGAAACGTGAGTATTTTAAGGTTTGTGCCAATTTGATCGCTTTCTGTGATCGACTGTGATAATGAACAAGTAATGTAGTTTTAGAATACCTGAAAATCTAAATAACTACAAAGGGATAGTCAGTTTTTTAACACTCTGAGAAAAACATAATTCTCTTGTAAGCAAAAATTTAAAACAATATATGTTTAATTCAGCTTCACAGCTTCTGATCTTCTGTTTGAATTGAATGCCACGAGAAAGAAATTGTCGCCATTATAAAACCATTTGTCGCAATTTTCCGGAATCTGTTTCAGTGTTGGTGAATGATGATGCCTTCGAGACTAATGAGAAATTTGGATAACATGTAGTTAAAGAAATTGACAGTATGGTGCCGTTAGGTGATCCATATATTCATTCATAATATGGTAATATATACCAGCATTACTCTTTGTGTCGATCAAGAAGTAACTGGTTCCCATATTTGAACGTACTCATATAAAAAAATTGAGCAAAAATTGTATCCGAGACCGCATAACTAACATGGAATATATTAATAATGTAGGAGCTTTGAGCTTGACTATGAAAGTCATTCTAGTTTTTTGATAGGAGTTATTTCAGTCAGTCTCATCTTTATATTGCGAATTTTGAGGTGAAAACTCATGGTTGTGGGTTCCGGGTTCCTTTTGATCAGTGGGCTTTATGAGTATAGTTGGAAGTAGTGGAACACTTCCGGTCTCCTCCAACTATTTCTTCTATGAAACAAAATTCAAAAATTCTTTCATCCAGGTGTACGAAAAACAATTTCTACCCGTTTCACGCCCATTCGGCTCAAATACACTACCTTCATTATATGGATATTTTGAAAATAGTTATAGTAGTATAAGGAATTTCATCGCAAGATAATGCTCCCTTTCAAATTATTCACGATGAAATGAATTGTTTATGATGTGATTTCCTCTGTTTTGGGTAAAACAATCATATTTTAGAGAGAACGTATCCAATCGATGTGCAAAAATAATGAAAGAAAATATACCTACTGGAATAATAATATCAGTAAGCTTTATGAAATTTATTCGAGATATTTGTCTGTTATTTATTTAATGCTGCTTGATACAAGATGCTCTGGTTGTTGAAAAAATATCGATAGCTTTCAATCAGCTAGAGATTTATGTGAGTCATTTTGTAGCACTATCTGAGATTGAGGTAGCAAGTTTCAAAATAAAATTCTAGAAAAGCACTGACGGGAGGTCCGAAGCTTTTACGCGCTTGTTCGAATTCGTTGCCAAAACTGTCACATATTTAAGTATTGGGCCCGCCAAACGCAGATTTACTCCTTGATATACAGATTTGAAGATCTTTTTCGCATATGGTCCTCACAACATTCTGCATGTACTAAATTTCGATTTGATCCTATATGTTACGGTTAAGGAGTTATAGCCATTTGAAATTTGAGTTTATTTCCCTGACTTCGAGAACTACTGGAGCGATTGGATTTAAAGTTGGCAACTATTTGGAACATAACGACTCGCAACTTTCTTCGGAATTCTGTCGAGATCGTATTGTCAGTGAATAAAAAACAATTCTTACAAAATATGTTTCCATATTTTTTTTCCGAAAAATATCGATTCATCTGAATAAAATTCCAGTCATATCTTAAACTCCGTACTTCACAGCAGTGTACCAAACTTTAGGTGATGCGATTATAATTTCTGGAGATATTTCGAAAAAAAATGTCGAATACTCTGGTTTTTTCCTCGATGTCGACGTTTCTTCGAAATAACTCAAAAACTACTGATTCACTCATGATGGAACTTGGTAACTAGTTTGAAAAAGTCAATTTCGGGATTATCGTATCATCAGAACGAATCGAAAAAAAAATTCAAATTTCTTTTTCCTTATTTTCGGTAGTCCGATCATATTCCTCTTCACAAAATTCTGCATGAAACTTCAAGCTGTAGTTTTTTAGTCAAGTACTGGATTTATATCCGAGATTATCTGTATTTTTGGAAATATTGAAAAAAATTAAATTGGAAGCGGTACCTTCATTCAGTCATGCAGTCCAGTGGTAGCTTCTCAGCCCCATGATCTCAAGGTGTGGGGTTCAAGTTCTTTGCTGGGAAAATTATTTTCCGGTTTGAGGCGACCGTCCAACCATTCGCTGTTGGGTGAACAATTAACAGTGCTGTTCCTAAAGTGGCATAAGGAATCAGATACAAGACACAGAAACAACCGATACCTTACTCACACAAACTATCAGCATTAGTTTCTGAGTGGCAAGGTTCCATATCGGAACCTTGCACAATCGGCAACGATATCAATGTCTGCAGAATCATTGGGCAGATTTTATCCACCCACAAATTCGACCTTCGAAATTAAACCGATAACCTACTCTACAAATGTCGAGTGTCTAAGTTGTTTCTTTCCGAAGTTATTGTCTTTACGGCTGGCCTATGCGCTGATATTGAACAAGATAATTTCCGCAAGACTCTACTCAGATACTTGATAATCGTAGAGTAGGTTTGGAGATTAATTACGGAGTCTGAGTTCGCGCATGGGTAAAATCCACCCAATGATTCCGCAGATATATATTCACATTCAGAATTAAGTTTTTTCAATATTTCCAACAATACAGATCGTATCGAATTTGAAATACAATCCCTCAATGAAAAGACAGCTTGAAGGTTCATTTCGTGGAGACCATATGATCATCATATCGCCAAATATCGAATATTTGAGAAGAAAATGTTTATATGGTTTTTTGTTGATATAATCGAACGGCCATCACAAAATTTTACCTGAAGAATTTCGGAAATATCAACGATAACTAGGAAATAACCTAGACATACGGTTTTTGAAATATCTCCGAAAATTAATATACCATCAAACTGAAATTTCAAAATTTGTGGTAAGTCAAGACTAGAACTATCGTATCAAACTGAATATTTGAAGTACCCTTGTTGAATATTTACTTTTGTGCTAAATTTCATCCACATCCTATTGATGGCCTTCTAGGATAAGAATTTGTCAATAGAAATCTAGAAAACTTTCGAATAAGAATATTTTATTTATGCAACGACTGATACATACAAAGTTTCAAATCCCGTTGTGCGTTGGCATTTTTCTACTCATTACAAAGTTGCGATGTGTTTTCTTCAATACTTCTTCAGATGTTTAGGAAATAACCTCAAAATTCCCAAAAAGAAACCAAATTTGACATGTTTTCTTTTTATATCTCTATATCGAGAATGAAAATCGGATCGAGTTCAAATTTAAAATGCGGCTGTTAAATATCGACTTCAAGGTTTGTGCGTAATTTTTTTTTTTTGAAAAATAATCTCAGGAAAAAAAAATATATTCAACGAAATTCGGAAAATTTTCGAACATAATTTCCTTCAAAACTAGCCAACAAATAGATCCACCCGAAATTTCGAACTTAGTTGTGCGTTGGCATTTTCCTATCAATTAAAAATTTTAAATCTGATCCTTAAGATGTCAAGCGAATAACCTCGAAATTTCGAATAACCAATAAAATTTGACGTATTTTTCTGCCTTTATCTTTAAAAATGAATACCAGATCGAATTGAAATTTGTAATGCTGTTGTTGAATATCGTTCTCAAAGTCCGTGTAGAATTTCTTCGAAATGTGATCAATAATCCCAAAGAAAAAAAAAATTCACTGAAAGTCTGAAAAATTTTGGACTAATTTTTTTTAAATTTTTTATAGCTAGATTCACACGAAATTTTGCGTCAAGTTACGAGGAATAAACCTCAAAATTCCAAAATATTGTAACTCCTAAACTTTTCTTCCGATTTGGCCAAATAACAATCTCAACTGAAATATTTACTGCAAACCAAATCTGAAAATGTCAAGGCTCTAGGTCACACACGGACGGCACGGATTTTTCTTCGCGGAGTCCAACCTATTCGTTCAAGACCACTTTCGGCGCAAAATTGTGAAGAAAACGGTTCATAAAACTTGGATAGAATAGTTATTTAAGTAATTGACAGTCGACTTGTGTTAAGAAATAGATGAATCGTAACCAAAGACTCCGAGTTCGAAGAAATCAACAGGTCAACAACATTAATTATCTTCATGTTACCGATTTTGAGAGGAGTAGAATTATTGCTTAGTGAAATGTTAGCTGGTCCTCTCGCAAAATTAGCTGTTGTGTTAATTGTACTGCAATGACAGTTATTTAATCGCGTCGTGTCTGATCAACCGGGGCGTACCACAGATCGTCAAAATAGGCGCTTCATGCAACTGACTCTACGAGACTGTTTCACGTCAAATCACTGATGAATTGTCCGAAGAAAAAAGTGAACCTCTGTTACTATACGCACGTTATATCGCCTTTGGACTATTTTCATATCGCCCAAGATTAGTACTGCTTTTAAATGCGGACCACTGTCGTCAACGTTTGGGCTGGTCCAGAGAACGGAAGTAGTGAGACGCAGAATGGCAAATGTCGTATTGAGTGAAAAACCGCGGTTCTGTATTCTCTATATCCGTAGAATAGTTGGACTCCGCTGTTGTGTCAGACATGATATTCCGTTTGCTGTTGAGAGGCATCAGATCACCACTTTCATTTAAAGGCAGTGTGATAGCTGCGCGTTATGTTGACGATGTCCAACAAACCACTGTACTGCTTAATCCCAGGAGGTGACAAAGTTTTGTTATGGCCACCCCGTTCACCTGATTTAACATCCAATTGTACATGTGTGGGATTTGAAGGGAAGGAGACTGTTCAGCTTGTACCAACCTCTACAGATTGTGGCGCACTTAAAATTCACGAAATTCGAGTTCCTTGGAACAAGTTATCATCAGCAGGCATTCATCATCTTATTTCGTCATTGCCTAGACATCTACAAAAAAATATATATCGAGCTACAGGCCTGTCGAACACATTATTATTATTTTTGCACAATTGTTGAAAACATTTCTGACGAAGTTATCATTTCATTCTTGATGATAGACTGCCACATTGTCTTTATACAATAGTACAATGACAGGTAAGCCTATATATAACTTGATGTAATTCAATTCGTTGCGAACAATCAAGTTTTTGCATACCCAAATTTGGATCTCCACTACGCCACTGCCAGCTCTGAATAGTACGGTGTCTTTTTGTCAGAAGAGAATTCATGCGGAAACTCGGATAATCTTTAACATTAGACCGGAATCATTACACGGCTCCATGAAAACAGTAAATGACAAACTGAGTTATCTTTTTACGCGTTACAGTTTCTTCGTAGTAGCGCTGCGGTCCTTATTCGAAAACCATTTCTGGCAAACAGTTCGCGATTTCTATACGAATCATGGGTTGTATATCAATAATATAAATGTTTTTCAATATTTCACGAATGCGTGTAAGATGAACTTCAGGAGGATTCAACTGGTGGTGGTTTTAGTTTTGATTTTTGTCTATTTCGAAGACGTCTCCTGTGATGATGGAGATGTTAAAAGTGGGAAGACAGAAATTACTACCTCTTGGGAAACTCGACCTGATTCTGCCACGTGGTCGCTGGAAGCCAGGATTCCTATGACTCCAGGTATTTTTCTCGAATTAAAACAAGTAATATCGTATGTTCGATTTAGTCAACTATTAAGAGACAGGAATGGATTTCAGTCACCTCAAGACATTCTTAATTCGATAATCTTCTAAATAAATCATTTTTTTCAATATAAACAATAATTACCGAAGAAATTTTCATGGAAGTACTAACCTCAAGTCAACACTTTCGAGGACATGTTCGAATTTGTTGTTTGTTTTCACTTATTGAACCAGCCACACTCACGAACTCATCTTTTTCCAATCAAGTACTTGATTTCCTTTCGATCCGATCTGTATGAAAATTCGATAGGTACTAGATTGAAAAAAGACAGCTTCAAGGTTCATTCAGAATTTCATGAGAAAAATAAAAGCATTTTAAAATGAATACCACCCTGCAAGTTTCAAGTCGATAGCGTTTCCCGATCTTACATAATTGTGCCTTCGGTCAGCCGGTCGGACAGGATCGATTTTGATATCAACATCAGTGTATCCAACCTAGTCGTTCGAGAGCATTTCCGGAAAAAATTTCGAAAATTCCAAATATTCGTATAAAATGATAGCACGCTGTTTCCTAGAACATGAGTGCAGTTATATTTTTCTTATTTAGTCATACCCTTGAGCCGATCTAATGCCAAATTTCGCCAAAAACCCTAAATTCAAGGTCTCTGAGGGTCCCATTATAGGTGTATATGATATCATCAGTGATATCACCCTTAAGCATAGTGTTCACTCATGAATATCATAGACATGATATTCATGTTCTTCTGATAAAAAATTTCTGGGAAATAATTAAAAATGAATACTCTCATAACCAAATAATTGACTCAATAAGCGTACGTGTCATTGAAAGTTATTCCTTCTCTTACGTCTCTAATTATTATCTCCAACAAAAGAGTGTTCAAACTCTATTGGTTATGCACAATTAGTGATTGTCTCTTTCGTTTTGCGTCACGATCATGCCTTTCATCGTCTTCCTTTCGTGACTTAACTGGCTGGAGGTCCTACAATATAATTGTAAATGAAGCTTGAAAACCACACGATTTCACGATAGTCATCATTTTTAACCGAACAAACTATCAGAATCTGATTCGATGAAGATGTTGACCTGAAATCCACAAAGTATAATTTAGTGGTTTCCTTCATGTAAATTGTATCACAATGAGGGAAGGAAGCAGTTATTCGTTTCACTTGCACAATATACTTGGAGGGAAGTTATCTAAATGAGGAAATTCAGAATACAGAAACTCACATTCTGAGAGTTTTTTATGCAAAACCAGTGATATATTGCTGCTATTGAGCTCATCGAATCAAATCAAACTTTTATACGTAACCCTTACAGAGTGGTAAGTCACAGGATTAAACTGTTCGGTTCGGTTTCCGTTTGTATGTGCACCAAGTGAAATACGTGTATGTGCACTGAAAAACACATGGAAAACATCAACTCGCAACAAATTGCAGTAATTTGATCCAGTTGTTAGAGAAAAAAATAATTCGAAAATTTCCCACATTTTATCGAGAATTTTTTTTCGCGGAAACCGTCAATCCGATTTCTATGAAATTTTGCATATACCTTGAGTCGATATAACAACCACATTTCAAAATCCCATGTGATTCGATATTCATGTGGAGATTTATGAAAAAAAGTATGCTAAATTTCTATGTTATTTGAAATTTCAAGGTTATTTCCTCAATATACACAATACAGATTTCATGAGATCAGACCTCATTTTTATTCGGAGAATGCAGGAGTGCGACTGCATCTATCCTTTGGAAAATCCAAAAGATCATTATTCGAAATTATTTCAAATTTTTCGACCTAGCGGCCGATCGGTAACTTCTAAAATAAATAACGTAGAAACTCGATATTTGTAGAAGGCCGAATTCGTGACTGGAGTGAAATCCACCCAATGATTCCTCTAATATGCCCGTTAAAAATTTCATTTATTCAATATTTCCAAAAATAAAGACGAGATCGAATTGAAATCCAGTTCTCCAACGAGAAATGATAGCGTCAAGGTCTATGCCGAATTTCATTAGGATAATATGATCAAAAGATCGCAGAATAATGAATATTTGGAAGAAAAATTCGAAATAATTTTTTTAAATGTTCTTATGACACGATCATCACGAAATCTTGCACAAAGTTGCATATCAACATTTTCAAACTAGCTGCCAGATTTCGTTATAATTGAATTAGTATTTTTTCGAGTTATTTTGGGAAGAACAATTATATCGAGATAAAAACCACCAAATTTCACATATTTTTCCGAGTTCCAAATATCTGCAAAAATTATTATTGTATCAAACTGAAATTTGGTGCACTGCCGTGAAATATAGAGCTCAAGGTATGAACATATAACGGGTGTCCCACGAATACCGTTCGTTAGAATATTTTTAGGAAGGGATCAAAATTTACGTTTACAAATTCGGATTCGAGCTTTTACTAGAGAGATGAATGTAAAATTTTGGAGATTGGTGAGACTCTCTTTTTTCGAATGGACAACCTAATATTTTCTAATGAAAATAGATTCCTTATGAAATTCTGAGTTGTCTCAATGTAAAATTTTCGAATTTCTGTCAGAGAATTCTTTTTTCACGTGAAATTACTATAAAACAAAATGAAAATGGCGCTCTGCTGCAACATGGATATCTTCTGGGTTTTTCATTAGAAAATGGTATTTTTTAGGCCTCCGCGAGAAGTAAGAGTAACGATTTTGTCGACAATTTCGAAAACGTTAAAACTCAATCTTTTCAAATTAGAACCTCATTCTTTTATGGCCATTATGTAATCTACGTTGAAAAGTAAAATAGGTGTGGAGATAACACCAATATCGTCAAACTCGTATTTTCTGAGATATTCGTAACAAACAATGTGGGCGATGGCATTTCGAATTTTATTCTCCTCAAAGGGAAAATAATTGTCTCAAAGGAAATGGAGGACATATTGAACATTGATTTGAGATTATTTCCATAGAAATTCTGGATTTTAGGTTTGCTTGTATTTTTGAGAAGATATATCTCATATATTTCCACACCTACATTATTTTTCAACGTAGATTCCATCATGGCCATAAACAAATGGGGTTCTAATTCGAAAAAATTGAGTTTCCATGTTTTTGAAATTGCCAACTTTGAGAATGTTTTCGTGGCCTTCTGTATCATGAGTTTCAGTTCTGACTATTACGACAGAAGCATTATTTTCACTACCCGCGGAATCCTTAGAACGGCTTTTGCCAACGAAAAACCTGCAACCATGTTTCAGCAGAGCGACATTTTAAATTTTTTTCACGTTGATAAAGGATTTTTTGACAGAAATTCAAAAGTTTTACATTGATACAACTCAGAATTTCATGAGGAATCCATTTTTGTTATAAAATATAGTGCTTCCCATTAGAAAAAAGAAAGTTGGAGTCACGATCCTAAGTAATATACAGGCAGTCATCTTTTCAGTCAAAGCTTAGATCCTAAATTGCAGACGTGAATTTAGATTCCTACCTAAAAATATTTTAACCATTGTTATTCGTGGGACACCCGTTAAATTTCGAATATGATAAATGATTTCGAGAAAAAAATTTTTCGAAATTTTTTTCAGAATTTACTGACAGTACGATCTCTACAGAATTTCATGCAAAGTTGCGAGTCTTTGTGCTTCAAGTATCTGCCCAATCGCTGTAGTAGTTGTGGAAAAATCAGGAAAATGATTTCAAAAGGTTAAATCACTATAACTCCGGAATCATTAGGCTGGTTTGGCCCTTTAACGCAACCGCCGCATTCCTACGCGCGATTTACCTGATAGTTTCAAGTCGCTTGCTTGCTTGCTTCATTCGTCAGTTATCGTGTCATCAGCCAGACAACCGGCCGGCCGGACTACTGGCCAGCCAGACAACCGCCCGGCTGGACAGGAAGTCTAACTTAGTCGTTTGAGACCATTTTCGGGAAAAAATTCGAAAATTACTGACATTTGGGATGAAACGATAGCACGCTGTTCCCCTAGAACATGCGCGCAAAAATCTGGTAAAGACTTTGCAGTCACTTTCAAGCAACAGTGTTTACAATTTCAGTTCGATCTCATATAAATATTCGGAGATATCAGGAAAAAATTTGTCGAATTTCTTGGTTGTTTCTAAGTATCGTTATTATATTTGGAAATATTGAGAACTTAGAATTTTGAATGTGTATAGTATATGCGATATCATTGGGTGGATTTTATCAATTCGCGCTGTGCACAAGCACATGCGCGCATAAAGTGGAACAGGCCTCGAAGTAGATACTTATCAACAAAATTTCAATTTCATCCGATATTCATTCACGGAGAAAATGTGAAAAAAAATTTTCGGAAACCATTAATCTCCAATAAAATTTGGCACAAACTTTCAAGTCAATATTATAGAGTGCTCAAATGTCAGTTTGATCCGATATTGATTTCAGGAGATATTGGAAAAGAAATATGTCTAATTTTGTAGCTGTTTGGAATTCGGAGATTTCTACAGCCGTCTTCAATACTCTACTCCAAAGACGGTTCTGGTTTTTTCCCAGATATCGTTATTGTTTTCGAAATATCTAAAGAAATTCTGATTCGACGATGATGAAACTTGGTAACTTAGTTGGCTATTGCTGATCAGCAAATCTTTGCAAAATTTGTTGATAACATTTCGATTAGATCAAAAAAAAATAAACCTTTCAGAATTTTTTTCAAATACTTTATAGTTGGCGGTATACTAATCATATACTCCTCACGAAATTCCGCATGAGTCTTCAAGCTGTCATTTTTCATTGAAGAAGAGTATTTAAATTCGATATAATCTGTATTTTGGGAAATATTGGGCGAACTACATTTTGCATGGGTATATCTTTGGAATCATTGGGTGGATTTCACCAAATTGCGTAATGGGACTTCCTTATTAAACTCCAAACATATAAAATGCATGTCTCTAAGTACACTCTTTCAGAAGTTACTAAATTCGCTATCGGTGGTTGAGCTGGTCGTGAACATAATAATTTCCGTAAAAAACGACTTGGAGACTTGATATTTGTAGAGTAAAAATGGGTGAATTCGTCTGAGGATTCCGTAAACAAAAGTACC
Source organism: Myrrha octodecimguttata (assembly GCA_958510865.1). Lineage (NCBI taxonomy): Eukaryota > Metazoa > Arthropoda > Insecta > Coleoptera > Coccinellidae > Myrrha > Myrrha octodecimguttata. The sequence goes on from OY294060.1 coordinate 2,018,121, forward strand.
CATTAAAAATTTAATGTTTTCAATATTTACAAAACTACGCATTTGATGGAATTAAATCGAATTGATCTGAAAATAGTAGCTTGAGGTTCGTGCAGAATTCCGTGAGAACCATGTGAAAAAAAATCGCCAAATCTTTCCAGCAGGAAGTCAAGCTGAATAATAGGTGAACAGGGGATGGCTTTGGCAACGAATGTGAACAAGCGCGTTGAAGCTCCTGACCTCACGTCAGTGTTTCTCTAGGATTCTTTACATACGTAATTGAACAATTACCCTCGATGTTTCGTTATTACGTACCCTATTTGTCTGCTCGACTGACGGTAGGGAAATATACGCATACGTTGGAGCTTGTTACGTGGGTGGTTCAGGCACATGACAAATTAATAAAAGTACTTGTTAGTTAATAAAATAGAAATTGAAAAGGCAAATTCCTTTTTAGTGGGTGAAATCATTTTGAGAAGTGGCCCATAAATCTGTGAAATAAACAATATCAAGTGAACTTCTCCACCAATAAGTATAGACATTGTATCTTCATATAATGGAGAGATAATGCTTCGTGCGCGCGTTTTTTCAGAGAACGGCGTGCCATCATGTTGTCCAAATATTTGTCATTTTCGAATTTCGAGCCGAAAGTGATCTCAGACGACTATCTTTGACTCAATGATGACGAATCCGGTGTCAAAAACTTTTCTGTCCGATCGGCCGTCCCAAGACACGTTAACTGTCGAACAGAGCAAGCTAGCAACTTAAATCTTTTTGGGTATGCTTCACATCAAAATGCGGCGGTTGACCTCGTTAATCAGACAAATTGTTTCGAAGTTATGTATGTATAGTCATTTAAATTTTCTTGATAACTGCAGGAACAACTCGAGCGATCGGATTGAAACCTGGTAGTCAGTTGAAACATACCGAGGCACAACCAATTACAAAATTTTGTTTGAAACGTATGGTCAGTTGATTAAGAAAAAGTTTCTAAATTTTTTTCTTGTTCGGAATTTTTTTCGGATTTCGACGAAATTTTGGACAGGCCTCAAACTCTATATTTCGCAGTGTACTAAAATATCTCCTTAAGTACTGATCTACTTATGCTGAAACTCGGAAGCTGGTTGAAAATTGCTGATTCACAACTTTATGAAAATTTCGTGATAATCCTATCATTAGAACTATCGAAAAAAAAATTTGGAAATTTTTCTCTAAATTTATTTTTTTTTTCATAAACTATTCATCAGAGTCGGAAGAAAATTTGATTCATGATAGCGCACCTACTTTTAGTTCGATCTGGCTCAAATTTTTGGAAAAAATATGACAAATATCGTGTTTTTCCTCGCATGTTTTGGGAAACAGCGTACTGGCGTTTTGTTCAAACGGCTGAAAGTTTCTAATTTTTAACCGAAAATTGTCTCAAACTACTAGGTTGAACTGAACTGTTGACGAATCTGGTGTCAAAATCGATTCTTTCCGGACGGTCGGCCGACCGTATGCACAATTACGGGCATACGGGAAATCCTATCGATCTCAAACTTTCAGGATAGGTGACAATTCAAAATGCGACGGTTGGGTTCCTGAATGGGCGAAATCAGCCGAGCAGTCTAGAGTTAGAGCATTTGAAATTTTGAGATTATTTCCGTGATTATTCGGGAACTACTGAGACGATTGGATTGAAAATTGGCGGTAAGTTGAAGTATGAGAATTTTCTGGAGATCATATTGTCGGTAAATTGAAAAAAAAATAATTTTTTCAAAATTTTTCCCAAAAAGTTTTTTTTTCGAAAACTATCCACCATATTCAAAAAAAGTTCCGCTTGGACTTTGAGCTTTATATTTCACAGCAGTGTACCAAATAATTATTCGATACGATTATATTATTGGTCAAAAATTTGAAATTTCGTGTTTTTTTCCAGGTATCGCTGTTATTTCCGGAATAACTCTAAACAACTGAACCAACATCAATGGAAATTGGTATCTAGTTGAAAAAAGCTGATTAAAAATTTTGTTCAAAATTTGGTGATGATCGTGTTATTCAAATTCTTTTCTAAAGCAGTAATTTTTGACGTATTGACTACCACGCAACCTTACTTTCTGATGTGAAGATTTGGGGATCTTCTTCTCATAGAATTACTAGAATTTTGCATACATCGTACGTCTGAATGATTGAGATAAGATTTAATGGTTCAAATGGTTTCAAAACATAAGCTATGAAAATTCATTTCAACCCAAAAATGATCTCAAACGCACGCATTTTCGGGGATAATTCCTAATTAAATTAAAGACAACAACGGTCAACAACAACAATAAGTTTATATTAGGTACATTGTATCAAACATTGCTCACCCTATACTCGTATACCTCCTTTCTAGAACTGCAGATAAACGGTGTTTTATTTTTCCATTTTCACCTCCTATATAATTTTCTTCTTTGATTTCAGAATTCGATCCGCTCAAAAATGAAGGCAGAGGAAGAAAGAAAAAATTGAAAAAACAAATCCAGAAGTTTTTACTCCCACTTCTTCTAGCATACAAGCTGAAATTTTTCACTCTGATTCCTGTTCTTATTGGAGGACTTCTTTTACTCACTGGAGCTACAGGCTTGGCTGGATTCTTCTTCGCTTTATTCGCGGCTGTAATGGGACTCAAAAGTCATCATGACCACTGAAAAAAACATTATCAGGCTTTGAAATGATTGTACTAAGCACTCTTCGACAGTGTTAGAATCTACCTCAATACATATTGAATATGTGTATTTTCGATGGTATATATACACTTGTCAAGATACCATATTTGATTCTGATTTCATTCCAGATGACAGAAAAGATCCCTGGGACTAAAATGTATGTAGCTTTTTAGGGATAAATAAATAAACTATATAGGTTTTTACCCGGGATTGATTAGAATTTGTTGAGTATAACATTAGGAATCACATTTGAGAGATATATTCTTATACGTATAAATATTTATTTATTTATTTATTGATTTAGATTAAGATTTTATAAGTTTTCCTATTTTCCACATACAAGATTAAAACGAATATGATTGAATCAGTTGATTCTCATTCCATCCAACAATCCTTAGTAGTCTTGTGTTTATCAATTATACATACAAATAAACAGAATATAAAGGGTTTCGAGGTTAGTAGTAGATACCAAGACTTCATTAAATATTTACCTGGTCGATTTCATTCATACACAAAACACCCACATATGGGTTCTCCTCCTCACCTCTCCAAGTTACTCTAAAAATATCGATTCTCTAAATGGATTCTCACTGTGTTAACGATTGGGTGTTTGGCCCATTGGAAACACAATAACTTTCAAAAGAAACAACTTAGGAACCCTTTAGTTGTAGATTAGGTTTGGGGCTATACAGGGTGAGTCTTTAAGTTGTACTGTAATTTCAACCATAGATTCCTCTCAAGTAAAACATTTTTTTCATTTGCCATTTTTCCAGATTCGGCTCAGGTAAAAAGTTATAAGCATTTAAACATTTCTCGATGTGCTAATACACTCATGCGCTTTGTTTGCAAGTTCACCACAGATATCTCTTACAATGATTTCTTTTTGGAGATTTCTTGGAGAATAACTAATCCAAGGTTTGAAATTCAAAGAAACAAGATTGACAAAACTCATTCACCCACTTAATTCTTATGATTTGGTGCCTTTTGCGATATTATCGCAAGAACATTCCACTACACTGGACTTGAAACACTGATCTTCAACTTGATGTTCATGCAATATCCAATTTCATTCCACTATATGATTATACACAATTCCATCCTCGCCCATTATCATATTGAAAACTCCATAATTATACTTTTTCCGCGAAATTTATAAATGAATTATCAATCAATTAACCTCAAAATATTCTCTAAACTTATAATAACATGTTATTCTATGTCTACGAATGTTATGGTTAGGTCTGTGGTATGATCGCGATATACCTAAATTCATGATGAAAAAAACCTGGCGTGCTCATCTGAAAAATGAGTGACATCAGCAAGATCAAAATACAAAGAGTTGTATATTCTGTGCTTTGAATTAACATGCAAATTCAAAGCATAGAGTAAAGAACTCTTTGTAATTTAATCTTGCTGACGTCACTCATTTTTCAGATGAGCACACCATTTTTTCACATCATGTCTAAATTATATACCTAAATTAGTTCTATGCGAAATAGATGAATATTTATGTGTATTTCATGGTCCGGATAAACGTGAACCCAGCTCTATTTACTTCCCCTACAAGATCAGGGGCGGATCCATAAATATAAGGTGGTTTTTGAATTTTATCCGATTTCATAATATTCAACGTTGAATATCTGCAAAACGGTGCGTCTAAAGAAAAATTATAAAGAATAATCAAGTATTTTAAAACGATTGAAGATTCTTATAATGACATAAGATAAACTTTATCTGTTTTATTCATGCTAATTTCGTATAGTTATATGAATTGGCGAGTCTATAACTCGGAAACTGTTTGTAGTTGGATGAGAGTGATTACTGAAGAATATGTGTAATAGTTATAGAAAATTTCACCCCAAAATTCATCTCATTCGGAGTTACCATATCAAAGCTACAAAACAAAAACTGATTTTTTTGGGAATTTAAACAGCCTGTATCTTTTTGCTGGAGCCTAACTTAAAAAATGATAAATGAAAAAAGTGTTTCATTTGATAAGAGGAATCTATGGTTAAAATTAATGTACAACTTAAAGACTCACCCTGTATAACGGAGGTCGAATTCGTGAATGAGTAAAATCCGCTCATTGATTTCGCAGATATAAAATCCATTCGAAATTTTACTATCCCTATATTTTCAAGAATAGGGATGGGATCGATTTGAAATTGAGTAGTTGGTTGAGAAATGACGGCGTGAAGGTTAATGCAAAATTTCTGGAGCAAATGGGTTCGAATTTGAACAAGCGCGTCAGTGTTTTCTTGAATTTCCGTCAAACGGGGTTAAATGAATCGAAAAAACTACTCTTTTATTGCTGTTTCCGAAACTAGCGGAAGATAAAATATGCAAAAAATACTGTTTTTTCTTGCACCTTTTCCAAGGGATTCAAGATCTATATTCACTCTATACAAGTATGGGAACCGCTCATTTTCCCATTTTTTTCGACAAAGTGTGGTACAGCGTTTTGTTTTTTTTCAAATAATAATGGGTAAAGTTAATTAATAAGGAAGTTTCATGATAGTGTATATTGTTACACACGGTTTCACGCTAAAAAAACACGATTTTTTTTTCAGAAAAACCTTTATTTAGAGTTACGAGTTAATCGAACCTTGAGCAGACGAACAAACGTGAGAAAACAAATGAACACAAATCCTTCTCAATCTCAGGAACTATTGAGATCGTGAGAATATACTCACATTCTATTATCAATTTTTGGGCTATTATATCACAAAAAATCTCAACTTTTACTGCATCATCAATAGCTAGGAACTTATTCTGAATTTTAGAGTTCGACATTTAAGATATTAAGAAAATATTTACACCTTTCAACAGATTTGGTCAACACCTTTTGAAGAACTCGATTGTAGCCAATTATAGATGAACATATCCTGAATTTCTGGTTATACAAAATATCTTTTTTCTGAGCCCTTGTTTTTAAACTGTTGATGGTGTGTTCATCATTATCGATTATTTAAATTTTGGCAATATAGAGTCTTTCCCGTCTTATGGGCAGTAGGTTGTAGGAGAGAGTGAAGTAGTTGTGGTCTGCCGAACCCACCTTAATAGAATTTCAGCTATAAAGACTGATTTTAATTACGTTTTACGACTGATTCATTTTACTCCCCACATTGTTCATTTTAGGTAGAATAATTCATAGTTACTGGTATCAATACTGAAACAATAAATTCAGGAATATGTTGCCTAGATGATCAAGCCACTCCTCTTATCAGTCATATACCCTCAGCACATGCGCACTTTCTCCGTCAACTAAAGGGGCCTTTTGTGCGAGGGAGATTTGGGTATTTGGGGAATCGGTGATTCACCCCATTGGCTGACGATGATCACGTGATCGTTGTCGGCCAATAGGGAAGAATCCCCGATTACCCAAATACCCGAATCTCCCTCGCACCAAAGCTAGCTTTTATGTTTGCGACTTTTACTCACCCAACGAGTTACGCAATTGGAACAATATTTTCGTGCAAGACGCACCTGTTTTCGGGATCGGCGCGGCGCTTCTCATATTGACACAGTTAGCATACTGGAACACAAAAGTCATGCGCGAACCGCATAGAACACGAAAATATTGAATCTGCGCATCAGAATCTGACAACTGAACCGGCTGATTTACTTTATCCTAACCGATTCACTTAACCCCGTTTGACGGTTCTTTATGTACCATCTGCCAAAGATTAAAAAATATACGTTCCAATTTAAAATTTTCGGTTCGCATAGCCAAATTAGTTATGATACTAAATATTGGCGCAGTGCAGAATTTTTATTGAAAAACACTGACGAAATATTCCGAAACTGGTGAGTCCCCGCCGACACCATTTTTTCATGAGAATTCAAAGAACTCGGAAACTGTTGAGTTTTGACCAAAAGTAGGACGTATTATTTTGTAAATGTTATACCAAACAATCCATCTGCTGATGCAATAATCCTAACTCTCACAAGCTTTAAGCTTCTGAGGGGTTTCGTTGAAGCCTAGGATAGTCGGAAATTACAAATACAAATAATATACTGGATGTTTCATTTGAAATAAGGAAGAAGGTGACGGTTTGCGATATAACCGTAAGTTGGAGAGGTCTGAATATATTTGAGGGGGGAAGTTCATAGTCGAAAACTTACAAACGCAAATTTTCAGCTCAAAAATATGATCTGTTTTCCGTATAAGCTATTCACCGTGGAACACCCTATATACAAATAGTCAGAGAGTATCTAGTTGAGGTGTTGCATACATTCTCCCTGAATAGTTAAATTAAATACCTGAAATCAATAGATATACATCTTTCTTCTGAACTGTCGTTCGTAAAGGGTTTTCCAAACATATAGTATTTGGACACGGATTCAAAGGAGTATCAAAATGAAATGTATCTTCATCGCAAGTATTAATTCACTTTGTCATGAATGAAATTCAACATTAACCATACGCCGACCGCGTGCTCGTTTGCAGGAGATTATTCTTTGGACTCAGTTTTACATAACTTTTTCATTCAAGTCGACGGATATTCTTTCGATTTCCAATTCAAAGTTGGCTCTGAGCTCAGCCAATGTGGCGGGCTTGTTTGCGTACACCAATGACTTAAGCTAGAGGTAGCCTCGCAGAAAAAAATCTAAGGGCGTCAAATCCCAAGAACGACGGGAAAAGTTGAAGGGACCATTTCTCAGAAAGATCTGGTCACCAAACATCCAAAAATGTGTTTGTTTCGCCTGCTGTGTGACATGGGGCACCGACCTGCTAAAACCACATCTCCTCAATGTCGAGGGCACCCATCTGGATGAACAAAAACTTTTCCATATAGCGATCTCCATTAACTGTAACATGACTGTCATTTTCACCAACAAAGAAATATGGCCACATAAAAATCCCACCAAACGGTCAGTTTTAAAGAATATAGTAATTTCTCACGAATCACATACGAATCTTCAGCAGACCAGTCACGCATATTTTGTTTATTGACAAAGCAACTAAGCCAAAAATGAGATTCATCACTGAATTTGGGATCTTCCCAAACTTTTTCAGACTTCAATTTGACAACGCTGCAAATTTTGCACAAGGGTTTATTATTTTTTCAGTTGAATAACCAAATACTATTGATACCTTAAATGAAACTTATAAGGCGTGCCTAAAAAGTAACGTAACTCGTCAATAATTCTTGTACGAAGAATTAATAAGGAAAATCTTCGCACCTGTGGCTTTTTAATTTCGAAAGCAATTTATCCTGTGTTTTTTGAATTTTTAGATTCCTCACCCCCTACGCCACGCACCCCAATACCTCATTTCTTCAAATGGGAATATATGGATTGTGATACATCAAATGAAAGGTAATTTTATCACTCATTCAGCGATATTAACTATTATTGAGGGAAATCCTCGAACTCATAGGTTTTGTAATTTAAGTCAAATTAATATTTAAATTTTATTTTCGTTCACATAACTGAATTGGTCATCGAATGACCTTTGATGCGATATATCACATGCAATATTTTTCAAAAAAAAAAATTGAGGTTTACGGATATAAACCCCCAACTTTAAAACTGCATGCATTTCTCAAACTTCGAAAATAGAAATCAGTGGGTAGGAGGATATTTTTCAATATTCATTAATTCAAGAATAACAACCTGACACCAATCACAAATTGTTAATTTCGTAATGATAAAATAGCATAACCAACAATTTTTTTTTTTTGGTCGATCACTAAGGTTTATTATTTGATTTCATCAAATAATGAAAGACATGTAAAAATAAATAATTATATTCGGGAACATGTACCTAAATATTTCCCTTCATTATTTTTGTCGCAAAGTTCCACTACTTTAGTGTTGGACTTGGTCATTGAATCATCCTCACCACATCTTCACAACACATTTTTTTACTTTTTTCACCTAACAATATTTGATAAATCTAAGGGAACTTCCGGTCAAAACATTCAAGAAAGGTTAGAATGCGAGTTTTCCCTTTAAACGAAAATGCGGTAATTTTCATGAAAAACCTTTAGAACATCATATTTCAAATATATAATTTCAATATTATATTTTTAAGAAAATGTTTGATTACCTAAAACTGAAAAATAAAAATGGGGATTTGAAATTTAAAGGGATTCGTCCTGAGTGCACGATATGGCAACTTCGAATTCAGCTTTCTCGGAAAGAAAAGGACGTCAAATTTGTCACTTTGCTTAGGAAAACAGAGATAGCTATACTTCGATCTGGTTAGAGTAGAAGACAACGACCAAGGAATAGAAAAAGAGCACAGACTGTCATACTGTCATATTACTGACCAATCGCAAACGGAAACGAATAACAATTTGTTTGATTATATTGACCAATAACACATGTGTACCACAGCAGTAATGACCCAAATTCAGGGAAAACCCCCATTATACATCTAATCAGTTCGATCGACCTCCGAGTAGATAGATCCGATTAGTAATCGGGAATTCGTCGATCAAACTACGTTGAAAATAAGAACGCCCTGCTCAAATTCACCGATTTCTCTGATGAGAATTGGAACGCCTTGATGATTTAACGATTAATCGATTAGATATTTCGATCAAAATAATAACGCACCCTATTAAACAAAATAATACTAAATTCGAACAAATCAGGGCATGGGGTGCGTTTAGATTGAAAAATCAAAATGTTGCGTTGCATCTGTTTCAACTCATAGTAAAACTCAATTGAACTGAAGAATAATGATAGCGAATGATGATGTCATACGAAAATGACGAAATGGAAAAAATTATTATATAAACTCAAGAAACTGTAGGATGTCAGCCCCTTCGTACATGATGAAGCTACTCACTAGTTACTCTATTGAAGAACATGGGTCGTCAGATAACTTGAGCTAATTCTAACAACATTTTCATGTTTGTATGTAGAACAAGAAGTTCATTTCAGCGTTCCACATAATGTTTTATCAAAACGACTTGGATTTATCATTTTATAGGGTATTCTGCTCTAGTTGGAATTGCTCATTTTGTAAACAATGTCAGTGAAGTAACAATCCGGTAGCATGGAGTTCAGAGTTAAGGTTTTCGGCATTATTGGTATAGTCTTTCTTATTGTGCCTGCTTACTCCTATTTCATACTGAATAATAATAGTGGAACAAGTCTTAGTTTAGAGCTTTCAACAAAAGGTAGGTGAAATCAGTAAATAAATAAAGTATGTGGGACGAACCGATGAAGAACATTTTTTTCAAATATTCGAAACATAGCAATCTGAAAATATTTGAATCCAGATATCGAAAGAGAAGAAAAAAGCTTCAAGAGTAGTTTGTCATTCTTAATAACACCGCGAATAAATTTCCGTACAACGCTCACTCCCTAGTCGGCGACACAAAAAAATCCACTTAAAAGAAGTCAGAAATTTTTGAGCTGTTGTTCAAATCCTACACAGAGTGGCCACCAATCTAGGTACTGACCCTGCCCACCCCTACTTGGTGTCCACATAAAAATTCCCATATTACGATTTTAGAATTGTTTATTTGTAGCGTAGATTCGAAAGTCATAACAATTTAGAACGAATTCATGAATTGGTAGAATAAGCCGAATGATTTTTTGGATACATATCCAAGAATTTATTTTTTCATCAATCTTCAATGCACGTCCGATCAAGTCAAAACCTGATATTTCATTGCAAAATTAAGACTTTTCGTACTTTGCGTACTTTCAGGCTGATCCTTCTATTTATGATCGTTGTAACATAATTCACTTCACGTAAGTTTGTTCCATATTGTTTGATGAATGTACCTGGAAATGTTTTCTGCTCTTTCAACCATATCCCAGAATCCTCTTTTGAGTTTGAGAGCAATTAAATTTCTTACTTACAAACCTGAAATTTGCAATTTTTTTTCCCTTATTCCTGATTATACTCTCTAATGACACCACTTATCACATAGAATATCATTGAAATTGGTTGAATATATCTGAGGAAGAGCTCACAGCTTCTGGAAAACCCTCTATATATATGAAAGAAGAGTCGTGAGGAGATTTTAAAGAACATTTTCCAACTCGAACATATGTCCTCTATCTTGATATAAACAGCGTTTGAACGATCAAATTTTCATCGGTAACTAGATACCCTGTATGAATCAATTAATATTCAAAACTAAGGAGAACTGGAATTCACATTTCGATTGACAACAATAAATTCCTTGCGAGAAATAAAATAACTGAATCTGTTTCGGTATATATCCACAGCTTGGCATCGGATGAAATTAAGCATATACCAAAAATGAAGATTATTTCATAAAAAATATGTCTTTTTCATAGACCTATAAAACTATATGGACATGGCTTAAAGAGAGAGGAAGCGGGCCGACAAAGAGGGAACTAGGGCGGGCCAAACCATCATAGAATACGGCAAAAATAAGACAGATCAGTTTGAAGCCATAGACTATAATAATGACCTTGGGTTTCACAAAGCTTAATCCTCTGATCAACGCCTTGATATTCTGTGGTATTGCTAAAAATGAACTGAAATTGAACATAGAATTGTCTTAAGCAGAACAATCAAGTTAATCAGAGCTTTGTGAAACCCGCTGTTAATCAGTTTGAAATAAATTTTTTTCGAAAGTTTTGAAAGTCACATTTGTTTTTCCCAAAGTATTTCAAAGCAGATTTTGATTTATAGTATAAAGACTGTATGTAAGATATAATTTTCGTGGTGTTTTCGTTTTTTGTGTTTTCGTAAGTTTTTGAATAGAAACCGGATTCACTGTCAAACGAATAATGGTGAATTCTTGCTGTGTCATTAATTGTACGAGGAGATATAAAAAAGGGGAAAACGTGAAATTCCATAAGTGAGTTTACCTTGCATGAATAACTGTGAATTTGTTCATTTTTTGCGTGCTTTTTGTTGGAAAGAAGAGCGCGATATCCTTCCGTTACAATGTCAGTATTTTTTGAGCAAAAAATTTTCTTACTGATGAAAAATTTGTGATCAAACTGGATTCTGTCCGTCCGCCTGGCAGGTCTGCGGTCTTGGTTTTATGTTCGTTAACGAACTAAATCCCGAAGAACTATTTTGATTGTGGTTGAAAAATGGGACTCAACTGCTTCTTGGGGTCAAAATAATTTTTATAATACTGGTCCGAAGTTTCGTTAATCATTATACATATATCATGCTCCCTTAAGATTTCGGAGTTATGGCCGGCTGATCATCTGTTTTTCCATAATTACTCGAAAGCTACACTCTGATGATCAAAATCAATGAGGAATATCAGTTCGAGATAAAATACTGCACAGAACCAAAGACACACCATATAGAACAGTCATCATTCACGTTGTGAAGTTCAAAATTACCGCCATTCCGTGTTTTCTCTGATTGGCCTATTTCCTTCATGTCCCTGTCACTAGTCGCATGTTATTTTAATCGTGTATCTTGTCTATGGTCTGCCCGCTCCAGTTCCATCTCTCTCTCGGACCTCTCACTTGGTTCATTATCCCCATTCGACTCTTCACAAATGGATTCGTACGCCGTGTCCAGAGAGTTTAATATGTCTATGGTCTTTTTACGCGATTGTTCCAGGGAACAGCGCGTTATCATTTCGAATTTCGAGCCGAAAATGGTTTTAAACGATTGGGTTGAACTCCCTGAAGAAGAATGCGTGGTCAAATTCGATTCTGTTCGCCCGTCCGTATGTGCTCTTACTTTCGAAGGAAAAGACTTAGTAACTTAAAAAAGACTACGTTTTGGAATCCGAATATCTCGGTCAGGTTCCTTAATGGGTCGAATCGGTTGATAGTTTCGGAGTTTAACCCATTTGAAATTTTGAGGTTATTTTCTCGATATCTCATGGAGTATTGACTCGATCAAATTGAAACTTCGTGAGATAGTTTTGAAATAGCAACTCGCAACTTGGAGCAAATTTTGTTGTGGATGCATTTTCAAAAGAATTTCATTCGGAAATCTTCGAAATTTTTGATGAAAATTTTTTTCCTCTGAAAATATCGACTATATTCTCATAGAATTTGGCACAAACCTAAAAGTAAGTAGTCAACAAAGATGTTCCAATTTTCAATTCGATCTGTTATTTACTTTCGGAGATATAAGGAAGAAAATGTGCAAAATTTCGTTGTTATTTGGGATTTAAACGTTATTTCCGTAATATCTCAAAAAGTACAAATGGAATCAGACTGTAACTTCGTAATCAGGTGGAGATTACTAACACGCAACGAAGTGAAAAATTTCGTGTTGATCTAATAGTTATAATTTCAGCAAGCGCGTGAAAGCTCCTGACCTCACAGATTTTTTTATACATTTTTTTCAAATAAGTACCTACCTAAATATTTTTTGAAATCATTCATGCTCCGCTATGCCAATTGATGTTTTCTATTTCATCACTTTCTCAGTGCTTTGACAAGATAATACAGACTCGATCAAAAGTAAATTATAGTCTCATTCGGTCTCAATGCTTATTTCAGAATACAAGATTCATTCTTCAATCAAAGCATGATCAATGCATGATAGAGAAGAAAATTCAACTTTTTTACATGATACTCCTGATTCCTGAAAATATTAATATTTTTTGTGACTATCCAGCAGCACTAAAAACTGATGTTATCTATTTTTCAGCGTTTGGGGAACCTCGGATAAAGAAACACAAATTCCATCTCATTCTACCCCTAGTCGTCAGTGCCCTTCTGATAAAATCTATCATATTTCCGCTGATGGTAAAAGCTATGGCTGTCATGTCCAGTATAGCTGTTATGTTGAGTTTCATGAGTTTAATCGTATCTTCTATCATTGGATATTCCAAATTGGCATACAGCACAGCTGCACCGAATTTTAAAGTTGTCTATGTTGATAATAAACCGAAAAAGACCTGGACGCAACCTGGGGAGTACAACGTTCCTCCTATATTTAGATCCCTATTTTCTTATGTTCCCCACGACGAAGCGTTTATTTTAGGTGATGACAAACCGAAAATTATAGATCATTATCATAGTTTTGTTGATAAGTAAACTGATAATTATATCAGAGGATATTATTCTTATAAAATAAAATGCTTGATATTCACTTGACCATATTATATATAATAACCCTACTTTTTTCCTAAATAAGAAGCCTCTCCATTTGATTCTACGTACTGACAATGAAATAGCGGAAATTGATAATTCGTAAAACAGCAAAAATCCACAAATATAGTCTAAGAACTCAAGTTATAACGAGAATGATGACTCTCATCCGTATGCCTTCTGGATGAATATGACATTTCGTCAGATAAAATAATTTTCTGAATACAGGTTAATGCACAAATTGGTCTTTCATGCGTTAATGGAGAACTAATCTTAATTTTGTGCTGAAAATTTGCACGTGGGAGTTTTCAACAATGAACATTCACCCTTAAATATTTTCAGACCCTAGCAACTTATACAGGAAAAAGTATACTACTCTCCTATTTCAAATGGTACACCCAGTATATTGCATCATAACATAGTTCATTTTCTGAAATTTACAAAAAAATACAATACCTTGGGTGAAAAGAAAACTCCAAGGCTTCTGAGTTATTTGACTTAATAAAATGGTATTTCCCAAAGAAATATTTTTCTTTTTCTATTTCACGAATATATGTAGTACTATAACACTGTGTGCTATTTGGACTGAAAATGAAGACGGTATTCATGAGAGGATGATCAATTTGGATAAATCAAATTGATCGAAACTCAAGCAGATCTAATACCTAAATTGAAATCTTTTCGTTTATCAAGGAAATACTAGAAATCAGGGCAAAAAGCAGATTCGAACTGAGTAAGTAGTGAGTGACTTCTGGAAACCATATAATTTAAAAACGTATTACATCATAAATCATTAATTTGGATCAAGTTTCAATCCTAGTTCGCTGTTGGATGAAACATGGTACTCAAAATAAGGTTATAAGAGAATAAAACACACTATTTTTTGAAGGGTTTTTACTCTATTGGCGATCGATTTCGGTTTTGAAATACCATCATCTGGTCAGTTGAAAAACAAATATATCACAGCGTTGTTCTGTCTACAATACTATGTTAAAATTTGTTCTCAAAAAAAAGTTATGCATACAAGTTACAAATGTCAACTCCAATAAATAAATCATTCGTATTCTTATTACTTATTTACGACTTATTTAACGTTTAGAAAAATTGAACTGATATTGCAATATGATTCAATTTATTTAGGAAATGGAAACAGCAATTGGACTCGCTCTGTTGTGAATTATTATGGCGTAGTGACGAACCGGCCATCCGTCCATATGCGTGCTCTAACTTTCGAAACGAAGGACCTAGAGTCTTTATCCGGACTATCTCGGTTGAGTTCGTTAATGCGCCGAATCTGCCGAATGGTTTTTCTGTTACAGTCATTTGAAATTTTGATTTTTCAATCTCTCGAAAAATATTTATCTGATCGAAATGAAACTTTGTTGAAAGATGAACAGTGTCAATAAGAAGAATTAATGGAAAAATTGGAAAAAATTTTTTTTCGGAAATTAATATATTTAATTCTAATTTCACAGCGAGTAAGATTATTTCGAATTCCATACTGTTCGAGAAGAATTATCTTGTGATAGTTGGTTTCTTCGTGTAAAAGTTTTAAATAATCAAAAGTTGTCTTGTGAGCGCATTGTACAAAATGACTACCTAAAGCTGAATTCGGACAATGTTTTTGATGTTCATTAAACCTTTTCTTCACAGTTATTGTTGTCATACTGATATAAAATGATGGACAGTCTGCACAAGTAATTTCATAAATGCCAATGCATTGTTCACGTTCGTTCTTGATTTTTTATTGATTAGAATATTTTCTAACGTTCTGTGTCGTTTGTTGGTCAAGGTGGAATCATATTTATTATATTATTAAATTTACTTTTTTTCGACTGATATTTAATCGAACGGTAAAGAAATGAACTTATTTTTTATGTACAGGTGAGGGCATAATTTGTTGAGTATTATTTTTCTTCTAATAATAATAATAATAATAATAAATCGTCTTTATTAGGTATCTATGAACTTTCTTGGATATTATGGTTCTTTCTTTCTATTTAATTAATAATGTTTCGTTCTGTGTTATAGTTTTTCAAGGTCAAAGGTTTATTTAATAGTCCATTAATTCAAAATCTGAAAGCTGTTCTCTTAATTGGCGGCATAAGAAAAACGGAATAATTTTAGCGAAGATATTGTATTTTCGTTACTAGTAATTTTAAAATCTAGAGAATGGATGGTCTCGGTTGTGGTCTTTTCGAGATTGAATTAATGTCAAATTTTGAATTCATTGTATTGAAGAACAATTCCATTTCTTCCTCTATTCCTGACCAGATACAAAAAATATCCTCGACGTATCTCTCCACATAATTATATTTTCGCTGTGTTGTGATAGCATGATTTGTTCTTCTACATGATTAACATATACGTCAGCAATTGGCGTCTGAATTTAAGATTGCAGCGCCACGGTGGCCAGTTTTAGAACCTTACATACAGACATAGAGTTTGTTTTGATAGTCGATTTTGTACTGTTTGGTTTGATAATTTTTGATTTCACGATTTATTCAAAAGACTCTTTAGAATTTTATAGTTGACGAAAGTATTACTGAGAGTGCATATTTCATTCTTATAAAGTAAGTATGCATCATCCTTCAATCTAATTCAGTGTAGCAACTCTAAATTTACGGGGATATCTCCAAGGTTAGACAGTATTTAATATTATTTATTTTCAGATCTAAATGGAAGGATTGACTTGGATTTCTTAGGCTGTCTTGAAAGTTAAAAAACAGATAGTATTGTAAATACATTTGGAATATTACACAAATACCCATAACTTTACTATTTTTATAGGGAAGGACTAAATACTCAATATATTGTGAATAAAATGAATACATTCACATGAAACTAATGCTACTCGTACTGTAAGCATTATTCATTATGGATTGGCAAATAAATTTTCCAACACTCATATAATTGGTCTTGAAAAAGCTGTAATAAATAAGCCTTGTTCAACTTTTGTTTCATCGGCAGGGGCACTTTGAGCGAAGAGTATTCATCACCGGATATTTCCTTTTTGAGACTCTTTTTTTTCCATAGTTAGTTCTTTCACTAGAACATTTACGTTGTTTCTAATGATCAATTCATGAGGCAGATTTCTGGAAGGTATAGCATTCCTCTTATGTGAATTTCTCTGATTGGATTATGGGCCTGGAAGAAAATTGTGTTCATGAATGTGATCTAATATTTCATGTGCAATTCGTGCTTACGTCTATAAAAATGATCATCATCGGTAAAATGCAGGTAACAGACTCTCATAAATCTTCTGTGTTGGTTTTTATCGATTCTTCAACACTTTCAGGCCGATTTTTTAAGGAAGTTTCTTTCACCCGAACTCGAAATTTTTTACCCGGCTGTAGAAATCTATGGAAAGGGACACTTGTAAAATCACACAAACGCCAAGAAAAATGCATAAACTTTCTCATTTTCTTAACATCTTTCTTTTAACTTGTCAATGATAATGTCTGTAGCTCGGGTAACTCGGATAGCCACCAGAGGGAGTAGTGCTCATCTTCACTCGCCAATTATTCAATAAAGTTCTGTTCGGTTACCCGCCAATTTACAAAGTTTCATTATTTTGTTCACATCTAAGGTCTCCATATTCAATTTGTTATCGAAATTGCAATGTTTGATCGAACATTCTTTTAGTAGTTCAAGAGAATCGTCTACGGGAATGTGTGTGTGAAGATTGACGACATCGAATGACAGAAGAATATACTTTTTTCGGGGGTCTTGTTTAAGTGTTTTGGTATGTCCAATCATTTTCAATGAATTTTCCATTGAGTGGGTCAATTTGTATTACAACTAATTGGTAAACAGGCCGAATATAAATAGTGAAAGATATGGGTCTCATACTATTGATATTGAAACTTTCGAAAGGCGCAAACGTTATGTTATCACGGTTACGCTAAATATTACGTTTTGGTTTTAGCGGTCGTAGACGTATTGCTACACGTTTTTGTTACCGTAGCGTTATCAATTTGTTTGGGTTAGATTTTTGTGTTACAAACTCACATTTATACTCCTTGAGTTTAATAATCATTTGCACTTTTGCATTAGTTTTTTGATTCTGGACAGAATGAAAAAGGAATCGGAAGCAATAATTTCAGCTGGTGCTATTACAGAAGAAGGTGGAACTAGTTATATCGCACAATATAATTGGAATGGTTCTAACTATTCATAATTTCAAACTCCTCATGCTGCTTCCAAGAGTACTTCTTAATTCGTGAAAAAGTAACAATTATTCCTATATATGAAAAAAAATTACTGTGGTAGCACTAATAAATCTTAATGTCTAACATCAGTTGTGTGCAAAAGGTATTATAAAATAGATTCAAAAAAAATCTGGGGAAGTTGTGTAATTAACACCAAAAAACGTGTTACCAAACAGCTTTTCTATGACAGTGATCGTAGCCGGAAGGACCTGAAGCTTAACGAATCCTTCCGATTTATAATAGCGCAACGTAAATTGCGGCTCGCAATTTTCCGTAAATAACGTTAGACGCTAACGCTATTAACGTCGCGTTATTCTGAAACTGAATCTGCGCATGCTTAGATGTCAAAAATAACGTCTGCGGTAATTACGTCACACGAATTTGACACTGCAATATCTCTCTACTCTTGTCCTGCTTATGAAGTTTGGGTAATGGGACTGCATAATTTTGGTGTTTGTGGATTTCTTCCTTTTAGAATGAATTTATTCTTTGAAATTATGAAGGGTAGATATCGTGGATTTTAATAGGAGGAGATGACTTTTATACCGCATATGTAACTCACTTCGAAAAATTTTAGTGTTTTGTCCTTAAATATTTGTTTTTCTATTATGATCAGTTCAGCAGTTTTTCAGCTTTAGTTATGATCAGATTATCCTGAATTATTCTTTTAGGAATGTCTGTAAGTGCTTTTGTTAATGTTCATCTAAAATCAGCTGCTGGCGGTTGCGCACTTCTACCTGTTTATTGGTTTATTATTTAATAAAATCAAATAATAAACCTTAGTGATCGACCAAAAAAAAAAAAAAAATTACCCCCTCCGAAAATTTCACAGTTTACATTTTGAAGTATGTAGATTTGAATGAAGTAATTAAAAAAAATCCGTCCATCCGCCGTCCGTTGTCCGGGGCTTCTCTCGGAAAGTACTGAACCGAAATCCGTGAAACTTGGTAGTAAATTCACGTGTCGCTCGGAATTGATCCTCCAAGCTGTTCAGCAGGATCGGTGTACCCTAAGGGCTTAAAATTGGGGGTTGGAGGAAAAAAAAAATTTCTCGGAAACTTACCAACGAATTTTTGTGAAACTCTCAACGTTGATTACTGTTGCATAACTTAACCTAAAAATTTTCACCCGGATGACATCCGACCAGTAGTCCCTGAGTTATAAAGAAAAATGCTACAAATATGCGAATAATCCCGAGAATGAATCATCACATTCGGTTCTAAGATTGGAATTCAGTGAAATAATCGGTTAACTTTTCAGTCAGAATCATAAATCTGAAAGAAGATGAAAAGATTGTTACCAAATTTTCAACATATATTGAGAAATTTCTAATGGATTCGTTAATTATTTTATAAACACAATGTGCAAAGGCCCCATCGATGTTCTCGACAATTTCATAATCGTTAGTAGTTCAAATTAAATATTTTTGCGATTTCTTTCCTAATATCTGAAACATAACTACAAAAACTCGGATAACAATTATTATTTATAGATATCACCCTGCGAATTACGGGATATAACCATAAATTTCTTCATGGAGCTGAATTATATCTTAAATAAAACTTATATATTATTCATGAATCATTGGTTTTTGACAACCCAAAAACTAATTCCATGAAAAAATTCATTTGAAACATTGAAATCTCAATAAATACTGTTGTATAACTGAATAACCCTTTCCCATGCAGAACGCGAATTAAGAAGCGTTATTTAAAATAATGAATATTTCCAAATTATTCGGTCGATCGGAGGTTTTCTTCAATTTTGGATTGCGTAGTACAATTATCGTCAACATGTGGGTATCCGTTACTGGTTTCAATCGAAATCCAATATTTTTCGTACTGAGACTTTGGAATAGGGGTGAATATAAAAGATAATGAGCATGTATATTGTAAAACAAATTGGAGGATATATGCAAACAAATAAATTAACAAACCGGAAATCTCATCAATTGTCGAGAATCTAATATTAAGGGTAGGACCCTCAGACTAAGGCAGGAGCCGATAATTGACCTGTTCAGAATGGATGTATCGTAGACAGAATATTCCGCATGTTTCAACATCTGGTGGTCCGCAAACTAGTTGTTTGAATTGAACGTTTTTACATTAAACAGACGTTGGGATTTGACACCCTCTTAGTTGAGTGTATCTGACAACTATACGGAACGAAGTTTCTCTTTTAGAATTATTCAGTCGAATTCAAGCTTGAGAGGTTCACGATATATTTGATTTTTCCATAAAAGTTATTGAAAATAACTTTAGGTCTTCAGTTTGTGTATTGGAAATTTTGTGAATCAAGTGAACTCTTATCGGATATATACACTGTGGAAAAATTTTTTTCGGATAAGTTGGACAGGAAGGGTGAGCTTTTTGTTCATTTCATTGATATTTTTCAGAACAAAGCTGAATCCTAGTAAGAATAACATCCACACAGGTAATATTAGCGGAAAATCTTGAATTTTGTTTTACGTATTTGTCGTTAATTTGAGAGTTTAAGTTAATTTTCCCGAAAATTTCTCAAGAAATACTAACGCGATCAAATTGAAACATCATAATTAGTTGTGAAATATCGACGCTCAATTTAATGCATGATTTCGTGAAAATTGTATTGGAAGAAAATTGAATTTTTTCTAAACATTTTTTTCGGAAGCTATTCATTAAAATTCAATAAAATTTGAACCATATTTATTTGCAGAGATATTGGCGAAAAATTTTATGGTCATTTTAAATTTTGAGGTTATTTATCTTATATGTCAAAAGGGGCAAACGTTTTCTGATTTGAATTTCATTTTTATTTGTGTAATACCGACACGCAATTTAATAAGTAATATCGAGAAGATCGTACAGACAAAATATTAGTAAAAAATGTTATTCGGAAATTCAACTTAACTTTAACGAAGGAAACAACATAGTGACTTGACCTTTGTAAAGTAGTTTTTTAAGAAAACTCAACACCAAGATAATTTTCCTATTTTTACTCCAATATTTCATAGGAAATGTGATTTGGAATAAAAAATATTTAAGATTTTCATGAATCCTCTAGGCTTAATAATAAAGTGATTCTTTCAATTCTTTCCAGCAAAATTTTCGTTATATGTTGATACCGCAGTGAATTGGTTTATCTACCATATTTCGGGAATATATTCAGATAAGACAGACAACATGGATACGGTAATTGATTATATCGGTGACAGGACTGAAAATTCTGATGATCAGTCGGACATAAAAACTCCATCTCATAGTAATACCACGGAAACACAAAAAAACACGGGAAACTCATTTCAATTAAAAAATGAGATAGTATTTAGTTTCCACAAAATTCTTTCGCTTCAATATAGCTTCTTCAGGTATCTACATTTTACTGACTGATGGTATATAGTACAACAAGGTTTAAATATGGTCCGGAACGTGCCTAAATAATTATACAAAAGTGTAAAGGTGAGAGTAGGTATCAATTGGGGTTTGCCACAGAGTTTTTAGGTTACAGAAAAATATTCAGTAGTGGAGAGCTATTCACATCTGTTTGTTCATTCAATAGGATTTTGCGGGTGTTGTACCTATTGATTTCTAACGACTCTAGGAGTTATTTAGGTACTTTTGGTTTCGACGTGGATAATTTTGTAGTTACTATTGAATTAAAATATTTCACATGAATTTCTTCATGGAATTGTTTTTCGTTTTGTGAGAAACCAATGAGTTATAAATAATATATACGATTTATTTGAGATATCAATGGTATTGGGTTATTTAACTGAGAAAATAATAAACCCTTGTGTAAAATTTGCAGCGTTTTTTTAAAGGGTCTCAAGTTTCTCCAATATCCTTCGCATTCGTGTTGTAGTAAGGGTTATTGTTGACCTATACCATTGAATGAATACTTTATACAATCTCTATACCTCCACGCAACTGTTGTATTATAAACGTTAAAAGGTTTGGAGATTGGGGCGAATTTATGTCCTAAATTCTGTATTCTCATTTCATCATCATTGAATATTGTTTAAGGAAGATGAATCTGTCGTGGAAAATATAGGTTTTTGCAGTGTTCGTGTCTGGAGTAGAATAATTCGACTTGTTTTCGTCAGTTGGAGGGTTTTGAGTATATTTTTGTCACATATTAGTTCAATGAATTTTGTTTTTCTCTTTCTGTTTGAATCATTATTATAACATCAAGCTTCTCCCTCCAAAGTTTAAACCAGTATCTGATATTCAGTAGTGTGCAATTTCTTCAGTAGGAAATGGTGGAAAAATTAAAATTGATATGTTTTACTCGTTTGTATAACATCCTATTTCAATACAAATTTCAACCTACTATTGTACAGAACAACTTTGTGTTATATGTGCTGAACCTCATTTCTATGTTTTTCAGCTGACCTGATGTTGGTATTCTAAAACGAAAATTGATCGCGAATTGACTGAAATCCCTTAAAAAAAATAATTTATTTTATTTCGTCGCATTCCTATAAAGTGAACATACTCATTGAAAAATTCATAGCCAATATCAAAATATGGCATAAGGGAATACCTTTTTCGGATAACTCGTGTAGGCTTTACTTCCTGTAGTTCACCCACAATCTACAATATGAATGGATCCAAATCTCACTGATGACTAACATTTCCTGAAAACAGTACCTAGCATGTGAATAATTTTTATTTTCAGTAGGTCAGGTGCCAATAAAATGGGCTAAATCAATGTTTCTTGTGTGCTCTTCAAATAAAGCACCTCCCTTTCATTGTTCGACACATAAAATACCATCTTTTGTTTATCTTCGTATCGTATAAAAGTTTCTGTCAATGGTTCACGGAAATAGTTACTGAAATTCATCGAGAGCAGAACCACCTCAAGATGCAGCTCAAGTTTTTTAGTGTTTTGGTGATTTTACTGAGTACAGGATCAAGCAATGTAAGTGTTCCGATGATTTTTTCATGTTATGTTTGAAATGAATTTTTGAGGAATATCGGAAATGGTTCGAGCGAAGAACAGAACAAATTTCTAAAAAAATTACTTTCAACACAAGATATTTGCATACTGGATCACTTTACTCCAGTCTTCAACCTCATATGAAAAAAAGTCATTCATAACTAATTATAACGTAACTCGTGACACATTAAATGATAGTTTTTTTTTCTTTTCTTGGAAAATAAAGTGAATATGGCTCTCGCGTTTTCTTTCAGGCAGAGGTTCCTGCAAGTATAATGAAAAGTTTCCAGAAATGTTTCGACAAGGGTGGCATAAATGGTATCATCAATTGTGCTGGTCTTCGCACGCTCAACATGGTCAGGAGTTTATCTCATAAAAATACAATCGAAATTATACCAGGAATTATGATACAAAGGTGAATTATATATTTACATATGTAGTTTATAATGATAGTGAGGATAGTAATGTTGAAAATCAAAGACATGTTTCGAAAATTTTCCAACTTTCTTTTTTGTTTCGGAAGCCTGGCATCAGGTTTCAATGAAATTCAAACATACCTTGAAGTGAATTTATAAGTACAATGTTTCAAATGCCCTTATGATCTAATATTTATCTTCAGAGATATAAAAAAAATATTTCGAATTTCATATTTGAAATTTTAAGGTTACCTCTTCAACGTCTCAAAAAGAACTAACTCCATCAAAATGAAATTTCATAACCAATTGTAAAATATCGACATGTTACTTTATGCAAAATTCCGTAGGGATCGCACAGTTAAAAAAAAAGTTTACGAAATTTCAGAAACCACTCATTAGATTTCAATGATATTCAACAAATACCCCCAAGTCAGTTTGGACAACTGTGAGTGCGATACGATATTCACTAGCAGACTTATGTGAAAAAAAAAGGTTTACGCAATTTCAGAAACCACTCATTAGATTTCAATGATATTCAACAAATACTCCCAAGTCAGTTTGGACAACTGTGAGTTCGATACCATATTCACTAGCAGACTTATGTGAAAAAAAAAAGTTTACGAAATTTCAGAAACCACTCATTAGATTTCAATGATATTCAACAAATACCCCCAAGTCAGTTTGGACAACTGTGAGTTCGATACGATATTCACTAGCAGACTTATGTGAAAAAAAATTTACCAAATTTCAAAAACCACTCATTAGAATTCAATGATATTCAACAAATACTCCCAAGTCAGTTTGGACAACTGTGAGTTTGATACGATATTCACTAGCAGACTTATGTGGAAGGAAACATATCTAATTTCGTGAATATTTGAAATTCTCAAATTATTTTCTCAAAATCTTGAGACGGCCTCTGCGAAATTTCGTTCAAATTTATCAAGAAGCTTCAAATTATCAATTCGCAAACCAAAAAATTATTACAATTCGATTTCACATTCGTAAATTTGGAAGTATTTTCACAAAATGTTTTGAACAAATGTAATGAATACTCGGGTCGATTCAACGTAACTATCCACAAACGCGACCTTCGTAACTAAGCCCAAAACCTGCTACACAAATATCGAGTATCTAAGTCGTTTCTTTTGGGAGTTATCGTGTTCAGGGTAAGCCTAATGGCCAACCATAGATCAATGTTTTGACACTAGTTCTCAAAATTTTCCTAGGGATTGATACTGACGAAATACCGCATAAATCGTCCTGTGGGAGACTCGGAATTTTTCGAGTTATTGAGATAACCTAATTTCAGTTGGCTATATCTCTCAAACTGTTGAAAGGGTTTTTCCGACTAATGAAATAAACAGAGAAAATTATTCAGGCTTCAACCTACCCTTATAATTTCCAAACTCTAGGTCTTCTCCTCCAAAGGTAAGTGTTTATACAGGCACAGAGATAATTGCATTTGACCACGTATTCTGCTTCGAGGAGTCCAACCTAATTGTTTAAGGCCATCTTTAGTTCTAAATAAGAATATAACACACATTGAGCAAATGATAGGACTACAATACTTTTGTTTCCAAAAACAAGAGCTCAAAATGGTGAGGGTTAGGGGTTGAACCTTATCCTTCAATTGGAATTTGAATATTTCTGACTACTTCATTCATCTGCAGATACAAATATCCTAAAGAAGAATATCTTTTTTTGAACAGCATTGTAATGTCCAAAAAGCTCAGGAGTTAAAAAATAATCAAATTGTAATCAGAATGATCAACTTGATGAAATCATTGACTTTTTTCCAAAAGGAACAGCTTCTAGAGTCCATTTAGGGAGCAGTATTGAAGTCATCCATTCGGGTTCTAACCCTACCAGTACTAGAGTTACAGATAAAAATAGTTTTTCCTACCGGCCGACTCTGAACACTACAACTTTCTTAAGAAACAGCTTAGGTCCTTCAAGTTGTTGGGAAGGTTAGGTTGGGTAGTTGTTGGAAAGGTTTAATTACTGATGTCAAATTGATAAAACGAAAGATCTACCCAACGGTTCTATAGTTAGAGTCTTTTGTGATAATATCTTTGCATTATTTGTGAAATCATGAATCCGTTCGAGTCTTAATCTGTTGCTTCATATTAAAATAACATCTCGAATGTTCATGCAAAATTTGGGAGGATCAAAAGCGCAGAAGTTCGCAAACTTTCAAGTCTTCGTGTCAGTATTTGATAACTACTAAGTTCCACTTCGATCGGTTCGTTATTTTCCGAATTATTCAGAAATCAATTGGTTCATTTAGACATCGAATGCAAAACCATAAGACTATTCTTTCGAAAGATGTCGTGTTCATAGCCAGCGGGTCCGGCTCCCTTCGGTGATATTTTTTCGTAACAGTCCCCAGAAGATCACCTCAAAGATTTCAAAGAATTGTGTTTTGTCTATACGGAGATTCATAATTGATTATTCTAATTTATTTTAATATATGAACAAAATCTCATTTAGGGATACCACTCCGGATTTAGCAGAAAAAATTAAAGATGAAGATCTTCCCACAAATCCTTTGAATCGATCAGAACGGATTCTTCATCTTCTAGGAGATGAAACACTGAATATTCTTTCTCAGGGAACCCTTACAATTAAATTGCCTAAAATTGATTCAGGAGAATTATCTCGAGCATTGAAAGGAGAAGAAGAAGGTAAATAACATAAATCTTATACATTTATCTCAATGGTAATGGAAATTTATACATACTTACAGGACGTGGCCGAAAAAAGAACAGATTTGGGAATTTGAGTGGAATGATGGGTCCTATCATGATCAGTATGGCCGCGAAGCTATTCGCCCTGATCGGTGGTGTTGGCCTGTTATCAGCAAAAGCCATAGTCGTGGCCAAGCTTGCTTTATTGATATCAGTAATTTTACTGGCACAAAATTACTTGTCGAACCGAGTAAGTGAATATCTTCCTTATATTAAAATTAAAATTTTATTCAAAATTCGAAGAAGAATTGGCCAATCGAACAATAACAGTTATCAACATAAACTTTTGTACGTAGTCGTAGAATAAATGAACTGCGATTTCTCGATATACCGATTTTTATAAGCCAGTCGGATAACGAGACCTGGTACTTTCCTGTAACATTGTAGTGTTGTGAACAGAATTTCCCTTACGCCATCTCAGGAGAACTTCACGACCTTCTGAGATGCAGAAAACTTGAAGTTATCTGCATGACTTTCATC
Organism: Myrrha octodecimguttata; assembly: GCA_958510865.1. Classification (NCBI taxonomy): domain Eukaryota; kingdom Metazoa; phylum Arthropoda; class Insecta; order Coleoptera; family Coccinellidae; genus Myrrha; species Myrrha octodecimguttata. The sequence goes on from OY294060.1 coordinate 2,044,580, forward strand.
GTTTTTCCGTTGTAAGTAACGGTCTACGATTTCTCAGATTGCCTTCTAGCACCGTTTCGAAATGCTCAGTCCATGTTGTTCCTCAGCAAGACGGAAATGCCTCAGATCGAAATCAAATGAATGGTTCACGGTGATGTAGAGCTCCGTTTTGATGAATAAACATGAACGTCAAAATAATAATTCTTGAACGATACCCAGCGTGCACCCAGGAAGAATGACTCCATAAACTTTTCTGGTGATGAGGTTGTGTTACTTCAGGAATGGAATGATAAAATTTTCGGAAAAGTTTATTAACATATAGGCAAAAATATAATGATGAGTTTAACCCCGTAGCTGAATATAGTCTCTTGTACACGTCTAGGTATCGAAGTTCGATGTCTTCTTGTCACAACTCATTCCAAGCAACTCAAGTTTCGTGAATTAAGTGTGCTAGATTTTGTGGATATTTGATGCCAATTGGACCAACTCCTCGTGTCATATTCCACAGAGGTTCTATGGGATTTAAATCCGGTGAAAAGAGTGGCCACGGTAAAACATCATCGTCAGCTTTTTAAAGAAACTTCTTGGTTCGATGAGTCATATGAAGCCTGTGTTATCTTGCTTAAGGAGGACGTCTGGATGGTCATTCAGACGAAGCAGGGAAATAGTTTGTAGTACATCGTCTACATAACTCGCAGCTATCATATGGCCTTGAATAAACATAAGTGGTGATCGGGTACCATAAGCAGAGGTCCCCCAGAAAATAACTCTATAACATAACGACATAACACTCATGTCTGCTTGAATCTCAACTGTAAACGCAGTATCACGTCGTTCTCCACTTTGGCGTCAAGCCCTTCTGCGGTCTTCGTGCACACCTAGACAGAATCGCGATCGTTCGCTAGATACGAAATTATGCCATTCTGACTTCCACTGCAGCCAACAGTGGTTCGCAGTTAAAGCTGCACTAATCGTGGAACATGTGAGAAGAGTGTAAAGTCCCAAATACGGCGATATAATAGCCTTGTTACGGTCCCGAGTCAGGAACCAATTCAGAACTTTTTTCTTCCGCAACAAAATCGCAATCGCGCATACTTAAACCGTCCCGAGCAGTTATGAACTCTACTCTCTTCTCCAAACCACCGATCAGCAATTTGACGCATAGGAGCAAAACGGTCCTTAGATCCAATTGCTGTGGTAGGCCTCGGTTTGCCAGTTGGTCTTCTTCGTGTTCATCCACCTTCATTTGTAAATATAAGACATACACGCAGTACTGTCATTGCAGTACAATTAGCACAGATAATTTCGCGAAAGGAAAAGCCAACATCTCGATAAGCAACAATTCTATCCCTGTCAAAATCGCTAACAGTGATTTGACGTCGTTGAACGCAACGACAAGAGTCGACTGCCAGGCAATAACTCAAAATAACTGTACTACAGGTTTTATGAACCACTTTCCTCACCAACAAAATGGCAAACAAAACTTTGTTCAAGCAAACTTAAAAATTGTCATAGCATGCTTTAAATATTGTCATTCAGTTGACGAAAAATGACGTACCCAAAGTTATTCCGTCTGGATGTGAAGGTAAGTGTCCATCTGTGACGAATGAGTCTCGAAACTGCTATCGACACTCGCAAGTGGACACTTACAAGTCATTACTGCTTTCCTAGACAGCAGGTGTCTCGAGAGCACATATAAGGTCTGTTTCGCAGAGAAATCTCAAGAATTTCATCTCAGGTGGACACTTAGCATAACGCTCCTAATGTCACTGAGTATGAGTAGGTATATTGATTCATTAGACTGGAATACTCTCATCTCTGTGAACAATTTCTTAAATTTACTTTCATATCTTAGTAAAAATTATTTTTCTAGTTTTCAAATAAGTGATTTTTGCAGGGTTCTAACGTTTTACCACCATATTATGGTGTAAATTCTTACTATCCTTCAGTTACATATGGAACGAACAATCTAGGTGGTTGGAATCAACAGTACCCCTATGCTCGATCATTCGAAGTAGACAGAAGTACCACTGAAAGCTATGATGGAGAGCAGATAGCGTATAAAGGTTATACATCGATTCAACAATAAGCTATTCATGAACTGAATTATTTATTTATTCCAATTTTATTTATTTTTCTAATAAAAATTGAAGAATGAATTTTTTTCAACCATGATTCCCTCGAAATGTTTATTCAAGAAACGAATTCATGATATCTACTCATGGAACCATTGAATCCCTACCTTTTACCGGCGAATATCCCCAAAAAAATCGTAGGTAAGCTTCCATGCTCATATGAAATATCCCTAGAAAAATCAACTATGGTTCTCGGCATAATATTGAATTCTACTATTTTCTTACTCATCAATTCATCAGATGTGGCATGTCATGAATCTGGACCAATTAATGAAGTAGTGATAACGAAGGCCGATAACTATTCTCTGATTCACAAATACATTTGGTAGCTGACGCAGGATTAGGAAAAAAATATTCACTTCGTCAAGGGACATTTCATTACTACCGTTACTCATTACTTTCGTTTAATATATCCGTGCAGGGTGACCAGACAAGGCAATTTTCTGAAAAAAAAATACTGGATTTTCTTTTACTTTGGGAATTTTTTGGATTTTTCCTAGGGATTTCTTCTGGAGAAAAATTGTCTGACGGAATATTATCATGGGTTTTTAGGTCTTGGATAACTCGACTCATATCGACTGAGTTTACGGGTCTTAGGAATTTCATAACAGACATTGGCTGGTCAAGGAAAAGTTTCACCCTCGACCGTCCTTTCCGATCTTCAATAGATTTGCCTTAAGCCGCGTACAGACACGAGAGCTGATCGGCTTTCGAGGCACTTGTGGGCAACCTCGCGTTGTTGAAATGGCTCGCGAGCCGCTCAAAACGACGTACACACTTGCGAGGCAGCCCAATTAAACTGCCTCGAAAGCCACTCAGCTCGCTGGTCTGTACGCAGCTTTACAGTTCATTACCTCTCATCATTATGGTGGTTATGAGGATAAACATTAAGGCCGCGTACAGACAAGATAGCTGAACGGCTCGCGAGGCAAGTTAATACGGCTGCCTCGCAAGTGTGTACGGTGTCGCGAGCCATTTCTACAACGCGAGGCTGCCTCACAAGTGTCTCGTGTCTGTACGCGGCTTAACAGAAAAACAGGTTCTATTTCGCATGCATTTGAATGTATTATTCGTGGCTGAGCTTGAGTGCCGTCTACACTATTCGCCGAATCGTTTATCAAACTTTATTGCATCCGCTGTTCGGATTACACTCATCTGGACCCTGCTCAATGCGAACAGCGAATGCAATAAATCACAGGGAGTTTTATGGTTCGAGACAGCGCCCTTTCTGCTCCGTCAGAAATCAGTGTTCAAATCGATGCATTTAAATGTATTATTCGAGGCTGGGCTCGAGTGCCGTCTACATTGTTTTCCAAATTTTATTGCATTCGCTGTTCGGATTACACTCATCTGGCTTGAAGTGGATGTTTTTGATTTCATCATTATCAATCCTCCCATGCGAAATAATTTATTCATATATTTTGTATATCATAACGAAATAAACAGCAATAAATCTGTTGTTTTTGTATTGAAGAGTTCTGCGATAAAAACCCTCTTCCTATTCTTCTTTCGCAAAAACCATCCTTATTCTTCACAAACCTGCATTTAAAAAGCGCAAGCCCTAGTAAAAATCTAGGAAAGCACTGACGTGAGCTCAGGAGCTTTTACGCGCTTGTTCAAATTCTAACTATTAGATCAACAAGATAGTTTGCACCTTGTTGCGTGTTGGTAATTTTCAACTGATTACGAAGTTTCAATCTGATTGCATTTGTACTTCTTTACTGCGGAAATAACGTCAAAATTCCAAATAACAACGAAATTCGGCGCAATCTTCGGAAGTAAATAGCGGATCTAATTGAAATTTGTAACGTTGCCAAATTCCATTGGAATCCAATCAATTATTTCAGAGGAAAGGAATTTTCATCAAAAATTTCAAGAATTTTCGAACAAAAATTTTGTTGCGCGTTGGTATTCCAAAGTTGTCCTTGAAGTTTCAATTTGATCGTGTCAATACTTCATGAGATATCGAGGAATTAACCCCAAAATTTCAAATGGGCCTAACTCCGAAACTATCCAACCGATTCCACCCATTAATGAACTCAACCGAGATATTTGGACTCCAAACCTAATCTGACAATTGAAAGTCGCTTAGTTTTTTCCCTCGAAAGTTAGAGCACATACAGATGGACAGACAGAATTGAATTTTACCACGGATTCTGCTTCAGGGAGTTCAACCCGATCGTTTGAGACCATTTGCGGCTCTAAATTCGAAAATTACAGACATCGTGACGAAATGATAACATGCTGTTCCCCAGAACAAGCGAGTAAAAATGCAAACTAAATCGAATTTTTTTTCAAAATGAACCATGTGTTGAAAACAATACGTTTCAGAGTACTTAATATCATTGAGTAATCAATACTCAATGGCAATATCTAATTATCATTAGCATTTATCACAAAATACTATTTGCAACTATGTCATAAGATAATTGAATCTCAGCCTTATTTTCGATTGCCGAAATTGCGACGAAACATCATTCAGTTTTAAATACACTTGGAAATCCTTGTCCTTAAACAATTTGAGCTTGGACAATCTAGGAGAGTGCCGAATGGTATTCGTTTGAATTGTTCATGCATTAATGTTGTGAGTTTAATTTTTGTTAAAAAAAATTCGGAATAATATCGAATAAATAAAGTGTTTGGAGCAAGCGGCTGAGTTTAAGGGTATAAGATAGGTTGGATTGCCCTTGATTCTGAAAACGAAACCACAGTTTTTTGTAAGTTATGCAAATGCTCACTCATTGCACACAAATAGAAATGGTGTAATTGGTGTTACATAGTAATTCTAAAAAACATTTTCAAGCTGTAAAGAACAAGAGGGCTGGGGCCTAGTAGAAAACTCACTGAATTTGAGGCATTGAATATTTCAAAAGAAAGAAAAATTGCTGGGTTAAAAATAGCTGCTTTCATAGCGGAGCATTGCTCTATAAAAACGGCAGATCCTTCGACAATTTTGATTACTAATTCGGATACTAATTCTGGAATACTCAAGGGAGAAAAGGTACACAGAACGAAATGCACTGACTTTGAATGTGAGAGTTTATTGAAAGAACCAATTTCTGAGAATGGCAACGACAAATTTTCTCTAATAATTGATAAGAGTACAGCAATGGACTGTACCAAATTGAAGTGTGTTATGTTTAAATACGCTAGTGAAGCCGATAAGCCAATAATTACCACCTTTTATAGATTATTAGAAATAGACGCTGGAGATGCTGCGAAGTTGACCGAAACATTGACAAGTCAATTAAGAAAAGATAATCTACCCATTGAAAATTTAGTGGGGGTTGGAGTAGATGGTGCAAATGTTATGGTTGAAAAAAATAATTCTTTCGCAACTTTGTTGAAGCAACTAACCTGCCAAGAGTTGGTGGTGATTACATGTAGTTGCCACTCCCTCCACTTGGCTGCTGAGCATTCATTCAATTTGTTACCAAAGCATTTGGACTTTTTGATAAAAGGAACCCACAACTGGTTCAACTGTCGTTCTGAGCGTCAAATAGATTATAGAAAATTATATGAAGCTTTAGATGAATCCTGTCCAAAAGAATTGATAGATTAAGCGACACGAGATGGTTGGCGTTACAACGTTACTATAGTATAAATTTTAGAACAGTCGGATATTTTGAAACTGCATTTCCAGTTAGCAATGTACAATTAGGCATGATATACGGCACAACATTTTTATGAGATTTTGTTTGATAAAAAAACAAATAATTTATGATTTTTTTGAGGACAACACTAAAAGATCTCATTACCCTCAACACAACTTTCCAAAGTGAAACAGCAAAATTCTCTCAAGCTGATGGCAGATCTTCTGCAATTATTTAGAAATTACTTGAGAATTCTTATTCCCTTAATGCGCCTTGAAAAAGTTCCCGATAAAGAAATAGGTGAAAATCGATTATCTCACATAACGAAGCTGGTCTGGGTACTTTTCTCATTGTCATTTTCCAACGACGCTGTGGAAAGGGCATTTTCATTAGTAACAGATTAAGAAACCGCATGGTAGTTTCAAGTGCAGATGATAATGAAAATGAACTCGGAGCATTGTCCTTTGATTGTTGAAAACTCTAACAGTTCTCCGGTATTATTGAACAACTTCTTTCGAGTTCATCATCAGAATGTTGAAATACAGAAACAAATTAATGTGAACTTAAGAATTGAAAAGTGCTGAGGAAATCTTCAGACATCTATGGGGTATGCTGCACGATATTCAGATAAACAGCATCTCCATGAGATAATGTTCAATTGTCTTTCTGTCATCAACATTTTCATTTTCAATATATTGGAAATCCTTGTTCCTTGCGAACTTATTATTCATTAATAAAAGAAATAGAAATATGTTAAATGGAATATTAATGAGATAATGACTTAAACAATTTGCTTGAGTCAAGTGTATTCATTATAACTTTATTGAAATAAGATGGATGAGATGGGTTTGTCTCTTTCTGGGGATAACCGACTTTATGATGTTATTGCACAGTACATGTCTTTGCTTATTTCCATACTTATGGAAATTCATATTTTTTCGAATAAGCGAAGTCTCAGCAAAAATATTTCAGATTAGGCTACAAAACATTCTACAAATTATTTCGGAAGAAAAAAACTTGAATATCTACTTCCAATGGAAGTGAATTATCATAAATCTAGCTACCTACTTGTATCTCCAACTGTAATAGATACTACTTCAGGTAGTAATTCATGACCTACAACGCTAGGTGGCAATAATGGTTCAGTTAATTCAGTTGAATGTTTATTTTCCAACAGGAGCCGCAGCAGAAGATTTTAGATGGATATGACGAGTGCCCTCTACTTATGACGCCCTGAAAATATCGAAAAACTATGCGAGGTGAATAACAATTCATGAAACGGGTAGCAAAATCAAATATCTGTCACCAATTATTCTATGATTTTTTTTAAATATCTGTCATTTTCGTTCGATGAAAAAGTTCTATAAAAAATTATAGAATAGGTACCTGAAAATTTCCAGAACATAATAAAATGTCAGGACGTCTCGCGTACAGAGGTTGATATATCCCACATATCTCCCTCCTGATAGCATGGACTGCGCAATAACACCAAAAAATAAGTTCCTCATAGAGTGAGGAAAACCTAGCTCCCCCATGGATGAAAAAAACAAACGTAGGATATGTCATTCTCTGTCTGTGCCGTTTTCGAGGAAAAATCAAGAAATTTACCATATTTTTTCCCCGGAAATTAAAATCGAATTGAACTGAAATTTGGTTCACAGTTAGTGAAATACTGGTTTCAATTCTTTCACGAAATTTCATAGGAATTTGGTGTACGGTTTCTGAAAAAAAATTTCAGTAAAATTTGGAAAGTTATCGAATTTTTTAAAATTTTCTTACCATATGATCTTGACAAAGTGTGTGTGCCTCAGTATTCTAAAACTAACTGTCTCGTTTTGATCCGATTGCATGAGTAGTTTCTGAAATATTTAGGAAAGAACCTGAAAAATTCAAATGACAATAGCTTCGAAATCATTCGGCCAATTTGGTCCATTTATAAACACAATCACTCGCATTTCGAAATAACACCTATCCGGAAAGTTTCAAGTCGATAGGGCCTTCCGTTCTCACGATATCGTGCTGACGGCCAGCCAGCTCGACAGACATAGGTAATCGATTTTGTCATCGGTTGGTCATCAGCGAGTACAACCTAGTCGTTTGGGACCACTAACGGCTCGAAATTCTCAAGTTACAGGTATTTGTGCAAAACGCAAACACACCGAGTCCTAGGATATGCGCGCGAAAATGAGAATATACTCCATATTTTTCTGAAAATGCACCAATCTCAAAATGGTTCACGTCAATATCCATTCATTGATTCAACATTATCCACAGATATTGACTGCAAATGCGGTTTTTTGTTCTAGGGGAACAGCGTGCTATCGTTTTTTCCAAATGTCTGTGATTTTCGAATTTTGTGCCGAAAATGGTCTCAGAAGACTAGGTTGAACTCACTGATGACGAATCCGGTGTCAAAATCGATTCTGTCCGTCCATCCGTCCGTGGACACGATAACTGTCGAACGGAGCAAGCAAGCGACTTGAAACTTTCAGGGTAGTCCGCGCATCGGGAATACCGTGGTTAAGTTCGTCTGCAAAAAGTATGATGTAAGACATATTGAAGAAGTTTGGGGGATCGTTTATAAAAATTAAAACGATACAGATCCCCAAAGCGACCCTTGCTGAATGCCTAGTGAAATTTTTCGTACATCAGACTAATTTTCAATGAAAAATACTGATTGAGTTCTATCTGACAGATAAATAGCTGGAAAAGAACAACTATTCTCAGAGCATCCTAACGCATCAAGCTTTCTGACTATAATAGAGCTGAAACGCAGTGGAAAGCCTTCACCAAGTCGAATAACAAGGAACATGATCATTTTACCCTTCTCAATGCAGCTCGACATGTGATTACCGAATGCAATAATTGCATCCAATGTACCTCTCCCCCCTTCTAATTCCGAATTGGGCCCCACTAAACAAATTGTTGGATTCAAAATATTGCACTAATTGAGAGCAGAGTAACTTCTCAAAAACCGTCGCTAGAACTGGCACTAGGTATATAAGCTTGTAGTTCTATAATTGATCGAAATTACCTTTTTTGGATAATGGAATAACTTTAGAAATTTTGAGACCGAAAGTTCGTGAAGATCATAGAGCATACCTATACAGGGTGATTCCGGAGGAGACCGCCAGATTTTAGGGTAAGTTTACACTAGTCGAGACAGTTTCGAAGCAATGGATTATGGTGATTTGTCGGATTCGACCGATTTTACTTTTATTAATAACTTTGGTGTGGCTCGATTCGATTCGATTTTGATGAAATTTTCATCTTAGCACAATATAAACGAGCTTATCCAAAAATTCTTGAATTTTTTTCAAAATACGCTGTTGTTATTTTGGTAATTTCAGAGTGGTTGTTCAGGTTGAAAAATACCCTGTACATTGCGTTTCCAAAACTTCGCTTACCGTTTCGGATACTACCATTATGAGTCAATATTCAGGTGTATTTTATTTTCTTGGCATAACTCCAGTTTTCCGAAAAACATTTTTCAAAAAAGGATAATATCGAGATTCTACTCCAACCGATTCTACTTTTTTGATAACTTTGGTATGGCTCATTCAATTTTGATGAAATTTTCAGTGTAGTGCAACATGCATGAGTATATTCAATATTTTCAACATTTTTTCAAAATGCAGGTATGTTATTGTGATAATTTGAAATCGATTGTGCAGGTTAAAAAACACCCTGCTGGGCGTTTTCTTAACGTACCTTGCGTTTTCAAATCTTTTTCATCCCTTTGAGATTCAACAATAATGAGTCATTATTCAGCTATCTCCAACTTTTTTGGCACACTTCAGGTTTTCGGAGAAAAATTTTCAAAGAACACACACCAACGAAATCTCGCTCAAAAGCAGTGAGCAGCGATGCTGTATCGTCAAAGGATGCAAAGCTGTTCGTCAGTTCGAAAAATATTCTTTACAAATTCGAAAATCATGTTAAATTGCTCTTTTTCTGTATAGAATCATTCAATTCAGAGAATTTTCTAATTTAAGTTTTTGCACACCTCTACTTTTCTATAAGAGGATTTATCTATGAAAAGCGTTCATAAATTCATTTCGTTCAATAATGTACTCATTTGCGCATATGAAGATTGTCTAAATTCAATGACTTCATACAGAATATGACCAATTAAATATAAATCACGAATTTGAAAAGACTATTTCAAAAATCAGGAGCCGCTTTGCATCCGTGGAATATACTGCTTTACTGTCTAGAACTATTCTCATTGCTTTGAAGCGAAATTTCGAAAAGGTTTTTCTCGGAAAACCGGAAATGTGCCAAGAAATAGAAACACCTGAATAATGACTCATTCAATGTAGAATATCAAGAGGATGAAGTAGATTTGGAAACACAATGCACAGGTTTCTTCAACCTGCAAAATTAATTTCAAATTATCACAATATCATACCTGCATATGGGGAAAATGTTATTTAAGAAATTATCAAATGTACTCATTTATATTGCACTACACTTAAAATTTCATCCAAATTGAATGAGCCATACAAAAGTTATCACAAAAAGTAGAATCGGTTGGAGTGGAATCTCGATAATTTCCTTTTTTGAAAAATGTTTTTCTTTAAACTGGAGTTGTGCCAAAAAAATTAAATACAGTTGAGTAATGACTCATAATGGTAGAATCTGAAACGGTTAGAGAAGTTTTGGAAATGCAATGAACAGGGTGTTTTCTCAACCTGCACAACTAATCTGAAATTACCAAAATAACAACAGCGTACTTTGTAAAAAAATTCAAGAACTTTTGGATTAGCTCATTAATATTGTGCTACGATAAAAATTTCATCAAAATCGGATGAGCCACACCAAAGGTATTAATAAAAGTAAAATCGGTCGAGTCCGACAAATCCCTGTATAGTGTCAATAGAGACCCCCAACCATAACCCAAATATTGTATCTAAACTGTCTCGACCAGTCACCCTAAATCTGACGGTCTCCTCCGGAATCACTCTGTATAAGAAGATGAGATAATTTATTTGGAAGCTAAGCAGCGTTGGACGCAATTGGTACCGGAATTTGTCATCGCTATGTAATGCATTATAATATTCTGAAAAAACTACTTAGAGACTTGAAATGCTCAGGATAGCTTCAATACGTCATGATTGTGCAGACGAACAAATGCGCAAAAGTTTCGTTATGCGTTTTTAGAATATTCAAACAATAAGTTACAATTTTTCTCAGTTCTCAGTAAATGAATGAACACAATGTCAATTCAACTGAAGACTCTGTGAACTCATACTATCAACATCTCCCCAAAAATAACAGTCAAATAAAATTCGAGAAAGTTTTCGAACGGCTTCAGACTTCTGATTGGAAACATCAAATAATCCGGCCACAATCGTACAGATCTCGAGCACCCTATTAGAATATTCAAAGAAATTCCTCTGTCGATACATGTTCCACATATAATCAATGCAAGCACCAACGTAAAGCCTCCTAAATTCAGACTTATTGTTGTGCAAAACACGAACTGTCCCAACATATTATTTATTCGTGTTACAAATGTTCTTTTCATTAACACATCACCCCACTCGAAGTATTCAGTTGAAGAAAAACAATAAAAACAGAGGTTTCTCAGAAAAGTCCTGTATTGTCCTTCGGTTAGTCACAAAAAAAGATGGTTTCCAAAGTTTTAATCCTCACTGTCTTCCTTTTCGGATATTGTGCTAGTGAAGATATTTATAGTTCTTGTCGCGATAGTTACCATTGTGTAGAGAAGAGGTTAGTTAAGTTAGTAGATGGATTAGATGAGCAGAACAATGTGTCAGTACTAGGAGATTTGGTAACTCTAAATAAAAATGGAGAACAGTTTGAGGCTCCAAGAGGAGAAGAGGACCTACTAGAGAGGAGTGCAAGATTTCTGGCTAATCACGAGATCCGTTTGAGACTGCCTTCTGATATTTCGAAGAATATGATAGAAGGTAAATTGATTATTTCCGTTGTAATTTAAGAAATTTGATCACTGCCGGTAACTCAAACCTCTAAAATAAAAAGTATCCCATGGGACTTTTATGTTCAATTTGCACAGTACTGGTCTGAATCATAGTCCATAAGAAAAAACCTATGCATTTTAATAGGAGCATTTATGCATGTCAGGATATTAGCACTACCATAAGACTAAGACTATACTTGAGTTTGAGAGAGTAATACATAATTGGGTCCTAAAAAAAAAATTTCAATGTATTTTCGAATTTTCGCAAGTACAATCAATGCACCATACATTGAATTTCCGATTGCTTTTTGAAAGAAAGACGTAAATTTGAAGGTTTTAGCCTAACAAATGACATTCAATTTCACCAAATACACAAGATTCTTCTAATTCTTCAGTAGGAAAACTTTGGCCTTGGTGATTGATTGAAGATCGTATTGCAGAGGTCTTTGAGATTTTCATTCCCAATTCCTGAAAAAAATTTTAAATTTAAAAGAAAATTGTAGTTATAGGGAACGCTCTTGTGGATTGCTGGATCGAAACTTTTTGTCTAGTTCAAAAAAAAGATGCCTAATGAATAAAATTTGAAAAATGTTTTATATATGAGGTCAGTATTAGCAAGTCATTATAATCTGATGTTTCCGTTTATAAACAAATACAACTATAGATCTTAATAGCTCAGTAAGGAAACTCTCCTTAAGAAATATCAGAGTACGCTACTAGCAATATATTCAATATTTCAATGTTCAACATTCTTCTCGATCATTATCTGAAACACGAGTGATTGAAACAAATACTAATCGTATAAAAGAATTACTCCTGGTTAGGAGAACAGATGTGGATTTATGAATAATATTGAAACAATAAAAACACAATATAAATGACTAAAGATTCTAACTATATGATCTGCTATCTGAAAACTTATTATAACGGTGTTTGCGTTCACGTTTTCTAACCTTCAGAGGCCGTGATGTTTCTCCTGTTTGAGTTTTTGCAAAAATACATTAATATTATGTGAATAATTTGTTAATTTTTGGTTTTTATCGATTTCAATTCAGTCATTAAGTTATTTCAAATCACAAAGTGTAAGTGTATTTCAGATGCTGAAGAGAAAAAAGGTCACAAAATCAAAAAAGGTTTTTAAATGCCATTATTTTTCCTGAAAGATTTCATGAAATTGCAATTTCTTCCAGAATAAAATCCGGAACAGTTTCTATCAAACTTGTTCAGGATAATCCTAGACTTAAATGAACCTTCCATAGAAATAGAGGCAGCCTCTCTGGGTTTGTTAGATCGTGAACAGTACAATACATAATAATTTGGAGACACCAACAGAAGGTCAAGCGAGTAACTTCAGCATTCGAGTTCAATCTTAGAAAAAGAATAAAATTCATGCATTAATTATTTGCTCTTATATATTGAAAATCCGATAAATTCCAGGAAGCAGTAGGTTATCCGTTATTATTAACTAAACGGACGATAAATTCATCGATTCATGTCTAGTTTTCAAAGAAAATATGTTACTCGGTCAGTTAGCATACGAAGAAAGGTATATACACCTCGATTATGTTATTCTCATCGATTTGAATATAGATTATACATCAGCAGCAGCAGTCGAGCGAACAACTACATTTCCTTCAAAATAGTCTTTTCAAGAAGCATTTGCATTTTTGGAACATAAGAATGTAAATTGAAGAATAATGTGAATAAAGATAGATATATAATTTTCACTACGAAAAATAAAAATCTGTGAACTGAAACTGTGAATGTAGCAGTTAATAAATTCTGTGGAGTAACACATTCAATCTGTCAATTGACAGATTTATTCTGTCTTTTGTCAGTAGATAGATGAATGAAGACTTTAGCAAATCCTTCATTATAACGATTATAAGGATCAAAATGATTATATGTACAAATTCAGTTCATTTTGAGTGACATCGTAGAATTTCAACGTTTTAATCGGATTAAGAAAAACCCACTGCAAACCTGTCGATTGAAAGTTTTGATCTGCTTATTGAGATTGGTTCAAGCATAACCTTCGGAAAATCAGAGAAAGGTTGTGGCTACATTTTTTATTATATCATGCACTGAACTGGACATATTGGACATATTGAGTGACATCGTAGAATTTCAACGTTTTAATCGGATTAAGAAAAACCCACTGCAAACCTGTCGATTGAAAGTTTTGATCTGCTTATTGAGATTGGTTCAAGCATAACCTTCGGAAAATCAGAGAAAGGTTGTGGCTACATTTTCTATTATATCATGCACTGAACTGGAAATTAAGTAAGCAATATGAAAAAATTCATAATGGAAATTACACTTGTAGATGATCCCTTAAATAATTACAATATATTCAACCCAGCTCTTGTACAAACTTTCCACGATATATATAAAATTAATACTGATATATTTTATTCCTGGTTCCAAAATACAATTCATTGAAATGTATTTATTGGCAGATCAAATGTTTCAAAACATAAATTGAACTAGTGAATTCATAGATTAAATTTCTCAATAAACAGAATGAATATTTGAAAAGAAAGATTAAAAGTTTAAATTCCACAAATTTGGTAACTATGATGAAAAAATTCGTTGCCATGCTAATGTGGCATACGAAAGAAATATACCTAAATATATGAGGGGTATAATTTAGTTCAAAATTTCACATTGTTTTAAGTCTCAGAGTTATTCTGCTTTGGAGTTAAATATTTTATCAAACCAGTTATCCATTCAAAAAGTACTGTTTCCATCCAGTTTGAAAAAATCTTCATAATATTATGAACCCCGTCAATTTTGATTGAATTTTACTAGAACAAGACACAAACCTGTAATTTTGAAAATTGTATAGTTAGCACCTAACTATTTCGTAAATATACCTGTTTTATCCTATGGTTCAAAGAATACATATCAAAATTTAAAAAATAATGATAATATTCAGTGCCTGACAATACAGCGAAAAAATTCTGAAATTGTTTTTTCTGTCCATAATTAACTAAAACTTCCACTTCGGCCGGAAAATGGGTGCTTTAGTACTTCAATCCTACCTTTAAAATTTCGAGCCCCTAGGTCTTCTCTTCCGAAAATAATAGTGCTTATGGCCGAACGGACATAACATCTTAAACTGGAATTTTATCACTTCATCAATGAATCGAATCTCATTGTTTCATTGAGACCATTTTGGGCATGAAATAACTCAATTTAGGACGTTTGGGTCAAATAATAACGCCTCCGTTTCTTGGAACAAGCTCGCAAACACAGAAGAACTTATTTTAACTACACATTCTTACTCAATCAAACATATTACTGCTTCAAAACAGATTGAATCGATGCAAATAATTGACCTTGACATTACCAATGTGAATCAATAGGATGAAGACAATCTTACATCCATAAATAAATAATAATAAATCTACTGAAATACCAACCCCAATAAATCATAAGATGTGATCACTTCTAAATGGAATTGACTTGAAACATTATGCAGATATGCTAATGATATCACAGGTGGTAGATGAGTAAGATTTAAACAAGGCATTTATGTCTGACTTTCACTTTCCAATTTCTCTCGAAGAAATCCAACCGCTATGTCTCGAATTAGATTGTTGCGAATCAGTACGTCGATCGAAAAAAGACATTGCGGTAAAATAATGTTGAATCCACTCGTGTAGCTCGTGCAGGATCTCACATTTCTATACAATTACTCACACTTTCACGGAACAATAATAACGGATCCTTGGAAAACGTTCATTGCAGTAAGAACTAGATCAATATCTATTGGAACTATTTTCATTTCACTTTGACATGGAATTTTGAAGCAGGAAAACATCCCAGTAGCGTATATATGCAATTCGTATACATATTACCAGAGAACAAAGCATTCAGTTCGTTCAATTGTATTTTTCCAGTAAGCACAGGAAATACAGGATCTACTCCCTTGTTCAGCCATAAAACTAAAATATTTACCTGAAATTTGTTGCAAGAAAAGTTGGTCCAATCTGAAATTATTCCAATGTAGTTTTTGAATTCTGAGCCGAATATGGTCTTGAAAGTTTGAGTTGGTCAGATTTGGTCCTATCTGGTCGGATGTTGTAGAAAAGGTTATTACATGAGAGCAGGTTTGAAACCTAAATATCCGCACTGAGTTCATTAGTGGGCAAAATCAGCCCAATGGACTCGAAGTGATATCTATGAGAAGACTATCAGATTTAAATTTCGTAATTAGTTGTTGGATAGGTACCTACACGCCCTTTCATGCATAAATATGTGTGGAGGGTATCTTTTTACGGTGATTTTCATCAGATTCGTCAATATTCAACAACACGGTTTCAAATTTAAGTATCGCTGTTTTTTCCGACATATAATCACAAAATTACTGATCTGATCATGATGAAACCTGACGACTAGTTGGAACATGCTGATGCGTGAACTAGTACTCAATTTACTGATAAAAAAGTCCAAAAATCTTGTTTTCAAATATTTTTATAGTTTGCGATCTTCCGATTCTATAGTGTCTTATAATTGAGTACTGGATTAATTTTCGATCCGATCTGCATTTCTGCCAATATTCGGAAATATGGTTCTCAATGGTTATATTGCGAAATTATAGAGTGGATTCTATCCATTAAGGAATGAAGTGATTGTGTTCACCAGTGGTTATTCAGCTGTTAGGTACAGATCGATTTGTTGAAGCTCACCAAATCTTTCCATCTGAACAAGCGTGTTGAATCCACTGACCTCTATCTGCATGTCAATATAGTCGGTTCCCTATTATCGGGAATTGGTTTTTGATGTGGAGTCGGGGTGATTTTGTTTTCGGCTTAAAAATTGATCTGAATTCTGTACCATATATCGTTTTAAACTTACAAGAGTTCGATTTCTTTTTCACCTGGAATCCCAGTCGGAATCTAGATGGGTGGCTGCTCTGTAATCACACTAGAAAGAAATGAAACGTAGACTTGAGGTCATCAGAGTAGATTGAAGGCATAAATTTTAAGCAGAATTTCGGTGTACTTAATAATATCAATCCAACCAGCAATATCTGTGAAATAAGGTGAACAAATTTGGATAAAGGAAACTTACTCTGCACTTTCATAAGTTGTGCTTAACACGACTTTATTGCATATCGTAGAATTATTCTTCATCAGCATGTATTTTTGCAAATAATCATCAGTGAGGATACAATTTTGACTTTCATGACGCACAATTTTTCTTGGAGGTTGCAAGAGTCGAAAGTACAATACACCTACTTATTTGAGGAATTCGAAAAAAAAAATAGAAGAAAGAAACATCCAAGATGGTGTATTGAAGGAACGCTTAGAATAGTTATAGATCGATCGATGTCATCGTTCATCGTGGATTTTTGAAATACCTAACATGTTCAAAATGCTTTATTTTCATGATCAAACTGAAATGTATCTGAAGATCATACAGAGTGATCTCTATATGAAATAAAATCTTATCTGAGCAAATTCATGGCCAACCAGAAGCATATACCAATACCATAAATAAGAGTACTTGTTAATTTTAACTAAATTCATGATTGTTCTAGCAAGGGTTAAGTTTTACCAATTAATTCGATCAATTTCTACGCGCATGTTCTAAGGATCAGAACTCTATATTTTTGCAAAATGTTCGCCTCACTACTGAAAAATTCGATATCAAATTAAATTCGATTCGGCCAGACGTCCGCCCGTTGCCAGGTAAAAATTTCGAAGGAAATAAGCGAGACTCGAAATTCACAATTTGGAATGGTATATACTCCATTCACTTTTATAAACTATCCCGGTTGGCCATGATTCAGGTCCATCAAGTTTTTTACTTGAAACTGACGCAAGCTGACACTCGTGAAATATCGGCAATGTCGAAATAATTCTCAGAGATGTTGCCAAATGCCACTGAAAATTTCTACTCTCAATCTCAAAATAATCATCACTCTTTGAAACGGCAGGGACAAAGTTTAAGAGTGCTATGTAGAATTGAAATCTGCTTTTTCTGATAATAATCCTGATAATTTGGAATCAATAATTTATCTCAAGCTATCCATCATTTTCATACTGGAGTATTTCAAGTGGGGCAAAAAGGTATTCAATTGCCTTCTATAGGCTTATTTCTTGAGAATTTCGAAAAGTGGGGAATTCCATAGGCTCGTCTGTTCATTTAGAAGTTTTATTGTAGGGTTATTCCAGTTGTTTCATTTTTTTTTTCGATTGAACTATCACAAAGTAACGTACTACACTGTCCATGATTTTTCACTCGATCCTTGATTTCCGTACAAGAAAATAGCATAACTAAATTTTCCAAACATGTTTATATACGTGAAATATTTCCAGTATTAACAATGAAAAAAATTTTGATCAACATTCGCCAGGTCTTCGAAATTATTGAATTCACGTAATATTTCCTCAAATTCTTTATGTTCCCAAAGTGAATTCTATTTGGAAAAATATGTAATTACTTCAACCTCTATGTAGAGAGGACAGAGTTGTGTAGTTATCTGACAGGAAAATGACTATAATAATATAATAAAATTTTCAAAATTCACAAAGTGAAATGTGTCAGAATGTCATGGCCAACCGAAATAGTTTATAAAAGTAAATGCAGTACACCTCATGCTTCATTCGATTCCGATTTCGTATAAATTATGACGATGGACGAAAATGCCAATTTCCATCGTTCATTAGATGGTGCATCAAATTTGAAAGACGACAGTATTAAATTTGCATCCGAAATCTCAAAACAGTCGTCGTGTTTTCAAGTAGGAAAATTATGATATTCTAGGAATTTAGCTATTTTATGCAAAGTTTATAGCTATACTATACATCTATAATATACTAGTGAAAGCCATCCGATCAATCCCACGCACAACTTCGGTTTAAGTGGGGAACTCATGTTTGTTTATTGTTAATTGTATCTTTTGGAATTGTGCTATTTGAAATTTGAATAAACATATATTATTATTATTATTAATCCTAGCGATAGATAGGACTTTTCCGACCGATCAATATTAGTTTGAAAAAATGTACGCAAGACATTTCGTTACATAATGGTGCCGGACTAGGAATAGATCGCGTTCTTTGTTAATTTTGAGAATTTTTTGAAAAAGATCAAAATCTTCGAATGAATACGTTCTTGAGTTCAATTATTAGCTCAATCTCGGGACTTTCTCCAAAAGAGGTCATAATATCGTCCGAATTTCTCTATTTCGAATTCAAGCTCGCCAGGATTCACATCTATTCAGTTAGTATAGAAAAGAATAAAATCCGCAGAAACATGAAACCAATAGATAAAGATAAGAGTAGCTTCCAACAAACATCCGCAAGGTTGGAAAACCAACTCGGAATGTGAACCAGACACAGTACCGCCTCCGACAATACTTACTTTTCCTACCATACCCACCTCTTCTCCGCAACTAGCAAACAAGTTGTTCACCTCTCCTATGGTTTTACTCCATTGATCTCGTTCAACGTCTTACTGACCTACTACTGGAAAGCTACTTCCTGCCCCTGACCTACTTCAAGGCCGCATTTCTCTTCATGGCCAAAGGCGTGAACACACCAAGATCTTGCCGCATTCTCTACTCTCGTACCAGTCTCACCTTCGCTTGGGTTCTCAGGTCAACAGTACCAGTGCAACGTTCCCTACCGACGTCGTTCGCATTTCTCCTAAAATTCTTCCTTCGCAGTTGCTACTTTATATAGATGAAAGGTACATCAGTCTATGAACAACTGTGAACTCTGAAAAGTATATACTGGCAGGACCGTCTTTGAATTATTCGGAACATTGGGTCTATATGACTATGATCGAGGACTATTCTGTCGAAACAGGCAAATGCAGATGATGGACATTATTCAAGATTTTATCATTTCTTTATCGTTACACCAGATAAAAATGAATGAACAGAAAATACCAAGTGACAAAGATCTAGAATCAAGTGTTACATTCAATTGGAAGATCCTGAAAAAAAATTTCGAAAATATTCCCTAATCTTTAGCATTCAATAGTTCCTTTCGTTACCTGACGAATGCATAAGAAAATCTATCGCAACAGCTGCTATTTTTGATATAACTAACATCATCAATCCGTCAATCAGATCTCTTCAGATCGTCATCAAAATCTCAGGAATATTTCCAGAAGAAACAAATTTTAAGAAAGAGAAAAGTGTTCAAATTGAGTATTCGATTGCTACTGAATTTTGCGAGCAACTATGCGTCAATATTCTTAATCTACTGACTTAGTTTTCAATCTGATCGCATTTGTAGTTGCTGAGATATTAAGGAAAACCTCAAAAATTTAAACCAGTATAATCGTTTGAGATCATTTTCGACTCGAAATTCGAAAGTCACAGACATGATAGAACGCCGTTCCCCAGAACATGAGCGTTAAAAGTTTTATCGAAATTCTGAAGACATACTTCATAATATTGTAATAATAACGGGAATTTCATTACAAGTCAATTGGAAAACAAAAACACACAAACTACGGAGGAGATATTCGATTACATTAATAGTGTCTGTGGGAGATTGATGAACTCCACACTTTAAACACTTCGTACATTCGAATTGGAGTATACGCTTCACTAATATTTTAAATTATTGTACGCAGATTGAAGCAAACATATCGAGGCATATTCAAATTTCATAGTTCTCAATTGTAGTTTTTTGGAATACACAGGGGATATGATTTCAAAATAATCCCATTTGCCTGATGAGGTCATATCTACAGGGTGAATCCGGAGGGGACTGTCAGATTTTAGCATAAATTTACAATAATCAAGACAGTCTCGAAACAATGTTTGGTTCATGGTTGGGAGTCTCTATTGAGAATATACAGGGTGATTTATCTGATTCGACCGATTTTACTTTTATTGATAACTTTGGCATGACTCATTCGATTTTAATAAAATTTTCAGTGGAGTACAATATTGATGAGCACATTGATTAATCGCGAAATTCTTTCAAAATAAGCTCAACAACTTATTGTGATAATTCCAGATAAATTGTGCAGGTTGAAAAAACACCCTGTACACCGTGTTTTCAAAACTACGCTATCTGTTGACGATTCTACTATGATGAGTCATTATTTGAGAGTTTCTAATTTTTTTGGCACACTTCGAGTTTTCCGAAAAAATTTCATCAAACAAAGACAACGTCGAGATTTCGCTCCAATCGATTCACCTTTTTTTAATAATTTTGGTATGAATATTCTCACTGCTTTTGCGTCAAATTTCGATTAGGCTCTTCTTCAAACATTTTTTCTCGGTAAGCCGGTGGTGTGCCGAAGAAGTTAAAAACCTCCGAATAATGATATATTATTGTAGAATCTGAAACTAATGAAGAATTTCAGATTAATTGTGCAGTTGAAAAAAACATCCTGTACATTGCTTTTCCAAAACTTTTTCATTAGTTTCAGATTCTAAAATAGTATATCATTATTCGGAGGTTTCTAATTTCTTTGGCACACCACCGGCTTTCCGAGAAAAAATGTTTGAAAAAGAGCCTAATCGAAATTTGGCGCAAAAGCAGTGAGAATATTCTGCACTAGGTAGTAAAGCTGTATATTCCAAGGATGCAAAGCAGTTCTTAAGTTCTAAAATATTCTTTTCAAATTCATATTTAATTCTTATATCCTGTATGAAATCATTAAATTCAGAATATATTCTGAATTTGAAAAGAATATTCTAGAAGTGACGAACAACTTAGCATCCTTGGACAATAGGACAATGCAGCTTTCCTACCTAGTGCGGAATACTCTCAATGCTTGTAAGCCAAATTTCGATTATGCTCTTCTTTAAAAATGTTTTCTCGGGAAACCGGAGGTGTGCCAAAGAAATTAAAAACCTCCGAATAATGACATATTACTGTGGAATCTACAACGAATGAGAAAGTTTTGGAAAAGCAATGAACTGGGTGTTTTTTTCAACTGCAAAATTAATCTGATTGATCAATTATAACCCTGTATTTTGAGAGATTGTTGCAATTATTGAATGTACTCATTCAGATTGTTCCACACTGCAAATTTCATCAAAATCGGATGAGCCATACCAAAGTTATTAATAAAAGTAAAATCGATTGGATATTGATATTTGTTAGAAGTCTGCCAAAAAAATAAAAATCTCTCAAATGATGACTTATTATGGTAGAATCGTGAACTGATAGCGTTGTTCGAGAAACGCGATGTACAGGGTGTTTTTTCAACCTGCACAATTAATCTGGAATTATCACGCGCTTATATTCGAAAATATTTTGAATTCAATGAATGTGCTCATCAATATTGTACTTCGCTGAAAATTTCATAAAAATCGAATGAGCCGTGCCAAAGTAATCAATAAAAGTGAAATCAGTCGAATCGTATGAATCACCCTGTATAATCTCAATAGAGACTCCCAACCATAAACCAAACATTGTTACGAAACTGTCTTGACTAATGTTAACTCATCCCAAGATCTGACGGTCACCTCCGGAATCACCCTGTATAACGGAAATGGGGAAAAGTGACGAACAATCTGCTGCAGAAATCTATCCCAGCAAAGTTCTATAACCAATAAGGTTTGAAGTTGTTATGATTCGACAGCTGTCTGTTAAATTACACCTAAGGGATCAAGGAAATTGAAATAAAATCTTCTGAAGATTTTAAATACGGTTGTGTACAAGAAAATTTTCATTTCTAGTTACCATAATATTAGGTGTGTCGAAAAATTTCATATCGCATGAAAATCGACTGAAAAGTGAGCTCTTTTTTTGAAGGAAGGTTATTCGATATCGATAAAATAAATAACTGTAGCATATGGAAGTAAGATATCTAACACTGTTATATTCTTTGCAGAATCTCGTAGCAGCAAAATCAAGAAAATCCTGCTGCCCCTACTTGTCCTTCTGAAACTAAAGGGTGCTATAGTAATCACCGTAGTTCTGGCAGTGATCGCGTTAATATCTTTCAAGGGTCTGGGGGCAAGTCTCATAGCTCTGGCAATTTCTGGAGCTACCGGATTCAAGAGCTTACTGGAAAATCACGCAGCAGGCAGCAAAGTTTATGAGGTCCTACCATCCCTTTCAGCATCTCATTGGAGCAGGGTCGGTGTAGATCCAATATCCCCAATGTATCCATCTGCGTTCGCATAATGGAATAGTTAATTTATTGATATTTATGATATTTATTTTGGAAACAAATATACTTTTTCAGAAAATATTTCATCATTTCCATTCTCACATAAAATTTCGTTAATTTTGAAGTTTTTTGGCATTTGCTCGTGTTAAACTGATAATGATCCCCATTTTCTCAAAAATGTGATGTACAACAAAATTAAATAAAATTTACCCCAATAAAAACTCATTGATTTCGAACATACATATGTTAATTATTTATCTTTTCATGTCAACAAACAATTTGGTTCTAAAAAAATAATCTAGAAAAACACTGACGTGAAGACAGCAGCTTTTACGCGCTTATTCACATTGCGAAGTGGTGACTTGGAAATTTCAATGAAATATAAAAACTTAAAAAAAAATAATTTTTTCTCGAATTTTTCCATGGTTAATTCTTCTTATTGACACTGTTCATGTTCCAACCAAGTTTCATTTCGATCAGAAGAATATTTACAAGTTATTGAAAAGTCAATATTTCAAATGGCTGTAGCACAGAAACCATTCGGTAGATTTGGCGCTTTAACGAACTCAACCCAGATATTCAGGATCTTAACCTTACCTGAAATTTCCATGGCTCTAGATCCTTCCTTTCGAAAGTTAGAGCACATACGGACGGCCAGACGGACGGACAGAATTGAATTTGACCACGAATTCTTTTTCAGGGAGTTCAACCTAATCGATCAAGACCATTTCGGCTGAAAATTCGAAAATTACAGACATCGTGACGAAGTGATAACGCGCTGTTCCCTAGAACAAGCGCGTAAAAACATTTGAGCACAAATGGTACTCATATTTTGGCCCTTGTATAGGCAAGAAAATATCTCAGCGAAATCATTCCATGGAAATGAGTTTCCAAGGCACACGGGGACATAACGCTTCGAAGAGTTATCAGATCTCATGAAAAGCCAAGCCTTAAACTTTACAAGGCCTTCGACTACGGGGCTTAACATCTTGATAAAATCGAATGGTTAATAATAATAATATTTCTATTTTTTCAGCTCATGCTTGAATCCAAACCCACATGGCAAACCTAAGCTTCTTAGGATTTCGGGTCCTATTCTAGTTTCATGAACAAACCTTCACCTCCTGTTGGAAAATTGAAAGTGTAAAAAACCGCTATATACTTCATTTTGTTTGCACCCAAATTTTATTATACCGAATTTCAGCTTTTTTGCTTCTCGGATAAAACCCTAGTTTATCATATATAGTTATATTTCATATATATTTACGTCTTCTTAATGAAAAAATTCAAAAAATGCACTCAGTTGCTACAGATTTTTCAATTCGGTGAATTGAACTCCTTATTTTCATTTTCGAATTTTTCTAATTTGAAACACTTGGATGAAAAGGAACCATGGTGTCAAATTTCAAGCCGAGGCGAAATACAAACCGTTGTGAGTGATGCTTTCTATAAAATTGTATAGCAAGGGATCCACTATCAAATTTATCTTATTATGCAATAACATGAGTTATTGCAAATATTAGAATCTCTAGCATAAAATATTAAGATTCGAACCGAATCACTCAGTGTCTCCATTCTGAGATACCTATAAAACCTTTTCATAAAAAAGGTACTAGGGAAAATTTTGATAACTATAGGCCTATATCTTTACTGTCCAACGTAAATAAAATCTTTGAACGCATAATCTTTGACAAAATAGTGAATTTTTTTGAGACAAATAACATACTTGTCAAGCAGCAATTTGGCTTCAGAAAAGGAAAGTCTACTATGACTGCAATATATCAGGCACTGACTTCTGTAATTAAATCACTTAACCAGCAAAATACCACAGCAGCTCTTTGTCTAGATCTGTCAAAGGCCTTCGATAGAGTCAGTCATGAGATATTGTTGGCAAAGATGGAGAAATATGGGATAAGAGGGCTACCACTGAAGCTCATTCGATCATTTATCGAATAGAATGCAGAGGACAATCAGTAGAGGAAAAAACGGAAACTTAATATTATCTGATTCCAAAGAAGTATCATATGGGGTACCGCAGGGTTCAATATTGGGACCATTACTCTACATAATCTATACCAATGATCTGATACAAATTACCAAAAATGATGTCATAATGTTTGCAGATGATGCTTCAAAAATATGTAAAGCTGAGAATCAAAACCAGTGCTCAAGAAGTCTTGAGAGTGACATTATGAATATGAATGAATGGTTTCTTAAGAACAACTTAATACTGAATCTGAAAAAGACAAAACTTTTATTATTCAGAGAAAAAAATGAAATAAACCTGAGATACCAAGACTTGAAAATTGAATCAGTTGAAAGTCTGCCCTTTTTAGGAATAAATATTGATAAGAATCTTGACTGGAAGAGCCATGTTGAAATGATTTCACCAATGATAGCACGCTATGGATATGCTTTGAGAACCATACGAATGATAGGAATAGATGCTGCTCTAACCGCCTACAAAGCTTACGTTCAGTCGAGAATAAGATACGGAATCATCTTCTGGGCGGGATCTACAGAAGCAAAACGGATCTTCCTTTTACAAAAAAGATGCTTGAGAATTATCTTCGGAATGAGACAACATGAAACATGCAAAAATGTATTCAGGAATTACAAAATTATGACATTGTACAGTCTGTATATCTACGAGTCAGTGATGTTCATTATAAATAACTATCAAGAGTTCAAAGATCTAAAACTTCAACATCATTATGATACAAGAAGGAAAAATTATCTACAAGAGGATAAACCAAACTACAGCTATTTACAAAAAAATGTAACTTACAGCTTACTAACTGTGTGGAATAAGTTTCCAAAAAATTTTAAATCAATTCCTAGTAGATTACAAAAAAAAACTCAAACATTTTCTTATAAATAAAAGTTATTATGAAATAGGTGAATTCCTTCAGGAAAATGATTCTGAAGGATTCATTTGAGATATGTTAATTTTATAGATCTCTTATTGTGACTGGACCAACACCTGTATGGTTTTTTGATTCAATAAATAAATTACTTACTACTTACTTACATAGTTTTATTTCGGAATTAATCAATAATTTGTGCCACAAAAATATCACTTGCATACAGCAGAAAGTATAAGCACTGTGAAATCCACATAATTTTGCAAAATAAACGTTTCTGGCTTTCACCAGAAGCGTATAACAGGGACAAGTTACTAGTTGAAATTCAAATATATCTATAAGAACTATGAGGTAGAATTTAACTATTCACCCAGTCAACCTCGATTGCCAAGGTTCAAACCTACTCCACGAAGATCGAGACTCTAAGCCGTTCCTTTTGGAAGAAGTGTGTTGTATTGGAAATATTGAGAGAATACAATTTCAATGGATATTTCTACGGAATCTTTCGCTGATTTCACCCTTTCACTAATTCGACCTTCGTAATCTAGCCCCGAACCTACTCTACAAATATTGAGTTTAAAAGTCGTTTCTTTTCCATCAGAATTTCAAACTAGTTTCCAAGTTTCATCATTATTCCATCATTTCGAGTTATCCCGAAAAAAACAACAATACCGAAGAAAAAACAAGAATTTTGCCATATTTTTCCAATAACACCGAAAATAATAACCGTATCATATTAAAATTCGGTACACTGTAGGGAAATATAAAGCTCAAGGTGTCAGCGAATTTTTTTTCAGATATGATGGATAGTTTCCAAGAAAAAAAATGTCTAAAAGTATTTTGGAAAATAATTTGTAAAACTCAACTGACGGTACGATCTCAACAAAATCTTGCTAGAGGTTGCGTGTCGCTATGCTGCAACTAACTGCCAAGTTTCAATGTTATCGCTGTAGTAGTTCTGAATTATCAGGAAATATCCTCAAAATTTCAAATGGCTATAAACCCCAAAACCATTGGGCTGATTTAACCGTAAATGAACTCAACCGTTGCATTTTGAAATGCAACCTACCCTGAAAGTTTCAAGTCGGTAGTATTCTCCATACCCCTGTAATCGTGCATACGGACAGAACCTAGTCGTTTGAGACCATTTTCGACAGAACATGCACGCAAAAAGCACATACAATTTTATTTATTTCATTAATTCGCTGTAGTCTCCTGATTGTACCTGTATCAACTTCCTCGTACCTCTCTCTAGTAGAGTAGTAGTTTTCGAGTAATTATTGATTTACTTTACAACTGACAAACAGATCAACTTAAAAGTCATCAAACTAAATATTTAAAATCTGTTTCAATTATCGATTGAATCTTATTTTGGAAGGATTTCGCATCATTTTTTAGGTTTTTTCTGGGTTTTCACTCCCAATATCTGAAACAAAACTATTAAAAATTAAATGAAATTGGTTTTTTCATGGAAAACGCCCTTGAGGATTGCAGGATTGAACTTTTTGTCAAGGCAATTTCTTGGAAAACAGATTGCCTAATGAACAATACAATTCAAACGAAAAACAAAGAGAACTGTGACTCTTTCATCAGACAAACGAGAAAATTTTTAGAATTATTTTCTGTCGATTTTTCGTTTCGATTTGAAACTTTTGTCGAATTGACATTTTTGAGGAATCGAAGCAATACAGATTGATTTGGTTTGAAAGTTTTTTAATTCTACCTCTTTTTTAAGTGAATTCAGCCAAATAGGGTCCATTTCTACAGAACAATGAGCAAAATTACTCTGTCCATTCAACAAAATGCAAAAGGACTTTTTAAATTTTCTTTTCGAATGATCTGATTCCTTCTTCTTCTTCTTCCACTTTGAATAGGACTATGTCCTGTGTTTTCTGCTTTCTGCCTGTTATTGTGTTTCCTGGGACAACGAGTTCCAGCTCTCTTTCCAACGCTTTGGAGGGCGCCCTAATGGTCTGCGTGTACTGGGTTTTTGTGTTTCCACCCATTTGGCTAGTCTCTCATCCGGCATCCTCTCCACGTGGTCTCTCCAGAACCTCCTGCGTGCTCTCACCCATCTGACGACATCCTGCACCTCTAGTTCTTCCCTTATGTCTGAACTCCTCACATGGTCTCTGAGTGTTATCCCTTTGATTGATCTTAGTATCCTCATTTCGGTTGTTCTCGCCATTCTCATTCATTTTTGTATTGTCAAAATTTATCCTGTGATTCCAAATGGTCGAACATACATGGTTCGCTATTTATTTATTTATCCAGGTAATAAACATGGCACAAAAATGCAACCATTCATTTATCTACTTGAAAAACATCATGTGCTGAATACCTGCTTGTTATTTCATTTTGAAGATGTAACAAAAAAACTCATTCAGAATCAAAGATAGCACACCGATATTTTAATTTAATTTGATTAGTTTTTGTTTTTCAAAGCGTTTTGTCTTATTTCCTAAGATTCCATCTTTCACGAGCTTTTCAAAGAGATATGTTCGCATTTAAAAAAAAGGGGGGTTGAATCTAAGCAATCTGGAATCATGGAGGCGTTGCCATATATGCAGTGTGAAATACTCTCCAGGGAAAGGAAAGATATCAAGAAGATCTCTAAAATAGGAAAGTGCGAATATGCATGAAAATAATATACACTAGATGGAATGAGAAACGTTTGTATTTCAGTTTAAAATGTTGGAAATATCAACACTTTTACGGAAATAATAACCGATAGTGCAAAAATTGATTGAAATATTTACAAAAATGCTGAGGAAAACTATAGATTCAGTGAAATAAGAACACATATTTCCGATCACAAATCTCAAAAATTACCTTTGAAATCAATCACAGGCAGATAAATTATACATTCAAATGAATATTCTCACAAAAAAATATCCAATATTCTTAGGAACTTTTAAAACAACAAGATTGGACATCTATTCATGAACTACCAAATAGCGATGTAAACACTCAATTCAACAACTTTCACATAACCATAAATTCAAAGTCGAATCCCGTGAGATTAAGATGCAATATGGTAAGGTACTAACAGAACACAAATTGAAGAAATATGAGAAACGGATTGAAAATTCCAATAATAAAAGTGAAGCCGTTTGGACTTTAGTAAACTATTTAAAGAATTCGAAACAAAAATGAAAATAACAGGTGATCCAACGAAATTGCGAATGAAATGACTGATTATTTCATTCATGTAGGAACAGATTTTACAAAAAATATTATGAGGTGGATTATGAGGAACGATATGAGCAGTTGAATAAATCAATTCATTTGAAAGAAATCACCCAAACAGGAATCGAGAAAATAATAAAATCACTGAAAAATAAACAATCCAGCTGATATGATGAAATATCAAATTACATTATCAAACAATCAGCAAAAGAAATATCTGCACCCTTAACTCATATTATCAACAGCGCACTTTAATATGGAGTTTCTCCAGATGAATTGAAAATAGCAATTGTAAAACCCATACATAAAACACCTAGAAAACACTGACGTGAAGTCAGCAGCTTTTGCGCGCTTGTTCACTATTGGTGATATCCTTTGAACATGCGCGCAAAAGCTGCTGACTTCACGTCAGTGCTTTTTTAGGTTTTTTCGATAAAGAACTGGATTTCAATTCGATCTAATCTGTATTTTCGGAAATATTGGTGAAATAAAACACCGTTACGCAATAAAAGGGAGAAACAACTTAAAAACTCGATATTTGTAGAGTGGGTATGGACCTTAATTACTAAAGCCGAATTCGTGAATGGGTAAAATCTACCCAATGATTCCGCAGATATACCCATTCAAACGAACTTAACAGAGATATTCAGGATTTCAACCTAACCTGAGAATTTGAAGACTCTAGGTTCTTTCTTTCGAAAGTTATGGCGCACAAGGCCGGCCGAACGGACAGAATCAATTTTGACCATGGATTCTTCATCAGTGAGTCCAACCTAGTCGTTTGAGACCAGTTTCGGCTCAAAATTCGAAGATTACAGACATCGTGACGAAATGTTAACGCGCTGTTCCCCAGAACAAGCACGTTAAAACAGTATTGTGAACAACATCAACCAGAAATAGGCGAAAATTAGGAACACCTTGTCAGAACTTTCCATTAAAATAATTTCCAAAATACAATCCATATATTGTGACTTTCAATGACCGAGCCAAACTAATGTTTATAAATCTTCTCGAAACAATGATCTGTTTATCCGAAAAGGATTCGAATAAATTCTCAGTTTTTTTCCGAATTCTTGAAAGTGAAGATATTTTATGGGGGTAGTAATGAATCACGAACTTTTCAGAATAAACTGATTGAATCTCAATGAACTAAAACTTTTCAGTAAGCGTTCGTGTCGATAATAGAATGATAGTTTACTATCACTACTAATGTGGTCCAACTGCGTCCGTAGCCCGTTTCTCGTTCTTACTACATAGAATGCAGAAATGCATCTGATCTCGTTATCAAAAAAAAGTGCGACTGGAAGGATGTGAAATTAAACACACCCGACTAGAAAAAAATAATCTAGTGCAGTGATAGTAAATTTCTCATCTTTCCTTCAGACATGCCGAACCAGTTCTGCTGCGGTATTATTTCATATTTTATTTTTCATTCGCAATGCAGGAGCAATTATTCAAGGGAAAGATCTTAATTTTTCAATCTACTTATAAGTGGATATAAATGACTACCGTCGAATAAAGCCTTAGTTGCAACTTTGTAGGCGCGTTGATGAAGATGAACATACAGCTAGTGGTGTTTTTCGCTATATCGGTCGTCCTGGTGGTGGGAAGTGACGATGTATCATCAAAAAGTGATCACAGTGAAAGCAAGAAAACCCTTCAAAAAGACTGTGTGAACTCTTACACCCCTACGTGCCTAAAATTGGATATTGTGTCTTGGGTGGATAAACTGAACGAAAACGATGACATTGATTTATTACCAGGGGTTTCTGTAGTTCGTGAAGACGGTAGTGAACAAGTGAATACAGCAGATATTGTGACTGAATTGGCTAGAGACTTCCCGAATGATGCTGATGCTCGATTAGATGCATTTCTGACTAAGAAAGTTACAGGATATCTTAACAGTCATTCAGTGAGGTTGAACTTGTGGAACCAAAACCAGATGGTTGAGACAGGCAGACAGAGGACCGGAAATAAAAATGGTGGTGGTGGAGGAAGCAATGGAGGTATGATGATAGCTGCTGGTGCAATGATGAAAGGTACTTTGTTGGCGTTAGCTCTGGGTGGTTTGGCGGCCATAGCAGGAAAGGCACTGATGACTGGTCTGATTTCGCTTTTGCTATCAGCTATAATTGGTTTGAAATCATTGACGCACGGACATAAATCTACGACTTATGAGATTGTTGCAAAGCCTATCTATAGTCACTCCAATACCCATTCAATTTCACATGATGAACATGGGGGATATGGTCATTCCGGCTACAGCAGAAGTTATGACATGCCTCTTCCTCTAGGACTTCAGACCGATTACCAACCCAAATGATGTGTCTATAGTTTGGCCAAATATTAATTTATTTATATTTATTTCACTTAATTGTTGATTATTTCAATATATTTCTTTTAGTCTGGCTGGTGTTTCTGCATTCATTTGTTCAAAAAACATCATTCAACTCCAATTAACAGCCTATAGAAATGACTCTTTATTTAATCACAGTTAGTAAGAATCAGATTACTTCTATTTCTTTGAGTCGAAAATTTCTTTATATTAGATTGGAATCATTGATGAAGAATTCGTAGTGAAATCAAACTCTGTATGGACGCCCATGAAGATTGTTATTTTCACATCAAAGGACCTACAAATTTTAGGGAAGGTTGTGCGGTGGGTTCGTTGATGAGCAGAATCTGTCCAATTGTTTTGGAGTTAGAGTCATTTGATTTTCCTTCAATAACTTGACCATTTAAAACCAGTACGTTGTAGTGAAACGTTCATCCTTTTGCTAATTGACCTAGACAAACGCATTTTTACTTCGTGGTTGAAAGATTTGGCAATCTTCTTCTTATATATGGTCCTCATGAAATTCTGCATAAACCTTCAAACTGTCATTTTCCAATCAAGTACTAGATTTCAATTAGATCCGATCTGTATCTTTGGAAATATTGGGAAAATGTATTGGAAAAATTAATTCTTCCCAATACAGGTTGGATCGAATTGAAATCTAGAATTTGATTGGAAAATTATAGCTTGTAAGTTCATTCAGAATTTCATGGGGATCACATGAAAATAATTCAGCCAAATCGTTTCTTCGGGGCGTAGAAATGCGTTTGAGGGGGTCAATTCGTGATAAGATGACCTCTTCAGCAACGAATTCGAATGACACGATCATCACAAAACTGCACAAAGTTGTACGTCAGCCTTTTTCAACTAATTATCAAGTTCCATCATGATTGCATCAGTATATTCTAAGTTATTCCGGTCATAACAGAGATACCAAGAAATATTCTAGAAAAGCACTAATGTGAGGTCGGGAGCTTTTAAGGCTCACTTATCGGCAACAGCCCGGACCACGGCAAAACGGAAATTTATTCCCCTGCTAATTTGCAGTGTTCTGTAGCTGTCAAGTGCGCCCTGTTCCATTAATTATATAGAAAGAATAAAATCCCGGTGTGCCGTGGGCTGGGCTGTTGCCGATAAGTGCGCGTTGGTCTTTACGCGCTTGTTCACATTCTAAGTCATTTCCTCAAGTCATTTTGCATGATTCTTCACGCCGTCATTTTGCAACCAAGTGCAGAATTTCGATTCGAACACATCTGTTTTATTGGTAATGCTAGGAAAAAAAAATTTCGAATAGATGTATCTTCGAAATCATTGGGCGGGGAAGGTTTTCAAGTTTTCACGAATTCCACCTTCTTAATTAATCCCCAAACCTGCTATAAAATATCGAGTCTCTAAGTCATTTTTTTCGGATGTGATTGTGGTTGAGATCAGCCTATAACTGCCAGCCGTGAAATGAGAATCCATTTTGAGACTTGATATTTGTTGAACCAATTCAATTGCGAAAGCCAAATTCGAAAAAAGGTAAAATCATCAGATGATTCCGCATATATATATCTATTTAAAATTTCATTATTTCAGTATTTCTTGAGTAACTCTGTAGATAAGAAAAATACCGAGGAAATAACCAAGAAATTTGACATATTTTTCCCAATATCACCAATGGTGAATATCAGATCAAATTGAACTTTGAAACACTGTTGTGAAATACTGACTTTAGGTTTTTGCCAATTTGGTCGAAATCTGATGAATAGTTCCCGGTAAAAAATTTTCAACAAAAATTTTAAAAAATTTCGAATACTTTTTAACAATTTTCCACCCCTATATATGATCCTCACGAAATTTCGCATTTAGTCGTGCGGTGGTATTCTCCAACTTACTACATAGTTCAAATCTGATCGCGTCGGTTCTTCTTGAGAAAATAACATTAATCTTTCAATATCTCCAAAAATGAATATCGGATCAAACTGAAATTTGAACTGTTGTGAGGAAATAGCGTCAAAATTTCAAAAAAAAACAGAATTTGACATATTTTTTTGAAAGTGAATATCGTATCGAATTGAAAGGGGCATCGTTGTTGTTGAATACTGATTCTAAAGAATGTGCCAAATTTCTTTGAAATCTGATTTACACTCCAAGAAAAAAAACATTTTTCAAAAAAAATTTCAAAAGTTTTCGAATATTTTTTTCTCATTTTTTAACTGCTTGATCAACACGAAATTTTGCACTCAGTTGCACGTTGGTATATATTCTTCAACTAATCGAGAAGTTTTAATCTTATTTCATCTGTTCTTCTTGAGATAATTCAGAAATAACGGTAAAATTCCAAATAACAACGAAATTTGGTATATATTTTTCTATTCACCTCCGAAGCTAAATATCGGATCGAATTGAAGTTTGGATTATTATTGTTAAATACTGACTCAGAAGTCTGGGACAAGTTTCATGGAAATCTGATCAATATTCCCGAGAAAAAAAATTCTCAACAAAATTTGGAAAATATTCGAATTGACATTTCTTCAAAATTTTCTAACAACTGGATCCACACAAAATTCTGCACTAGGTTGTGCATTGGTATTATTAAACTATCAACAAAGTTTTCATCTAATCGAATCACACGAAATTTCAGATAGGCCCAATTGCGAAACTATTCGAACGATTAAACCCATTAACGAACTTAACCGAGATATTTGGACTCGAAACCTAATCTGGCAATTTCAAGTCGCTAGGTCATTTCTTTCGAAAGTTAAAGCCCACACGACCGGACGGAGGGACAGAATTGAATTTGACTACGGATTCTTCTTCGGGGTGTTCAACTTAAGTGTAAGAGAGAATTTTCGGCTTGAAATTCGAAAATTACACATATTGTGACGAAACGATGACACGCTGTTCCCCAGAACAAGCGCTTAAAAAACACGGAATTTGACATATTTCTCTTCAAAATTTGGTAAACTGTTGCAAGAATATAAGGTTCAAGGTCGGTGAATTTTATTTCAAATGTCATAATTTGTGAAAAAAAAAATTTTCCGGAAAAATTTCGAAATTTTTTTTAAGCGTTCAAATGACACGATCATCACAAAGGTCGCACAAAGTTGTGAATCAGCAACTAGCTGCCTAGCTGCCAAGTTTCATCAGGATTGGATTCTTTCGAGTTATTCCGGAAAAACAACGGTACTGAGAAAAAATCCCACAATATCTTACATATTTTTTTCGATTTCTCCGGAAGTTGAATCTGGATCGAACTGAAATTTCAAAGGTATCTGATGAATGTTTTCGAAAAAAGTTCTTTTTCCGAAGAAAACTTCGAGAATATAATTTCATTCGAATTTACTGACCAAACGATACAAACAACATTTTGATTTAAGTTTCGCTTCATTCCGTTACAACTATCAACTTGGGTGAATTATCGGTTTTGTGCGTTTTTTGGAATCTTATCTCACCAGCAGAAGACTTTGGTTTCAGTGTTTTGGGTTAAAATCAGCTGAATTCATGGCATCCTCTGGTGTTCCACAGGGGACTATATTGGGTCCACTGCTTTCTAGCATTTTCAGAGACGATATCTCTTTGAACTTGAAGCGTTTTTGTCTTGTTTATGTGGACGATTGCAAATTATATTGTCGAATTATGTCCATCAAGGACTGCTGGGATCTTCAAGGAAATATTGATGAATATTACAAAGTGTACTATGATATCGTTTAGCCGTAAAAAAACGACCATCGATTTTTCATACAACATTGATTATCGCTGCATTAGTAGAGTTGCAGCATGTAGGGAGGGATCTGGGCGTTCCTTTCTGACAGAAGCCTCAGTTTTGTATCTCATGTGCGCTTTGATATCTCAAGTGGTTTCAAAACTCTCGGTTTCACCGAATTGAAAGTGGTTAAAAAATACCGGGACACTTTTCCTCTTGTTCAATGCACTGTGAAGTAAATGTTTGAGCATGGTTGCATGATCTGGAGCCATGGGTATGATGTCCATATTAAAGGATTACAGAGTATATAGGGGCGGTTCCTGAAGTATGTGACCCTTAGACTTGACGGTGTCAATCCAAGCCGAGGTACACCACAAGAATATTTGTTGAGCCGGTGTTAGGTCAATTCCCTTGGGCAACGTAGAATGTGTTTGAGCATTTTATTCCTGAGAAATATCCTATGCTTGGATTGCTCGAGAATTGACTGACCATATTTGCTTGGATCGGTCAATCTTCATGTTCCTAGATTACCCGTAAGTAATGTCACAACCTTTTACTTGTCGGTTCCGCGTTCGAACATTCTTCTTTTTTCGCCTCTGTATAGAATATGTCATGACTAGACATCGGATTATATGCATTTGCATATTTGCATATGCAAATGCATATAACGCGATATTCTAGGCATTACTGCATATTTTGGTTCTTTTTTGTTAAAAGTGTATATTTCAATAGTGGGACGTAATCCTGGTGCATAGATCAACTGGAAAACGTTGAACGGGTGCGGAGCTATAGAAAGATTGGATACCACATATCTTCTTCTGTTCAAATCCACTGAAATTTTAGAAAGAATAATCGAACAGAAAGATGTCCTTACTAATTTACTGTCAGAAATAATCCATGGCAAATTTAAAAACAAGAAACTCGCAGCAATTAAGAAGATAGGAGTATATGTCAACGTCACAATGAAAACCTTGTATACAAAGATATCTTCAGAAATGGCGCAAAATTCTAGTTCCGTCTCTTTACATTAATGGTCGTAGAGAAATCGTTTTCGGCCTATAAGTTGATATTAACAGACAGACATACCAAGTTTTCTTTAGTATACCTAAAAAACCTTGAAAATTCTGACGTGATGTCAGCAGCTTCTACGCGCTTGTTCACATTGCCAAATGGCGACTTGGAAATTTCAGTGAAAATTGAATGAAATATGAAAATTTAAAGAGAAAAATTAATTCAAATTTTTCCAGAGAATAATTCTTCTCATTGGCACTATTAATGTTCCAAGTTTCATTTCAACCAGATGAATATTTTCCGAGTTATTGAAAAATCAAAATTTCAAATGGCTGTAATACAAAAATCATTTGGCAGATTTGGCCCATTAACGAACTCAACTGAGATATTTAGGATCAAAACATAACCGGACAGAATCCAATTCGACCACGGATTATTCACCTGTGTCCAACCTAGTCCTTTGAGAGCGATATCAGCTCAAAACTCGAAAATTACAGACATTGCGACGTAACGATAACGCGTTGTGCCGTAGAACAAGCGCGTGGAAAATGTCTGATTTTGTATAGTCACAAAATTATAATTGATTGATGATGATTAATCGGAGAAAAAATAGAAATTGATATTTTTTTAGTGCATATTTCACCCCTTTTAATTGCATATTTTGCCAGTTTGTTAATGCATATAATCCGATGTCTAGTCATGACTATTTGTCGTTTCAAAATATTGTAGGCATTTTTATTGCAAGCCATCGGACATTGAATGGGCTACTTTGGCTTCGTAGCTCCTCTGTTAAGGAGTTTTATTTTTGAGCTCATGCCCGGTTTAAATCACGGAAATTTGTATTTCTTATTGATAAAGTTTGTATTTTAATTTAGGGTTTTAATTTGAAATTTTTTTTCCCAATTCTTTTATCGGCCTAGGCTGTGGAATGGTGTGTATGTATTAAATAAATAAATCTGATCGCTCCTGTAGCTTTCTAGATATTGAAGGAATAATATCCAAAGTTTAAATGACTATAACTCCAAAACCATTCGGCCACTTTGGTTTTTGAAGAACATAACCGCCGTATTCTAATACGCGACATACCCCGAAAGTTTCAAGCCACCAGCTCCCTTCGACAGAGTGTTCCTTGCCAGACTCGATTGTGACACCGGATTCGTCAACAGTCAGTCCGATCTAATAGTTTGAGACCATTCTAAGCACAAAAAAAAATTAAACAGTTTTGAACAAAACGATAACACGCCGCTCCCAGTAGATATATGCGCGTCCAAAGCATCTTCAGCAATGAGGCCAATTCTAGATAAATTGGTAGGTTCGTCCAAAAATTCGAAAATTTGGGTCGATTGGTACCAATCCACGCGAGATCGAAGAGCGTCAACTCATCCCGAAAACGTATCTGTTTGGATTTCGGCCTGGTGCAGCATGGGTTCATATTTTTTTGAGAACGTCATTGTCCATGCCATCACCTTGAGGCATCAGCGAGCGCCGATAGAATGATTAAGACATCAACGACATGTGGTTTCCACAGGACGGTACTGGGTGCCACAAAGCACAATCCTCGTTGGAAATTCTACAGAAACTATTTGGGAAATGCTTATCTCACGTAGAGGTAATATGAACCCCGTTAGACTTTTTCTTGTGGGGTTTTATCAGGTCACAGTCTATGAAAATGAGCCAAAAATCACATCAGCCCTCAAAACCAACATAACTCATGCCAGATGACACTGCACTATTTTGTGAGTCAGATTCGTGGGAAACATTAAAATCGGATGCTGAGGATGACTTCAGAATTCTTGAAGAGTGGTTCCGATATAACTCACTTACCCTGAACCTCGAAAAGACAAGATACTTGCCATTTTGTTCCTAAGCTAATGGACTGCCCCATATGGGACCTTTGGTGTTCCGAACGGATTCACTTATTCTAGAGGCGGATTCGATCAGATATTTGGGTGTTACAATAGACCGACATCTTAAGTGGGATCTACAAATTAAAAGTATGGTGAATAGGTTGCAAGGTTTGTTGTTCAAGCTCATGCAGATATTTGAAAGATTACCTTGATTTGAGGCACCTTAAACTTGTGCATTGGTCCAGTCGCAGTTGACATACGGAATTATAGGTTGGGGTGGTGTAAATTATACTCACCTGGAAAAGTTGGGTAATGTACAAAGATGGATATTGAGGATTGTTTATAAAAAAACACTTACCTTTTCAAATAATAGATTGCACGATGAGACCCAAATTTTTGATGTTAGACAACTTTTCTGTTTGAATATGCTTATAAATGTGAAAAAATCCAAAATAAGTTCCGATCCTGTAGTACACAGTTATAGCACTAGAAGTAAGGTGAATTCGTTGAATGTACCCCAGTGTGAAAAAGCTATAGGGCAGCGTCACTGCTCTTTCCTGGCGCCGAAACTCTACAGCCAACTTCCGGCTGACATTAAAAAAACCAACAACATCAGCTTATTCAAGAAGAGATCAAAAAACTGAATTCTATCGTACGGAAGAGAAAGATTGCATGACTTTGTCAATCTTGAGTGAGTGTTCGGTTTAGGAGATTTAGGGACGGGGGAGAAGAGTTGTATATATTTTTTTTTTATTTTGGTAACTGGTTCTGCTAATTTTTGTTTACTGAATGGATTTTGTTGTTTTCATGTTTGTTCACTCACCAAATATGTAGTTTTTACTTGAATGAGGTGAGATCACGTACAAGCGATAGCTTCCCGAAGCTAGAGCTTCTGTGATGCCAACCATTTCACTTGTGCTTATATCTACATCTTTAAAATTGTTATATCTACAATGTGGTGAATAAATATTATTATTATTATCATTATCGGTCAGATTCGGCCTGATTCATCTACTGGAGTCAGGGAAAACTGACAAAAGTGTATATTCTTGTATTCGAGCCACCGTGCGGGCCGACATTTGTATTCCATACATAATGATATCGAAAGGCCTTTCGAACGAATAAAATTGTCGAATACAAAAATACTTTGTTGGTGTTTGTATTTAAAGGAAGGCCCTCAATGAAAGATCCACAGTGTAGTAGATATTGGGTACTAAAAATTAGACTAATGTTCAATTTCGTCAAGATCACATTACTAAAAAAATTTTTTGTAAACAATCTATATCTCGGAAGCCATAAGCCACATTCTGCTAAAATTTTGTGTCTGCATGAAGGGAATCGATGAAATCGGTTATATGAAATTCGGCCTCACAGCTGGTCCCTCGTATGGAGAAAAAATAGTCCCTAAATACTGAAAGACTCCAAGAAAAACTTGTGGAGAGCCAGTGATCCGTTTTCTCGTTATGTTTCTGCTAAGAATTGAAGGGATACGAAGATGAAGATAGATATGAAACATTTAAATGAAGGCAGCAGCTTTTACGCGCCTGTTCAAATTCGTTAACAAAGCGGTCATATTTTCTCCTATTGACTCCGCAAGACGAACTTGTACTTCCTTGAAACTCTGCATGATACTTCAAGCTGTCATTTTTCAATCGAGCACTGGATTAGAAGTCGATCCAATCTGTATTTTTGGAAATATTGGGAAAACAAAATTTTGAATGATATAGTTACGGAATCATTGGTCGATTTTTCCCATTCACGAATGCGACCTTCGTAATTTATGCCCCAAACATACTATACAAATATCGAGTTTCAAAGTCGTTTCTTCAGTAAGTAATTGTGTAACGGTCGTCCTCACGGCTGATCGTAATCACAAATATTCCGAAGGAAATGACTTATGAACTCCATATTTCTAGAGTAGATTTTAACCTTGATTACGAAGGCCCAATTCGTGAATGGGTAAAATCCACCCAATAATTCCGCCGATATACACATTCAAAATGTATTATCCCAATATTTCCGGAAATACATATTGGATCGAATTGAAATTCAGTACCCAATTGAAAAATGGCAGCTGGAAGGTTCATACAAAATTTCGTGAGAATGTAATGATCAGAAGATCGCACAATATTGAATATTTGAAGGAAAAATTTTTATTTTCGTCAATTTCCTCACGAAATTTTGCACAAAGTTGTTTATCAGTATATTGAAACTGGCTAGTAATTTTATATAAGTCGAATTAGTATTTTTCGAGTTATCCCGGAAAAAACTACGATAGCGAGAAAAAACACGGAATTTGACTTATTTATTTCCAATATATCCGAAAATTTCAACTGTATCAAGTTGAAATTCGACACACTGCTGTGAAGCTCAAGGTATGAGCGAGTTGATTCGGAACAAATTTTCCAAAATATACAGTATGATCTCAACGAGATTTTGGGAGAAGTTGCACGTCGTTATTCTTCAACTAACTGTCAAGTTTCAATCCAATTGTTTTAGCAGTTCTTGAAATATCATAGAAATAACCTCTAAATTTCAAATGGTTTTATCTCCGAAACCGTTCGGCCGATCAACTCAACCCTGAAAATTTCAAGTCGCTAGCTTATTCTGTTCATCAGTTATAGTGGTCTGCCAGACAGAATTGATTATGACACCGGATTTGCCTTCTGTGAGTCTAACCACATCCGTCTTTAGAGCGTATTGAAGACGGCTGTGGTCGAACCTAGTCATTTGATAACAGACATTTGGACAAAACGATAGTACGCTGTCCCCAAAAAATTCATAAGTTGAAATTCATCTATATTCATGTTTTTTGAGTTATATACCGATACCGAGAAAAAACCTCGATTTTCCTTGAATATCTCCGAACATAATAATCGGATCTAACTAAAATTTGATGCACTATTTCGAAATATAGAACTCAAGGTATATGCCAAATTTTCTCCAAAGCTTATGAAGAGTTTCCAAAAAACCTCTCATCCAAAAAAAATATGGAATTTTTTTTCAATTTACTTACCATATAATTCCAACAAAATCTGACAAAAAGCAGCCCATCTTTAGACCTCAACTAACTGCCAAGTTTCATCGCTAGGGTCGTCCATGGAATATTAGGGAAATATTCAAAATTTCAAATCACCATAACTCCGATATCTTCTGGCCAATTTGGCTCATTCGGACTGAACTGTCACATGTCGAAATGCATCCCAACTCGAAAGTTTTAAATCAATAGGGTTAACGTGAACGGTGCCATCGGTCGGTTGGCCGGACAGAGTGTTTTTTTGGGTCCGAAATTCGATAGTATAATATATATATAGGTACGCTATTCGAAGAACAAGAATAGAACGCCTAGTCATTGGACTAGACAGTAAAACAGTGGATATTTACTATGGAAACACAATATAACAAATTTCTGTGGAAAAAAGAACATGTTTTTCATACAATTCGTAATTAAGTTCCCAATTTACGCTACAAATCTCAGGTCTGTAAGTAATTGTGTTAACGGCCAGCCTAACTGCTGATCGTAAATGCAATATCTTCGGTAATGATCTTCTCAGAGGCTTGATGATTTCTGTATAGCAGGTTTGAAATTCGACAACAAAAGCAGAGTTCGCGATTTGACGAAATCCACGCAATGATTCTGCGGATAAACCCATTTTCAATTTCCCAATATTCCCAAAAATACTGATGTTATCGAATTGATATAAAGTACTTCATTGAAAAAATAACAACTTAATGTCTCATGCAGTTTTTTGTGAGTACTAAATGATTATAGTAGCTCGCCGAATATGAAATATTTGAAAACAAATTCTGAAACTTTTTCCTTATGGTCCTAATGAAACGATCATCACAAAATGTTGCACGAATTTCATTCGGAAAAACAACCACAACCAGGAAATAACCAAGAGATTTGACATATTTTTTTCACAATATGTCAGAGGATAATTATTCAATTATTTTATCTATCTCTGAATGTTTATCATAGGAATTTGTAAACAGGAGAATTGATCGTTTCCAACGTACCTAATTACTACCTATAGATATTTCTAAATACGAAGCTAAGGAATACTTCTTTTCCAAGATATCAATAATTTAATAATAAATACCTTCTTCAGTAAAAATTTATTCAAAAATATGAAATTTCAAATATGGGTATCGGGATATGACGGATCAACCTAAAATTTTAAACGTTGTTGTTGAATAAATAAATATAATATTTTGTGGAAATCTGATTATTAGTTTCGGAACAAAGGATATACTCCTTCAGCGAACGTTTGAAATTGAATTTTTTTTTTAGATTTTCTACCTGTACGATCCTTACGGTGTCCAACATGAAGCTGCGCGTTGGTAGTCTTCAACTAATTACGAAGTTTCAATCCGATCGCGTCAGTCCCTTCAAAAGAAAGAGCACACAGACGATCTGGCCCTACAGAATTAAGTTTAACAACGGCTTCTTCTTCAAGTAGTCTAGCCTCATTCTTCGAAACCATTTTGGATCAAAACTATAAAATTACAGACATGCTAATGTTTACTAGAACAAGAGCGTAAAAATTCCTAAACTCTTCGAGAAGTAATATGCTAAGAATTGATGATAATGAATCTGTGAGTTCTATTTGCTAGTCTTGAAGGTCAATCGAAAACTAATTCATTCGTTCCCTGTAAACATAATGGCATCTCTTTAATTAAGTTATGCACAATAATTGTTGTATCCATGTTCATCTTTAGCGGAACTTAGATCATAAAATGTACTTTTTCAGCTGAATTCTCATACTATATAAACTATGGACCCAAGCTGATTTGGCATCAGTTCGAAAAAGTCGTTTAACTTTTCAACATGAACAAGTTGGTGCTTTCTGTATCGTGTATCGCGTTTGTCCTACTAGTGAGCGTCAATTGTGATGAAGAAGTGAAAAATGAAAAAAAGTTGTCAAGAAACTGTGTAAACTCCTACAGCATGAAGTGTTTGAAACTTGATATTGTTTCTTTCGTGGATAAACTGAATGAGAAAGATCAATTTTCAATTTTTCCCGGCATCAAATTGGTCAAGGAAAACTCAACATCCCCAGACAACACAGCAGATATGGTCTCGGAACTAGCCCGAGAATTTCCCAACGATGTCGAAGCAAGACTGGACGCATTTCTCCTGAAAAAGATTGGTGGATATCTCAGCAGTCACTCAATAAGATTAAATCTCTGGAATCCCTCCGGCTCAGAAAATGACATTTCTGAAGGAAGAGGCAAAGATAAGAAGAATGGAATGGCTTATATACTCGCACTAGGCGTAATGATGAAAGGTACCTTGATGGCCCTCGCAATGGGAGGACTGGCAGCCTTAGCCGGAAAAGCCCTGATGACTGGTTTGATTTCCCTGGTGTTATCGGCCATCATCGGTTTAAAATCTTTGACGAGTCGTGGTGGTAAGTCAAAGACATATGAAATATCTTCCATGCCTATGTATACTCATACCAATGGTTATTCTACAGAGGAACATGGAGGTGCGCACCACAGCTACGGAAGGAGTTTGGATGTTCCACTACCTATCGGCTTACTGAGATCGCTCAGCAGCTCCTGAATATTTATCTTTTCTTATTTATTATGTTATGTTTAGTATTTTTGAATGGATATCAAATAAAATCGTTCAAATATTCGTTACTGGTTTTGCGCAATTGGCAATCATTCTGGTAGGAATTCAAATATACTCAGATATATTTCATGTTATACTTGGGGGTGATCCCACTTTTTAGAAATTTTTTCCTACGTGTTTTCTTGGAAACAGAATCAGTAGAAGTACTCAAAGCATACCATAGTTTAAATGTAAACGTTTCTTCGTTACTAATTTTTTGGTAAAAATAACATCTATCTTTCAGTTTTTTCATGAAGGATCTGTTTCATGATCATTGTTGGACGAATATATATAAATAAATCTCCCGTGTACCACTTGAGTTAAATTTGGCTGAAATGTAGTTTGCGGGGGTAATATCCAGTAGGTTATTAACCCCATAATTTATTGGTTATGATTGATCGATGAAAAGAACGTACCACGTGTTTCAGATTTCAAAATTATTGAGGTTGTGCCTTCAATAGAAAACTTTGAAAAAAGCTTCGTCCTAATCCTATTTATGTTCGAGCTACAGAGTGTGGAAGCTTAGAGGAAAAAATTGTATGTTTTATCATAACTCCGGAATATTTTCAGATGTCTTCACACACAAGCCATCTTTTCTTGAATATCCATTTTAGATGGATAATGTTTCAACCAGAGTATGTAATAGTATGGATTACATATTTTTGGAAAAATATTTTGAAATAAAATTAAACATTTCATTTTTTGGCAAAATCGATATCTTGAATATTTTCATTGTCGAGTGAAAAATAGAAGAAATTTTTATACATGGTGAAATTTCAACAAAACATCTATGTAGAGCAGCTTGAATGAGAATACGTCTAAATACTTAGTATGTATTTACTTGATTTACCCCTGCAAAAAAATTGATATTATTTTTTTACTCGATAATCGCGTATCGGACAGAAAAAGTTATCAAATGTGTCCCTGAATGAAGTTTTCAAAAGTAATTTCAATTTCAAGAAGATGCAGAGATGAACATATAGTGTTTCTTCTATCTAGTTCACGTCTCTTGCAGACGCCACTGGTCGAAATTTTGAAACATTTAATACATCAAAAATCGATATTAATGCTCCGAGAACAAATACTAAATTTCAGTGTAATATTCAAAGGGATTTCGAGTGCTGAATCAATGATTTATTCCCCAAAACTTCACCAACGTGTAGCTAAAGAGCCAAGAAATTGGGCTATATGTTTATTTGAATTCTCTCATCCTAAAATCTCAGAATCAAGAGCAACTAATACCACGTGGTGCTAAATTACGACTAGGCAACACAGCCACATTCAAGTTCCATT
This sequence comes from Myrrha octodecimguttata, assembly GCA_958510865.1. NCBI lineage: Eukaryota > Metazoa > Arthropoda > Insecta > Coleoptera > Coccinellidae > Myrrha > Myrrha octodecimguttata. The sequence goes on from OY294060.1 coordinate 2,089,184, forward strand.
AAACCTCGTGAATGTCTAGAGTTCAGGCAACTGAATCGCAGTGTACATCAGTGAACTCATAACCCATAATGGGTTATTAGTTCAGTGGTTTACATGTTTAATCGTTGCCAACAGCCGCGTGAAATCTTAGAATTCGGAGAAATTTTGGACGTTTATTGGAGAAAACGGGGTGTCGTTCTGCAGGCGTCAGTGAGTATTTTTTGAAAAAAAATTTTTTGGGGTGTACTTAATTCTTTTGTGAGAATACGCAATGTTCGTTATTTTCCCATTTTTCACTCGATTTCAGTTTTATTTTCCCGAACATTCTTGAATATAAAAAAGTTGCCATATTGCGCATTTTTCACAATTTTTTTTTCAACTATTTGCACCAAAAAAAAATTTTTCAGAAGTCACCACGTTATATTCGAGGTATTGTTTGCTCTTGAATATAAGAGGCATTCGTTTATTACCCAGCTCAGACTACTCCTGAGTCCTTCGTTAATTACATCCAGATGTAGAGGAGTACACATCTAAACCGCTCGAGAAAAAAAAAATTGGAGCGAGTGGATGACAATTTTTTTTCGTCTGAGTATTTTGATTTAGCAAAGCGATTCATCCCACAGAATACAATTATATTAAATTTGACAATTTCGTTTACTTCTGAAAAATTCATGGGATCTGCGGTCATGTCCGTCGCATATCGGATGCAATCAACGAACGCAACTAATGCTTATTGATATTTCGACAAGAAAATAATATGATAAATACTCTGCGAATCGGAAATATCGTAGATAGATGCATAGAAAACATGGTGCGAATACTTTCTGGCATAGTTTGGGTCCTAAAAGCGGTCCAAATGTCAAAATACAGGGAAATTATTTCGCTTCAGATATCGCCGATAGAAAAATCGGAAAATTTTTCATATCAAATCTGAAATCTTCGAGGAAATTAACGACATGTCTAAACAAGTCAAATCAGAGCTATTTTTCTGATTTTCCGAGTTGGAGCGAACAGTATTTTCAAGAATTCACAGAATATTACATTTCGACAAATTTATGTTACGATGATTGATTTCCTCCAGTCAGAATGGCGATAATATATACTAAGGTACCCGTCATCTCCAGATACCCATACTTGAAATTTCATATTTTTGAATACATTTTTACTGAAGAAGGTATTTATTATTACATTATTGATATCATGGAAAAGAAGTATTCCTTAGCTTCGTATTTAGAAATATCTATAGGTAGTAATTAGGAACGTTGGATACGATCAATTCTCCTGTTTACAAATTCCTATGATGAACATTCAGAGGTAGATAAAATAATTAAATAATTATCGATGCATATAAATTGGTGGACTACATTTTCATGAAATTTTATGAGGAAATCTGAGCCAATATCCAATGAAACAACAGCCGAGATTACATTTCTAATATCCATCTTCTCAAAAATACAAATGAAACTGGAAATTAAGTATTTCTATGGGTACAATCTAAATTGAATGTCCTCCATCATCTTTGGACATTTCAAAATTGGATATAATTCAAAATGTGATAGCGTACATTATTTTTATGAACATCTCAGAAAAGATTAACTTAAGGGCATTGGTATTTTTCCACGCCTACATTATTCTTCAACGTAGATTCCATTTAGTCTATAGAAAAATGAGGTCCTCATTTAAAATAAATTGAGTTTTCACAAAATTGTCAAGTTCGACAACGCTTTCGTGGCCCCCTTCATCATGGTTTTTAATTCTAGCTGTTGTGACAAAAGCATTGAGGTTACCTTACGACATTTCTCCAATGAAAATCTCTGAGGATATTCACGTTTCAGCAAAAAGCCATTTTCAATTTTTCTTCGCAATTTCACGTTCAAAAAGAAATGTCTTACAAAAATTCGAAAATTTGACATTTGGTGTCAAGTCCAACGAATCTCAAAAAATGTACAAGGAGTCATCTCTCTAGTGAAAGCTCAAGTACGAAATTGCTAACATGAATGATTCCTTCTCAAAAATATTCTAACGAACGGTATTCGTGGGACACCCGATATATTAGTAAAAATCCAACATAGGAGCGATCAACCGATCAAAGCAACTAGACAGATCCATAATTTCACTTATCTAATTAATTTTTTGGAAATAGTTCCATAAGATCCATCGGATTACAGCTCAAAAGACGACTTCGGTTCAAGTTGCCAACCCACAAATTTCGTCCCAATTCACTATCACTGAATTTTAGAGCAAATTCGACATGATAGGGTTCGCGTTAATTATAAAAATCCGTAAACGGTGCCTCGGCTCCTCCAAAAAGAGAATTCCTTCGCAATATAGGTTTTTGTTAAGATTGTCCCCGATTGGCTGAAATTCAAGTTAGGATTCCTGATTTCATGATGGTAGTCTCAAGATCATATAGAATATATTCCGCAAATCAACTTGATTATTTCGGTTGCCGGTTTTCAGTTCCGTAAATATGAAATATTCGGTTGGTCCCTGAAAAAAAATGTTAATTACGGAATTGGATTGATGGAAACGCGATCTTTCTTTCACTAGAACCATGATGTAAAAAACATGGTGTGCTCATCTGAAAAATGAGTGACGTCAGCTGGCAGAAAATTCAAAGAGTTATATATTCTGTGTTTGAATTAACATGCAAAATCAAAGCACAGAATATATAATTCCTTGTATTTTCTGCTAGCTGACGTCACTCATTTTTCAGATGAGCACACCATGTTTTTTACATCATGCCTAGAACGACAGTTAATGTTCTATGATAACATACTCTTAGCAAAGAACAATCTTTATTTATTTTATAGAACATAGACGAGACAACAATCAACAATGAAAAAATAATAAGTATGGTCTATGGATCATAAGGTGAATATAGATTGTTCTATGCCATGGATATGTTAAGGATCGCTGTTTCTTCAATGAAATTCCGTAATTAAGCTTTTTACAGGGACTAACCGACCATTTCATATTTACAGAACGAAAAACCTGCAACCGAAATAACCAAGTTGATTTGCGGAACATATCCTATATGAACTTGACACTATTAACATGAAATCAGGAATCCCAACTTAAATTTCAGCCAATCGGAGACAATCTTAACCAAAACTCATATTCCGAAGGCATTATCTTGTTTGATGAGCCGAGGCACCGTTTACGGATATTTATAAATAACGCGAACCCTATCATGTCGAATTTGTTCTGAAATTCGCCTTGCCCAGTGATAGTAAATTTTGACGGAGTTTGTGGATTGGCAACTTGGACCGAAGTCGTCTATAGCCACAATTCATTTCTATTCAGCGGAAATAATTGTATGGACTCGACAAAGCGACCTTAGCGCCATCATGGTTTACAGAAAGAGAAATAGAAGAATATTTGACAATTCTGGGACCTCGTTTTGAACCCAAAATTCTAGTGGGTAATAGTAGAAAAGTGTCGACACCTGATACATTCTTTGCATCTTGTATCTGAGCTTAGATCATCGTATCGGAAAAATACTGCATCGACCTAGGGTTTATAATACTTATACCCATGTATTTCCTCTAAGGCTACCTTATACAGTGAATTATTACAGAAAAAGTCAGTTTGCACCCCAAACATAAGCAATTCAAATGGTCAAATTTCAAATTATGCAAACACCGAATTAAGCAGTCCATCCTGTATAAACCGTCTGTGTTTCTTACTCGTCATTGAAAAGGTGCTCCACAATTCTTCTCAACTAAAGAACAGTCACGAAAGTAACGAATTAATCGGATCGGTTCTCCATGCTCTCTAGATTATAACCGCAAAAAATTGTTTTGCGTTTCATTCTCCTTGGGCTACCAGTTTGGATATTCTCGATCTTCCAAATTACGGTTTTGTCGCGGGCTATCACATACCTTTAAGTGTGAATAACTGCCTAAGTATTACATCTAACTGAAAATAAGTAGTTCAACTGCGATGATAATCCAGCAATTATTCTTATATTTTATTTCACTTTGGTTATTGGTCGCCCTGTCACTCACATTTACTTCTTGCTCCATTAAATTTCACGTCGTTCGGCTTAGATCATAAAAATGTACTTTTTTCAATCAAATTCTCTTACTATATAAACAGCGGGCTGTGGGTAATTCGGCATCAGTTCGAAAAAGTACTCTCAACTATTCAACATGAACAAGTTTGCTCTTTCAGTATCGTGTATCGCGATTGTTTTGTTAGTAAGTGTCAAATGTGATGAAAATGTGAAAAATGAAAAGTTGTCGCGAAACTGTGGAAACTCTTACAGTATGACGTGTTTAAAACTTGATATCGTTTCGTTCGTGGATAAACTGAACGAGGAAGATCAATTTTCAGTATTTCCTGGAATCAGTTTGGTCAAAGAAAACTCAACATCTCCATCCAACACAGCAGATATGGTCTCGGAGTTAGCGCGAGAATTTCCCAACGATGCTGAAGCAAGACTCGACGCATTCCTCATGAGGAAGATTGGTGGATACCTCAGCAGTCACTCGATCAGATTGAACCTATGGAATCCCTCCAACTCAGAAAATGATGTTGCTGAAGGAAGGGGAAAAGATAAGAAGAATGGAATGGGTTATATCCTTGCAGCGGGGGCAATGATGAAGGGTACCTTGATGGCCATCGCAATGGGAGGACTAGCTGCCTTAGCTGGAAAGGCCTTGATGACTGGTATGATTTCTCTGCTGTTATCGGCTATCATTGGGTTAAAATCATTGACAAGTCATGGTGGTAAGTCTACGACATATGAAATAGTATCGAAGCCGGTGTATTCTCATACCAATAGTCATTCTACAGAGGAACATGGAGGTGGACACTACAGCTACGGAAGGAGTATGGATGTTCCTATACCTCTTGGTTTACAGAGATCATACAGCAACTCATGAATATTCACTACCTCTTGCTTTTGAAATTATTTATTGTATAGTATTTATCATTAGATTACAAATAAAACACCATAATTGTCTTTTGACTTCATTCATTTTCTCATGCTGCACCAAAAGATGGTGTGAAAATATTCGGTTTCTATATCTACCTCAAAATTTGAAAACCCCACGGATATCTCAGTATAAATGTATATTGGTCGATAGCTAGTATTGGTATTTTGCGCAATACACCTACCTAGTTCAGTTAGGTAGGTACTTCAACGACTATACAACATATAGGATTTTATTATATCTCCCCAAAATATTGCAATCTTTGCTCTTTTTGGGCCCATTAAGATAAGCTCAGTACTCTGAATATCCCAGTTAACCTTCACTAAAGATTGTTATCGTGAAATTAAAATATACTCGTGTTGCGCCAATGTTCCAGGGGATCCGAAACAGCATGCTCAAATGTCGTAATTTGCCAATTTTCAAGTGAAATGGGGGTTTTTCCTGAATTTGGGTTATTACTGCAAATGCAAATGAGAACATAGTTATTATGGGTTTGAGTCATCATTTTCCCAATTTACCTTCAGAAAGTATTCAAAATCAGATTTCAAAATTGGGGTTTGGGATTTGCCAGGCATGCACGAAGTGATAACGGTGTTTAGAAGAATAGCTTTTTCTGCTAGAGAATAATGAAATATTTATTTCTATTATGTGGTACACACGTGTTCTTTGTTAATATAACCAAACAATTTCATTCATTTATTCATTCATTCGTTCACGCTATGGACTAACCTATTAGGTCATTGCGTCCAGTCTCTAAGTAATTAATCTTGCGATGTACATATATCATTCATACTATTCACACTGTACGTTAGACAATTTTTATTTAATTAAACACCACAAACATACCATATACCCAACTTTCACAACATCCAAATGACCTCGCCGGGATTCGAACGCGGTACCTTCAGCATCCTAGAACATGTTTCAATCCTCTAGGCTACCGAGGTAGCTCCAAACAATTTCCGTTTGCAATTTCATATCATATCATATCATATTTATTTTCCTCAATATAATACAGGATGTGTCATATACAAAATATCGTGTAAATACGATTCAATTCTCAGACTTTCGAAGTATAAGCACAATACCACATATAACATAATCTGACAAACATAAAACATAATCAGACAGTCCTGAAAGACTTCTAGAACCGGTAGCTCATGAATTCCTCCAGCGAGTAGAATGCAGTTTCCCTGAGAAAGGTCTTTAAAGATTTCCGGAAGGCCAGAAGACTGAGTGATGTCATGTGTTCGGGAAGCTTATTGAACATCTTCAAGCCATTGCAGATAGGTGTGTTCTTGGTCCTTGCTAGTCGATGACTTGGGATCACAAATTTATTCCTTGATCTTGTTTGATATTCGTGGACCTGAGAATGAAGCAAAAAGTTGCTTTTGTTTTTGTGGGCGTATAAGAGGCACTCAAGTATATAACAGCAGGGAACAGTCAGTATCCTGTGTTTGATGAAAAAAGGCCTGCAACTAGTTCTTTGATCGATTCCTGCTATCAGTCTCAATGCATTCTTTTGCTTCAAGAAAACTCTATGAGCATCAGGGGATGAACCCCATAGGATAATTCCATAAACCATCCGTCCATGAAACTGAGCATGGTAGGTAAGTAAAGCCTCTCTTTCGGATAGTAAATTTTTTATCTGTCTAATCGCAAAAAGTGCGGTACAGAGCTTCCTACATAACCCATTCACATGCTGTGTCCAAGATAAATTCGAACTAATTGATACGCCTAGTAGGGCTATACTCTCCTGGTTTCGTCGTTTCGTGGTTATAACCAAATTTTGTGTTTTTTCAGGATTGACTTTCATGTTGTTACTGTTGAACCACTCGGTGGCGTCCTGAATAGCTTTTCTCGCTTTAGTCTGAAGAAGTCCATCAGTTTTTGCCCTACTCAAAAAGGTTGTATCATCAGCAAAAAGTATTTCCTCATCTGCAATAACATTATATATCAGATCGTCAACATATATTAGAAATAAAACTGGTCCGAGCAACGATCCCTGTGACACGTGAGGGTTCCCTGAAAACAATGTGCAAACCTCTACTCTAACCAGATCGAAGTATAGCTATCTCTGTATTCCTAAGCAAAGTAACACATTTGACGTCCTTTTCTTTCCGAGAAAGCTTAATTCGAAGTTGCCATATCGTGCACTCAAGACAAATCCCTCTAAATTTCAAATCCCCATTTTTATTTTTCAGTTTTAGGTGATCAAACATTTTTTTCACAATATGATATTGAAATTATATGTTTGAAATGTGATGTTCCAAAGGTTTTTCATGAAAATTAACGCATTTTCGTTTGATGGAAAAAAATTTACCTTCAGAAAGCTTACAGCAGTTCAATGATATTCCCAACAAACACAAAATACAGCAATTGTGCATTTACTGCATTACAAGTGCCACCGGAATACAGTACGTAAAATGTTGTATTGAAACTGCACAATCTCTGCATTGGTGATACTGCTTTCCTAAATGCAGTCTTTTGAATAGAGCTGCTGTACAGCTTTTGTACAACAAAATCGAAATGCTGTATGAGACAACGTTGTCTCTGTCCTTGATGCTATACCACACACCTACTATGCCGGTTGAGCCGTTGTCAATCGTCGTCGTCGGCCATGCTGTTTTGTAACGGAAATTTGTTCTTTGTGTCGTTTTTGATTCAAGCTATTTGAACTGACTGTTTGTTTCAAGTTGACTGTGTTGCAAGTGCGAAAAACAAGTGTATCGACATGATAAATTCCCGAAAAAACGAAATAAGGCAAATTAGGTGTGTGGCTAAGTCAGTTTAGATGATGCCGTATCTTTCGGAACTGGAATAAATGGACAATAGTAGAAAACATCTGGGTCTCTACCTGAACTTGATAGGGCCAACTAAGAAACAGAATTTCGAAGTACTAACATCAATGAAGAAATTTTAGGTATTTTATTCATACAAGGTAAAACTTTTTTTGTTTATTAACTCATTTTTCTTCACTTTAAGTTGCTGTTCGCAAAAACAAAGGGAGCAAAAATGATTCACCAACCGATATTGAAACAACCATCACGATATGATTGAGAAATATGTACTCATTTTAGAGGAATTAGAAAGGAACGAGAGAGAGTCATCCAATAATATATTATATTTATAATGTTTGATATCGCCGGTATTTTCTAGTTTTTTCTATTAAAGTCATGTTCCTAGTGCAATATTTCTTTTATTTAGTTGAATTTGCTATGAACCACATTCCGTAATATGCTCAACATCAACTAGGTTAACCCGACTCCTAAAACAGCCGGTATGTTTCAGGAATCAAGCTCACCTCCGAAAAACCTATATTTTTCCAGTAATCGCATTGAAATTCTAAACATGCATACTACAGACTTTCATCGACTGACGGTAAATAGAAAATTTAATTTTTTTTCGCTTCAACCGGAAATGGCCGAACGATTTTTTCAAAGAATGTTGTGTATATTTTTATATAGTTGAATTCCATGCTCAGTTTTTGGTGAAATGTCGCGAAAAATCAAATAATTTGAATATTTTTTTTGTAAAGTAATCAATATTTAGATACAGAAAAAATTGCAGAATTTTTTCTACCGTAAACCATAGATGTCAAATATGCAAAAATATATACCATCACATCATATAAGAAAATCAAAATTATTCGGCAATTTCCGAATAAACTGGAAGTCGTAGCCCCCTTTTTTTCACATATGTCATAGTAAATAATTAAGTATCAATGTGCAAAGTTTCAATTCAATCTCTTAAAAAAAAATTATTTTTTCGGCAGTGAAGCTTATTCCTGTGAGTCTCGTTATACAGCCGAGCTTCTGCTGCATTGTTGCTGCTTAGAAACTTCATATCGAAGTAGCACAGTTGGTGCATTATTACTACGTACAAACTGCATTACAACGAGGCATAGCTCCTCCACAACTTCTGTATAGTGGCTGTACTTCGAACGCAGTTTGAGCTGTACAGTTTCGATGCAATTCTGCGGGACATATACGGTCCGTTTCGATACAGTTACTGCACCACTATCTCTGCACTTCAAGTGCAGCAACGCTGTACAGTTTTTGTACTCTTGCTGCGTTTTAGTGTTTGCTGGGTTTTGCAAAAATCTTGAAGCTATCATTTTTGAGCCAAGTGTTGATCATTTTTCATTTCATTATCGGAAATATCTGTTTTAGAGCTTCAAGTGCCTATGGCGCTTATTACTTGACATGAACTCGGGAGTGCGGTAGTAAAGTATTAGAGCCCGCAGCGCGAGGTTCGATACCGCGTAACATTTCTGAAAAAAAACAATATTACTAAAAACAAGATACTATTAACAAGTTTTACATTAGCCGACCATCAACCCAACTACTTCTGAATGAAACGATTAAGAGTATCGATATTTGTAGAAAATAGGTCTATAAACGTCGATTTCGGAAATGGATCGAATCCGCACAATAATGTCTGGTCTGGTAATAATGAGATGTGAAATGGAGGCTAGAAAATTCTCACAAAATCTTTGAATCTCCGAATTATATGAACCCCACGAAATTCTGCAGAAACATTCAGGCCATAATTTTTCATGGTATTTTGAATGAAGTTCCATAGGTAAACATACAAATACATTGAAATCCCTAATTAGATTATATTTTGAGAATTTGTATCACATAAAAATAATTCACTGGGTATCCTAAACTCACAAACTTCGGATTCTTGGGTAGTCACGATGCCGCTTAGTATATGAAAATTGGAAATATCCTGGTTATTTTATATGAGTTATCTCTCATGTTTTTATATTTTTCATTTTGTTCGCTCTGCTATTGCTTTCCGTGAACATTTCTAATAAAATAAACTTATTCATCTGTAACTGCACAAATATTCCTCCTTGATCTGAGCTAATCATGTCTTTACCCAAAGCACTGGTTATTACCATCATCAGCGAGGCTTAGACTTGAACGAAACAAAGGAGTTCTAGGAAACTATGCCTTATGGCGGCGATGTTCTTGAAATTTAATCTAACCTGGCGTTCCGATTTTGAGGAGCCTTAGGAACTCCACTTATTTGTGATGCAGAAATCTTGAGAAATGTACGATGAACATCTGTAGGTATATACCAAGCTGCCTATAGCAGTTTTCCAGAAATTGATTGCCCTTTTTTACTCGGATGTTCTAGGATGTGCTATCATTTTGCACAAAGTTTCAAAATGGTCCTGAACAACTAGGTCGACTGAAGATTTCGATATCGAAATAAATTCGAGTGTTAATTACTGTGGTATCTGGATTCATAAAAAACTGAAAAAGTTTCAGATTGAAAAAGCAGAAACCCTGCAAATTTAACGTTCGAAATATTCTGAGGTGCCAAAATCCAGGAACGTCTATAAAGCGGTTTGGACACACCTTGTCAAATAATTGAAATAAACATATTGCATTTTTAAAAAGTAGAATGTTGTTCGGTTTAGCATCGGCAGCAATGCGAGTGACCAAGTGCCTGAACTGAAGAATCCACTTCACCCTCGATCAGGCGAGATCATCATCTGTAAAATGCAGATAACAGACTCTCGTAAATCTTGTTTGTTGGTTCACCAATTTTGAGTTATAAGTTGCCAAGGTTTTTATTGATTCTTCAACACTTTCAGGCCCGACTTGTTGAAGGAAGTTTCTTTCACCCAAACTCGAAATTTTTCACCGGGCATGTTGAAATCTATGGAAAGGGGCATTTGAGTTTGCTTTTCCTCAGTAGAAGCACTTGTAAAATCACACAAATGCCAAGAAAAATGCATAAACTTTCTCATTTTCTTAACATTTCATTCAACTTGTCAATGATAATGTCTATACCTCGGGTAACTCTGATAGCCACCAGAGGGAGTAGCGCTTATCTTCATTCGTCAATCCTGCAGAATGTTTGAATATATCCATAAGCATTCAACCATATACCATAAAAAGTGCTGTAATTTCTTTCAAAATTAAGACATCGCAACGAAGCAAATGCGAAAACGTTCAATAAAGATATGGAAACATTTGAGTATTCGTAAACATTCTCGTCTGTCAACGATTTACTTCACATGGTGTTTCAAATAAGAACGCACCTTTCACACCTTCTGTTAACCCACGTATGTTACATAGAAACTAAGTAACTGAGGACGTACGGCATCAGATCAGTTATGTTCTTGAACAAACAACCTACAATCAAAAATAGAAGTTGATAAAATCGGCCGAAGGGCTTAAGGGAAAAAGAACTTCAAACTATATGGAGATTTTGTCCGTTTTCCGTTATTTTGCCGGTGTGTACGCACTTAAAGCGCTGTAATTCGTCTCAAAATTGTGGTATCGCAACGAAAAGAAAATGGAAAGATTCAGAAAAGATGAGGTAACGTCTGAGAATGTATAAACATTCTCGTTCCTCAATGATTCACTCCACAAGTGTTCCAAATAAGAGCTCAGTTTTCATAGTTTGTGTTCACCCCTGCTTGTAACAGAAAAACGAAGTAACTAGGGACGCCATCTGTAAACAGTTATGTTCTCAAAGGATGAAGCTACAATTGAACAAAAATCGTAAAATCGGCCGTAGGTCTCAAGAGAAAAAGAACTACGAACTTCATTAAGATTTTTCCGCTCTCGGGTGCCGCCGGGGTGTATATATTTGGTCCCCACGAATGTCTGCATGAACCTTTAAACTATCATTTCTCAATCAAGTACTAGAGATCAAATCATCCATTCTGAATTTTTCGAAATATGGGGAAAATAAAATCGCCATGTTCTTGAAAGCTGCTGACTGCACGTCATTGTTTTTTTAGATTTACTTATATAGCTACCTGCATTTTTTGTTGTTCGACAAAGAAATTTAAAAAATCCAACGGTGTCCCCCAAATTTCATCCTGTTTTTCGATGTTTTTGTACTTTGATCTATCCGATACATTTCCATCATACCTGCAAAGTTCATAAAATGACTCAATTCACAACTTAATATCCAAATGAATCAAGCTTAATCCATACATTCACTCAAACCGATGACCATAACAATATATCTTGTCTATGCCGATGACGTGAACCTTTCACTCTACCGACCGACCGTATTACCGGCCTAACCTCTCTTTTTCACCCGCTTGTTCTTGAAAGCAGCCCGTTATCATTTTGCGCAAACGTCTGTAATGTTGGATTTTTTTCCGGAAATGAACTTAAGCCACTAGGTTGGATTCATTGATGATGCGAATAGTCCGATGTGAAATACAATTCTGCCCAGCTGACAGTTGTCAATATCAGGTTAGTTTGCGTATCGAAATGTGACAGTTAAGTTTGCTAATGGGCAAATCTGACCAAGTGCCGGTATTATAAAACTTAACTGGAAGTTATTCTTAACTTTAACTGACAGTTTTGACAGTTATGTTAGGAAATATCTGTCAAAACTGTCAGTTTAAGTTAAAGATAACTTCCAGTTGAGTTTTATAATACCGGCCCTAAACGGTTTCGCAGTTATACTCGTTGGAAATTTTTGTTTTTTTCCTCAATATCTCAGGTGTAATGATATGATATTGATTAGATTACGATAGAATTTGGCACAGACCTTGGAGTCGATATTTTACAAGTGTTTTTCATATTTCAATTGGATCCAATTTTTATTTTCGGAGATAGTGGGAAAAAAATATGTAAAACTTTGTTATTACTTAAAAATTTTGAGATTATTTTCTCAAGAAATCAAATTGAAACTTTGTAAATAGTTGAAGGAGTGATGCGCAATATAATGCAAAATTTCGTGATGATGATATCAGTTAAATTGAAAAAAAAACTTTCAGGAAATTTTCCTTCACAATTATTTTTTTCGATTTGATTGAAATCTGGCACAGTCCTCAAAGCCAATATCCAACAATAGATGAGCCAGTTTCAGATATACATTTCCAGAGAATCTGGAAAAAACATGTCAAATTTCGAATCGTGGCTATTTGAAATTTTAAAATTTGTTCCTCAATATCTCAGAAAAAACTGACGTATTCTGAATTTAACTTCATTGTTAGTTATGGAATAAAGCCTCATAACTTCACAGATTTTTGTGAGAATTGTACATGCAAAAAATATAAAAAAAAAATTGTTTTTAGAGAATTTGTCAGAATTTCGTTTGTTTTCAATCAAGAACCGTATTTCGATTCGATACAATTTGTATTTTTGGAAATATTTGGAAATCATTGGATGGATATTACCATTCGCGAATTCGGCCTTAGAAATCTCGAATACCCTAAAATTATCAAAAAAGTCTAAGTAGATTCTTTCGGTAGCTTTTCTGTTAACGATCGGCAGTATTGCCAGCAGTAAACACGATAACTTCTGAAACATGCGACTAGAGACAGGGACATGAAGGTTGGAATCGGCCAATCAGAGAAAACAAGGAATGGCGGTTATTTCAAATTTCGCAACGTGAATGATGACTGTTCTAAATGGTGTATCTAAGGAACAATTCAAAGCGTTATCATTTTACCAACAATTCTGCAATTTTCGAATAACGAACGGCAAATGGCCTTGAATGACTAGGTTGGACTAACACTGATGAAAATTTTATTTTTAAATTAAATTTTATTTCAGGTGAAGATGTGTTTGAAAACTACAGAGGTGGTTTTGACCCATTCATGAATTCTAACTTGAGCTCCAAACCCTCTAAGTTGTTTGTACCCAAAGATATTATGTTTACAATGGGGGTTTTTCCTTTAAACGAAAATGCTGTAATTTTCATGAAAATCCTTTAGAACATCACATTTCAAACATATAATTTCAATATTATATTTTTAAAAAAATGTTTGATCACCTAAAAATGAAAAATAAAAATGGGGAATTGCATTTAAAGGGATTTGTCTTCAGTGCACGATATGGCAACGTCGAATTCAGCTTTCTCAGAAAGAAAAGGACGTCAAATGTGTTACTTCGCTTAGGAAAACAGAGATAGCTATTCTTCGATCTGGTTAGAGTAGAAGACAACGACCAAGGAATAGAAAAAGAAGAGCACAGACTGTCATATAACTGACAAATCGCAAACGGAAATTGTTTGGTTATATTGACAAAGAACACGTGTGTACCACAGAATAGGAATAAAAATTTCATTATTCTATAGCAAAAAAAGCTATTCTACTAAACACCGTTGTCACTTCGTGCATGCCTGGCAAATCCCGAACCCCAATCTTGAAATCTGATTTTGAATACTTTCTGAAGGTAATTTGGGAAAATGATGAATCAAACCCATAATAATTATGTTCAAATTTGCATTTTCAGTAATAACCAAAATTCAGGAAAAACCCCCATTGGCGGCTTTAGGCATATGCAGAGAAAGAGGTTTGGTGCACAAAGACCAATTCGTAAATGATTTAAATCCGCCTGATGATACCATCATTGCATCCATTCCAGATATATTCAACCCATTCACGAATTCGTCTTTTATTGATATTAGGCCCTAAATTTGCTCAAGAAATATCGAATCCCTAAGCTTTTTAATGAAATTCACCTAACTAATTACCAAGTTTCACTTTGGTGTTTTTTGTTTAAGGAAACCCCATAATTTCAGATTTGTATATCCCCGGAATTGGTTGGTGGATTTAGCACATTATTGGGTTTGCTCAACCGGGATATTCAGTAAATACTCTAGGTCTAGGTCTTCTCCTTCGAAATAAGTTACAGTGCTTTTATGGCATGACAGACAGAATTCAATTTGAAAATAAATTTTTCATCACTACCTGTTAGTTCAACCTTTGTATAAATTCTTTATATATATATCTTTATACAATGGTTCAACCTAGTCGTTCAAGGCCATTCGCCGTTCGTAATTCGAAAATTGCAGAATAGTTGGTAAAATGGTAACACGCGTACAAAAAGACCGACTTTCATATGTTACGAATTTTCTATATTTCCTTTATTACATAAATATCCAGTTTTTCCTCTAAAATAGAGAAATACCCAGTCTTGGCAAGGCCATTTGCCGTTCGTTATTCGAAAATTGCAGAATTGTTGATAAAATGATAACGCTTTGAATTGTTCCTTAGACACACCATATAGAACAGTCATCATTCACGTTGCGAAATTAAAATAACCGCCAATCCTTGTTTTCTGATTGACCGATTTCAACCTTCATGTTCTGAAATAACTTAGAGATTCGATATAAATAAAGTAGGTTTGGGGCTCAACATATGAATTCCGAATTCGTGAATGAGTGAAATCCGTCCAATGATTCGTAGACATACCCATTGAAGTTTTATCAATCCCAATATTTTCGAAAAAACAGATCGGATCGAAATGAAAAATGATAGCTTGAAGGATAATGCAGGATTTCAATACCTAAGTGAGTAAAGTGTGCTTTGGCAACGAATTTCAAGGAGCTACAATTCAATTGGATCAATATGTTTTGACTAAAAAAAGAAAAACTTCAGATGTGCATTTATAGCATCGCATTCGTATGCCTAAATTGGAATTTCAAGTAGCTGACTCATTTCGTTTATGCAAAGTTTCAGCGGGATCTGACTCAGACTTCCTGGAATATCACATACGTTTTTTCTATAATACAATATATATATTCTTTTGAGAACGAGCATTACATTCTAAGATATATCACAGTGTTAGCAGAGGAAATGTAAACGGGGTACCATACTTATTTGCGTATGATACAAGAGCACAGATAAAAACCTCAGGAAAAATTCTGTCTCCCCGTATAAGTGTAGTAATTTGTTTATAGAAGATGAATGGCATCTTTTTTAATGGAAAATATTTTTTTCGTCATCTTGAATTCATTTCGACCAAATATCTTGACATAATATCTGAAACAGAAAGAGGGACAGAAAACCAGAAGGAAGCAGTAAATAATATCACCTACATTTGCTCATGACCGAGAGGGTCTTTCGACCAGGTTCAGTCCTCCAAGCGATGATTTTCAGATCCTCAGATAAACGAAGAACGCTACAGGCCCCTTTATTGGGGAATCATCTCCCATAGATCCATAATTGTTCATTTCGAACTAGAAATCTAATAAAATATCGGGAATAAAGTAAAAAAACTTGTGACAAGTATTAATGCCCAGGCAATACGGAGAGCTTTTAAAGATATTCCGGTGATATCTTTCGAGAGCATCGAGAGTACTTTTTCTACTTCTCTAAGGTATCACAGGAAGCGCTATATTCCCTCCGAATGTGAGCCACAGCAATATTCTAAAAGAGATACTGAAGATATCGCATGTGAATATTCTCAAACTTCTCACAATGACAGGTCTGTGGGAAATTCGCTCACATAGACATGGCAAAGATATATAGTTAAATAAAATTTCTGGAAAGTTTCCTGTTGAGTTTGTTGTGATGTGATCGTCTATGCGAACGTGATATATATGTGATGCAGGTAGTCTCTCTGCAGACTTAGATCGTAAATTCGCAGGAATAGCCTCAAGGTATAAAAACAAGGCAAATAATTAACGAGAGGATAGTCAGCCCAAGGAAATCCAATGTTGCCAAATGTACGCATAGAAATGAATACTTAACTCACATTTGAAAACCGATCAAAAATCGAACACTGTCCATAAAATAGAGTATGGTTAAGTTTAATTTTGTTGTCTGGTTAGGTTAGGTTAGTTTAATTTAGGAAAAAATTAGAAATAAGAATTTGTAGTTAGGAGGGTACTGTAATCAGTCCATTATTCTTTTATTTATTCATTAATAATAATAATATATCTATTCAATCAATAGCTTATTGAAATACAATAAGGTTGGTTTCGTCAGAGCAGAATACATAACTCAAAACAATTCACTTTTACAAAATCAAAAAATTCACTGAAAGAAAATGGTTCACAGTCAACACTTGCATTAAACAGAGTAATTTAAAAAACTTTCAAGTTGGATGTCCTACTCAACTCTTGGCGTAGAGCATTAAATAGCCTTAGGTCGATGCATAATGACGACCTTTCTGTTAAAGTTAAAGAGTGACGTGGGTACAAGTATGTATTAAGTATCTGTGCGCCTAGTGTTGTTATAGTTTAAATATTGTTGGAAGTATTCTGGATGAACCTTCATGAAAACGAGTACCCTATATATTTATAGACCATATGATGTTGAAAATTTGTACTCTTTAAAATGCCCGCTACAAGATTTTCTAAAACCTAACTTCAGAATAATTCTAAACATGAATTTTTGCCTCAGAAACACTATCCTTATTACTAAGGGAAACTCTCGAACTCACAGATTTGTAATTTAAATTGAATTAATGATTGAATTTCGTTTTTATAACTGCATTGGTCATCTAATAACCGTTGATGCGATATCTCACATGCAATATTTTTCCACAAAAAAACTTTTGAGGTTTGAGGGTATAAACCCCCCCAAAAAAAACAATTTTTATTTAATTTTTAATAGTTCTGTTTCAGATATTGGGAGTGAAAACATATAAAAACCTAACAAATGCTATAAACCCCCCCCTTCAAAACTGCATGCATTTCTCAAACTTCGAAAATAGAAATCGGCGGGTAGGAGGATATTTTTCAATATTTATCAAAAAAAAAACCTGACACCAATAATAAATTGTTAATTTTCTAATAAAAAAATAGCTTAACAAATTCTTTTTTCAGTCACGCCACTCAATATGCAATGGAATGTACTTCCACTTGATGATACATCACAATCCATATATATTACTATTTGAAAAAAATGTATGGGGTGTGGAGCGTACAGGGTGGGAGATTTCGAATTAAAAAAGCATAGGGAGACTTGCCTTTGGGAATTACAAATCTAGGTAATCAAGGGTTTCTCTTAATAATAATAATTATTAAAAGAATAACGGTCTGATTGCAGTACTCTCCAATCACAAATTGTAAATTAATTCCTAATTTTTCATTGAAGAACGGCACAACAAAAACTTTCATTAGTCAAATTGCTGAGTAGGTAATCAAATTACCTTCCATTTGATGTATCACAACCCATATATTCCAATTTGTAAAATTAAAGTAGTGGGGTGCGGGGGTGGGAAATATCAAATTCAAAGAAACACAGGATAAATTGCTTTAGGAATTTAAAATCGACGGGTGCGAGGATTTTCCTTAATAATCCTCCGTTCAAAAATTATTGACGATTTACGTTACTTTTTTGGCACGCTGTATACTATTCATAACTCATTGGTTTTTCACCCCAAAATTGGCAGCGTCTTTCTTTATACCTCAGGAACCACTGGTCGGAAATCATCCGGATGAAAATTTTAAGGTTGAGTTATGCAACGGTAATAAATATTGAAAGTTTCATGAAAATTCGGTAGTAAGAGCGACACACAATTTTTCTACCAAGTTTCACGGATTTAGGTGCAGTAGTTTCAGACAAAAGCTCCAGACAACAGGCGGCGGACGGACGGATTTTTTTTTATTAGTTCATTAAAATCTACATACTCTAAAATGTAAACTGTGAAATTTTCAGGAGGGGCAATTTTTTTTTTTTGTCGATCACTGAGATTGATTATTTGATTCTATCAAATAATAAACCAAAAATATTGATTTGGATGAGACATGTGGTGTCGACTTTTTTTAGTAATCTCCTCAGAAAAATATGATGCAATTTCGATTAAATTGTGGATTTTCTGTTTTCTTCCGAGAATTCTGGAAATTTTTTATATTTAAAAACGTAATTTTCACTTGCATTATATGTGCGAGTATGCCGTTGTCTAACCGATACTGGTAGTGATTTATTTTTGGTCCAGAAATATATTAGTGTGACAAAGAGAACTTCCTTCCCGATGAATGAAGCTTGTTATAATTGCATATGTTGCTTAATACGGTTGTATAAAGAATGGTCTTAATACAATAATAGAACTATACATTGGCTAGATACCTTTAAAAGGTTAATATACGGGTTTCTACCTGACTCGCATTTCTCATCTACCGAATATATAACCTTCTGGAAAAGCCTGCATCATAAAATCCAGTAAAGAAGTATGATAGGTTTAATGTGAATTATGTTTAAACTTATTTGTATGTTCGCCGATTACCCTATAAGTTTCTAGGAAATCCCTCTGGGGTTATTTAATACGTTCTTATATGGATCATATGCCTATCTATAAATAGTGGGTATAATGAAATGAAATTATATGCAATTTCTTTTTCAAGTACGCACAAGGAATATGGTGAAAAATTCTTCATCATGTTCAGGATAACTTCAGGAACGTTAAGAGAATTTTCAATTGTTGTTACATGCAGGATGACCTTGGGAGCTCTCTACCTGCGAATTGCACCTAGGTATTTAATTGACTGACTGACGTTAAAGATCCTCTTCAGTCCTAAACAATTCACTTAATCATTGTATGAAGATACAATTACCTAACTTACAAATTTTTTTTTATAACCATATTTCGGATTCGAATTATTTTGATTCAGTCCATGAGGCTGCCTACAATGTGTACCTACTCTGCCTTGGATATTTTAAGGATTGAGTAGTCACTGTTTTTAAGTGCAACATCCTTTCTATATCATCTTGTTGGTTATAAGACCCTTAATTCAGATTCATAAGACTTACTTCTATTAAATAATGGTTGATGGAGAAAACAAAGCTCAAGTTTAAAAATAAACTAATATGACACAAGGATGAATATCTGTCGATTAGTCAACAAATATTCCACAGTACGGTGGTATCTTTGTGTAGATACTTTGGTTGATTAGCTCTGATCAAGGATTATTTGTTGACTTATCGACAGAAATTCGTCCTTGTGTCATTTTGGCTTACTTTATTGGCTAGATATGGGTTTTTTCTTTCATAAGTTCGTTTGGTGGGTTATTTAGAGGATGTCTCAACTTTGTTTTAGTTCAAAAAGCTGATCTTTATCCTACCTCCAGTTTCCTCAGAACGGACATTTGTTTATAGGGGATGTACATATTCTGAAAAAAGCTCATAGGTAATCCTTCTAAGTTAGGTACTTGACATGTTCAGTTCTCGTAATTGCTTTTCTTGAGCTTTCAGATTCATACTTGCTTTATCAACTTGTATTCTATATTTTATTGAGGACAATCTTATATTTAATTGTGAAATTTAACACCTTCACTGCGTTGAAAAAATCGACTGACTTGTCGTTGACTGCGATACATATCCCCGGGGATATGTAATCGGTCTGCACTCATGTGCGATACATATCCCCGGGGATATGCATGTCACATAAATTTGTCAACGTTTTTTAATCACGAATATCGTATCGAATGCAGTTGTGTTTGTCCAAATCTGAACGATATAAGTCCAGACTATGATGAGCAAAGTCAGGACATGTTTCTGGGCACATGTGCCAAATATTTTGAAGGAAATCGAAACAAGTGTAAACAAAAATGATTCATTCAATTTCAACGTAAATATATAACTGAATGAAATAGTTCCATAATCATTGTCTGTGGTCTTCATTGAAACAGGTTAAACAATAACCCGGATTATTAGGACATGAGTCACATAAGCTGATGATGCGACGCACCTTCTTTGGCTACCTCGGTAGACTAGTTGGCTGAAGAGGTGGACTAGGGTGCTGAAGGTACTGGGTTCGAATCCCGGCGAGGTCATGGATGTTTGATGTTTGTGGTGTTGTAAAAACAAAAATTGTCTATAGTTGGGTATGAATGAGAAGTATGCAATAAAAAAGTGTTACTATGATCTGTGTACATGGTTTAAGACGAGGCACATTAAAGAGATGATGAATGAATGAATGAATGACGCACCTTCTTATCTGCTTCACTGCTTGAAAAGGTATCCCTCAATTTTGTGTAGCAACCACAACATGGTTTTCTTTTTTTCCTTCCGGCACCTTCGGGTGTCACGAAAGTATGCGTTCTTTTTCTTGGCTGGTTTCTGGAGTATCCGTTCGGGCGGATTCCCCATGAAATTCCGACGCCAATTGCAAGATACGTGTATCGCGCTTCATATTCATCAAACCACTGAAGAATAATTTCATCATTACTCTTAGCTCACCTATGATACTAACGAGTTTCAACGAGTGAATCACATAATACATATCCCCGGGGATATGTATCCTACCAGATTGAAATAGTATTAGTTGCGTGCGATACATATCCCCGGGGATATGTATTATGTCGTTCACACGAAAAAATTCAAAAATAAATTTGAAGCAAAACGCTTATTGTAAGATATAATTATGATGAAAGAAAACGATTCTATGACATTCGCAAAATACTTAATTCCTAGTGAAATTGGTCTCGTCATTTTTGGTAAGCGTTTTACATATCCCTGGGGTTATGTAACGCAGCCAAGGTGTTAATGGATCACCAAAGATCGCGAAAAGTGAAATCTGATGCTTCAATTCTCGAAGGGAACCAAACACCATTATATTTTCATAATGAACATCTGCTATTGACCCAGAAGTGATACCTGGCATTCCTGTTTGAGTTACATTATGCATTATATTTCTTTTTTTTGATCTGTCATCTTGTCACAAAATTGAAATGAATTTTCAATTTACTTCAACCTTCTCTGGAATATTCGAGGCACTCATCCCTTTAGAGTTATTCTGGATGTTTGTGGCTTTATTAATTAATTTTCATCCTTTATGTTGATTCACTTCTGATGTTTCAAAGGAATACTCCATTCACTTTTACCAAGTCAGCCGTTCAGCCTTCAACTAGCCAGGTTGGCAACAGTGAGTTGTCATAAGTCAATAAAATCGCCAGGAAGCTGCCAATTTTCACATAATTTTATCACAGACTCTATAGTTACTAAGTCGTTTGTGAAGGAGTGTAGGTTGAAGGTGTTAACATTATTTAATCTCAAACATTGATTCAACAAGAAGTAAAGACCACAGATTAGAAAGAAATAATTAAACATCCGTAATCTGTCCTCAAGATTCACCTTCAATAACCCTTCTACAGAACCAACATGTGAGATAAAATGGATGTTTAAGTCACCAGTAGTTGATAACCTGACAAACATCCATAATTATGATAAATTTCTTATTCAATTAAGAATGGAACGAGTCGTATTCTCCCACTATTCCACAGATTATTTAAATCTTACCTTAGCAACCGCACCTTTAAAACCAAGGTCAACGGTGAATACTCTAACCTTGAAACAATCAGAGCAGGCGTCCCCCAAGGAAGTGTATTAGGTCCCCTACTCTACCTCCTATACACTGCAGATTTACCAACAACTGCGGAAACGGTAGCAGGCACTTTTGCGGACGACACAGTTATTATGGCTAGCGATGAAGATCCTGTAGTCGCATCATCTATCCTACAAAATCACCTGAACATCTTACAGAAATGGTTTCATAAGTGGAAAATAAAGGTAAATGAATCAAAATCTACGCAGGTAACATTCACACTGAGGTAAGGCAAATGTCCTGCAGTACAAATTAATAACAAAGTAGTACAACAAATGCCATCTGCACGCTACTTGGGCCTACATCTGGATGAGAGACTAAAATGGAAACAACATCTAACCAAAAAAAGGAAGCAAATTGACCTGAAATTCCAAGAAATAAATTGGCTCATAGGAAGAAAATCGAAGATGTCACTTGACAATAAAATTCTTATTTATAAGACAGTGATTAAACCCATATGGACGTATGGAATAGAATTATGGGGATGCGCCAGCAAGTCGAGTATAAACATAATCCAGCGAGCTCAATCTAAAATTCTCCGTGCCATAACCAACGCGCCATGGTATGTCACTAACGTAACTCTACACGAGGACCTGAAAATACCCTTTGTGAAAGATGTAGTGAAGGGACAATGTAAAAAACACTTTGCCAAGCTAGAATCCTACACGAACCCGCTCATGCAACCACTTCTGGAACAACAAAATAATAGAAGACTGAAGAGAATCTGGCCAAACGACCTGAAATGAAATAAAAGAGGCTCTTCACTGGAAGAGTACTCACCATGTTATATAGGGCACTGTAAGCTCTTTGTCAACTAATTATCTTATAGAATGTATGTTTTGATTGCTAATAAATATGTTAAAAAAAAAAAAAATTTATACCAATGAAGGAAAAAGCATTATGTCAAATAATTTATTAACTGAACTAAGTAAATAGTACATTCACCTATTTCAACTTTCATTATTATATTTTATTTACAAATATTATACTTTACATGATACGCTGAATATAACAAAACACAACTTTATCTACAGCACCAAATGAGTTTCACTTGCTACTCTATTCACAAAACTTTTCCTTTTATGTACACAGGATATTACTATTATAATTTAACTAGAAATATGAACTTAAAAATATTCCAGCACTGATAGAATCAAGAGATAAGGGCAAAATTAAATCAACTTGAGAATTTGTTGATTTTTTTCATCATCCGATAAAACAACATTTCAACACAAATATACACTTTCTCAGTTGTTCATATCCCACTATCCTTATATTTTTTTTAAATGACATTTCCAAGTAGTTCAAAAAAATTTCGCAGATCAAAGAATAAATCACATAAAATACCTTATACAACGTCGAAGTAAAGCTTGCCAACTATTAAATATTCAGTTGAAAAATATTTACCTAAGAATATCACAAAATAAGCTGCTGTCTTGGGAATATACTTATTAGGGTTGAAAATTTCTGAAGGCAGTGTGAGGCAGAAATGCTTTTCTAGGTATATTCATCAGATCAGAATCAAAAACTCAAGAAAAAGATAAAAAAAATGGAATGGTTTCGTTCGTAAAATTGACGTTGAGTATATTAAATTCATTCAAAAAGATGTGAGTCATGCTATACCAAAATAATCCTCCACCTCTCCATATTTAGATACTAAATTTACTTCAAACTGTTTTGAGGTAAAATAAGATTATATCTTTATAATCATATTTCATTATACATCTGGGACAGTTTTTTTGTCACGTAGTTCTTGAAATGATTCATTTTGTCATCTCAGTAGGACCAGGAATAAATTGAAGTCTTGCTGTTTTTGAACCGAAAAGTTACATCTTACAGCCTCCTTTGCTCGCACAAATACACTCATCCAGATAATTGACAGTTTTTTCATAATACAAAATTTTAAATTCAGACAATAATTCCTTGTCATTTGCTCCAATCCACAAGAAATTTTGTATAGGTACAAAACGGAGCTCAATTGTTCAGTTGATTAGCATGGAGTATCCAATTGTGTAGCAATCTTCATTCCACGGGCCAAAGGCTAATACTTAATACTCTTGGTGTGGAAATAACTATTTAAGGGCATAGTAATTTTTTTTGGAGAACAAGAACAAACGAGTTGAGAATCAGTTGATTCTCAACTTGAAATGAAAACTAAATGGAACTATAAACATATTTGTGGACAATTTATTTGCCATCTTTCAATCCAGTAACAGCCATTGTCGAAGTAAACACAGTTGAGAAGGTCGAAAATGACACTTTCAAGTTCCAAAGCAGCAAGTCTTACTTGTAGGACAAGAGGTCAAAAAGAGACGTTATAAAACCTACCACCACTAACATGAACCGCTTTAGCACTAATAAGAGGAAAAAGTGTAGTTTAATATGGTACTAGATTATAAAAATGATAAAAAAAAATGAAATTTGAACATGAATATGCACAAAAAAAAACGAAAATAAAAACTGTTCGAAAAGTTAATTCCTTATAATGAGGTATATTACAAATGAAGCAATTAATACTGCTTGAAATGGAATAAGGAATTTGAATTCATTTCTTAAGCTCCAAATTGAATCTCTTGCAATTTGACAAAAAACTCGAAATATGAATAAAACTTCAGGAATTGATAAATCCTTCATATCCTACAAATTAGAAAATGAAACTCTGTAATAAAGTATTTTTCTCATTGAAAACGAAAAGTAGCACATGTGTGAAACCATCCAGATTCTCAAGAAAATGAAAGGAAATTTTTTTGTAAAAAAAACACTTTATACACCAGGCCAAGCATTTCTGAACTCAGATCATTATTTTTTCAAACGAGAATAGATGGATAACACTATGACTGTATCGGTTAGTATAATTGCACCTTCCGACATATGAAATCCTATGGTTTAATACTTGCTTACAACACAGTAAAATACTGATTTTATATCCCCAGTAACACCACCTACCCAGATCGTTTTTTCAACATCTCGAAAAAACGTAAATGTGCTAATGCTCAACTGGTGCGTATTGGACTCCATTTTTGTCATCGCTCAGAAGAGACCACCTTTACGGCCAAACAATAATGAACTCAAAGTACCTAATGTGGAACTTCCACCTTGTGGGCTTTGTTCTTCTGGAGACTTCGAAGTGGACACTGTACCTAAATCGGGTCTAGTAATTCCATTTGTTCTTCTTTGCTTGCGGGAGTTCAATTGTTCTAGGCGCTTGCTAAGTGCTCCGCTACCAGGTCTACCTGGTACGCCCATATTGCTGTTACTTATATGACCTGCAATACAATTTCCAATGAATATATTCCATACAGAATGCTGGTAATTTAAAATCTAGACCATCTGGAGTGGAACCTAGATTCTTCAAGACTCAATTTTATATTTGCAGCTAATGGTCAATACAAAATTAATATACAGTTTATATATAGGGTGCTCTTCATGTGAGGCATTTTTATTGACAGCAGTCAGATTAATTCTATGCTCTTTCTGAATTTTTTCTCGCAATATAACACAATTAATATAGTCTGGATGATTTGAGCTTTTTTTGTATTTTTTGTTTTTTTCGACTATCCTAGGCTTCAACGAAACCCCTCAGAAGCTTAAAGCTCGTGCGAGTTAGGATACCGGG
The DNA here is from genome assembly GCA_958510865.1 of Myrrha octodecimguttata. NCBI lineage: Eukaryota > Metazoa > Arthropoda > Insecta > Coleoptera > Coccinellidae > Myrrha > Myrrha octodecimguttata. The sequence goes on from OY294060.1 coordinate 2,114,767, forward strand.
TGTGTTCTGTGTAGGCTTTGTTACTAATTCCTTGCGCCACGTCAGGAACAGCACTGTTAATTGTTTACCCAACAGTGAATGGTTGGACGGTCCCCTAAAAACCGGAAAAGTTATTTCCCGGCCAAGGGCTTGAACCCCAGACCTTACGATAATGGGGCTTGCGCTCTAACCACTGAGCTACCGCCGCTAGAGATGATGACTTGGGTCATAAAAAGTTGGTTATTTTATCATTGATGGTGACGAAAACAGCAATTATTTTTCATACATTCACTTTAATAAATGTATTTGTGCATTGGGTCCAGTGACGGCTGGTCATAATTTTTTCAGGGGGCCCTGATTCAAGAATACAAATAAAAATTATATAGATTTTGAATAGGTTATCGCCAAACGCCAATTTTTCGTGTTTTTATCTGTTTCCAGATGTTTCTAGTCATGAACTTCTTCTTTAGTCCAGTTATCGTCTCCACCAAACAGTAGCAAACAAAACAAAAACTAGTTTTTTCTTCACACCTGCACAACCATAAATTGTAGAACGAGATCCGGATTCATTTTATGAAAAAAATTGCACCCACTGGTTTTTTAAATGAGATAAAATCCTCTTCATAGCAATATATGTGAAGACTTCGAAAAATCACGGTTGCCGTTGCGCACTTGGCCGCAGCCAGGTGAACAGGTATGATTTTGTTACTTTATTACGTACGTTTATTATTATATATATCAAAATAAAGCTTGTTTGTTCTTTGTACGATGGAATAGGTTTGCATGAGTAAATCCAGCCGAAAATAAGGGTCGCTGGCTGTTGAAGATGCAAAATATTAAAGAGTGACAGCAGGCGTTAGACCAGAATAGCGATGGCAAACTGTACCAAGCTCCAGCCATTGCGCATTTCTTGGTGTGCCGAGCTCAAATCGATCAAGTTGATGGTCGGTATCAGATTTAGAATACATTTTCAAGGGGGGTAAGCCAGTTCACCTTTTTTTTGGGAGGAGGGTGGTGGTGTTGGGAATTCTGGTTTAACTTTGGGTTTGTTTTAATTCCGAGTTCAGAACAGTTCTGAATTGGTTCTGAACTCGGAAACAAAACAAAGCTTTCATTTATTGTGGGGTAGTTTTTAGCGTGAAATGAACATATATTGTGCTATTCCATGTATTTCTATGTCTCAATGTTGGGGTGGTGTTAAGTGGTAATGATCCCCTTGGATATGATACGAAAATAAAATTCCTAACGAACACTAACGTGAATTCAGCAGATTTTGAGCGTATGTTGAAATTCGTTGCCAAAGCGGTCATCAAGTATTGACCCCGCCGAACGAAGCTATACTCTGATGAAAAGATTTGGTGATCTCCGTATCATAATCATCCTCACGAAGTTCTGTATGGACCTTCCGGATATAATTTTTCAATTCGATACAATCTGTGTTTGTGAAAACATTTGGAAAATAAAAGTTTGAAATTGTAAATTGTCCTCACGGCCGATCGTAAACACAATAACTTCCGAAAGAAACAACTAAGAAACTCAATAGTTGTAGAGTGGGTGTGGACATTTATTACGAAGGCCAAATTCTTGAATGAGTAGAATCGAAGCAATGATTTCCAAGATAAACCGATTGTAAATGTTATTTTCCAAAAATACAGATTAGGTCGAATTGAAATTCATCACTTAATTTAACAGTGAAATGAAAGGTTCTTACAGAATTTCGTGAGGATGATATGATTAGAAGGTTGCAGAATATAGAATATTTGAAAAAAGAAATTTGTTCCAATGATATAGAAATTTTGCACAAAATTGTGCATAACCTTTTCTGAACCAGTTACCAAGTTCCATGATGATTGGATCAGTATTTGATATAATTCAGAAATAACAACGATACCAAGGAAATAACCATGAAATTTTACATATTTTTCCCAGGTATCTCCGGAAATTATAATCGGATGGAACTGTAATTTGATGCACTAACGTGAAACATAGAGTTCAAGGACTGTACAAAGTTTTTTCCAAATCTGAAAAATATTTACCAGCAAAAAATTTTTCGGGAAAAATTCCGAATTTATTTTCAATTCAAAAAGCACACGATCTCAACAAAATTTTCAGAATATTTTCATGCTTCAATTATACCTGTAACCTCCAAGTTTCAATTCAACCGCTCAAGTGATTCCTAAAAGAGGGCCAGTTGATATAATTCACCATTTAGTTCGGAATTCCAGAATCAGTTCGAACGTCGTTGGAACTCTAATATCGATATGCGCACACTCCGCCTGATTCAGAACTGGTTCCAGGGTGTGTAGGAACAAACTTATAGTAGTCATAAAGTCTTCACCACTACTTTTTGTGCCAGTGGTAAGGATACACTTACTATCAACACATGCGTTATGGCTTTGAAGGGTGGTACAGCAGGTAATCGCTACTCTCTATCTTCAATATTTATCGTTGTCAAAAGCCAGCAACCCTTATTTCCGTCAGGATTTACTCAAGCAACGGTATGTCATCGAAAACAGAAAAATTGGCTTTACCTTGATATACAGGGTGTTCTACAAGCTCTATGTCAAACTTCGACAGATAGTAGCTGTGCTAATTCTGAACATTTTTTTTCCTATGAACATATATCCGATTCGTTTTTATTGAGAAGATACAAGCCTTTGAAAAATTATATTGTCATGTTCAAATCATAATTATAAATGGAAATTTTGATACTATAAAAATTGTTCAAAATATACACCTTCGGCTTGAATGCAAGCTTCACATCGACGAACTAAAGATGTCGTTACTCGGCGGATCAGATTTGGGTCGTTTCGTATTTGGTTTGCTGCATCTTGAATTCTATCAAGTAATTGTTGATGCGATTCCATTTCTACATGATGAACAAGCTGATTCATATGTCCCCATAAATAAAAATCTAAGGGATTTAGATCAGGCGAACGAGGTGGCCATTGTATTGGTCTTCCTTGACCTTTCCATTTATATTTAAATTTTATGTCGGTCTACTTGATCAAAACATGGATATACATTTTTCAAAATGCTTGTAACTTCGAAACGAGAACGAATCAGACCTATGTTCATAGGAAAAAAATGTTCAGAATAAGCACAGCTACCATTTGTCAAAGTTTGTCATAGAGCTTGTAGAACACCCTGTATAATTGAAAGATGTAATGAACGTGAAAACATATCAAAATCATACCTTTTAACACGTGCGGCCAAGTGCGCAACAGGGATTTTTGGAAGTCTTCTCACATGTTGCTATGAAGTGATTTATGTCTCATTCAAAAAACAAGTAAGTGCAATTTTTTGCAAAAAATGAAGTAATAATTAAAAAAATTTTGCGGATTCATTTTGATAGGCAACTCCGTAGATATATATTCTCCCATTAACGAATGTATGTAAAAAATTTCTTTCAAGCAAACTTTCGCGTAAATCCTACCCGATTTTTATGCCTAGGTGGCACTTGACTTAAATTCAATACGGGTACAGGTTTTTAATATTTACCTTGTCCGCCAACCCCAATGAAATGGAGTGTGATTTCATTAGATCACACACCATCATTGTCAGTCTTTAAATCATCAACAGAACTTTATAACACGAACAATTAGCACCTACAATACCTCTCTATTTAGCAGAACTATCTGGGCTGCCACTTCTACGCCCAACTCACAATGCTACAGTCCGAATCGAACTGAGAACCGCCTAGGGTGTGACTAGCCTCGTTTCTGCCTACGCGAGCGCCATGATTACCGGCGATTTCTCTTGGGCGATCGAAATTAAAGGTGGATTTATAAACTTTTCGTTCCCGTTCCCGTTCGCAGCTGACGTTCCCGCTAACGTTCCCGTTGACCGCTGGCGGTTCGAAACGAACTATACCCCTTTTATAAACTTGACGTTCGCCGTTCGGCCAGTTCGCGTTTATGAGGTTTTATAGAGGTCAAATATCCTGTGAATTTGGGTTTCCTTTGTTAAAGTTGGAAGAATATAACCAAACCAAGCGTAACTTATCAATAAACAAACTAATCTCCGAATTATAAGTGCATCCTAACCTCACTATATTGGTTAAGATACGAACGGGAACGTCAAAAGATGAAACATGGTCATCTCGAACGGCAGCGAAAAGAACGGGAGAGCGGCACATTATCAGTCAGCTGACGCAGCTGCGGACTTTATAAATGCCCCTGCGCATTTAGTGCATTTTAACTTCGAACGGGAACGTCAACTGCGAACGGGAACGGGAACGTCGAGTTTATAAATCCAGCTTTAGCCCAGCATAATATGCTTAACACAAATGTGATTATTGTGAAATGTATAAGGTTGCTAGGGCTAGGTAAAAATGTTTTAATTTTACTTGATTCCCGTTTGAGAAGTGCAGGAATATCAAATAAACAAATTAATTATTTATGAAATTACGTCACTTTTCTAGGAAAGGCACCCCTGGTTCCGTTATTGAGAAATAAAAGAGATATTCAGCAAATCTCCTACAAAATATTTTGGTATGATCATTCTTATTGCAATTGTTCTTTAGTGGAGTGTCATTTCAATAACAAAGTTTTCAGCATTGTAGTATACTCACTTGATCCAGGAGCAGGCAAAGACTGTACACTAGGAGGAACCTTATTGCCAATGTGGGATAGATTTTCAGTACTTTGACTTGGCAAAAGGCATGTCAATTGTGCCATGGGACTATTAAGGGCTGGTCGGGCGTACATTCCAGTGGTTATGGACAGGGATCCAGGATTCCCCATCAGATTAGAAATTCCTATTCTTTCTATTTTCCCAACAATTGTCTGAAAATAGGAGGTATGTTATTATGTACCTATATTATTCAAAGTGGAAGACATACATTGAGAATTTGTATAGAACGAAAGGTCGCAGTGGAATGTAACCCTTTACCAAACTAAAAATTACAACTATAACTAATTTTCTTTAAATTGGAGAAGGCAAGGTGAAAAAATGTCTTATTAAAATTCTGAAAGTGGCACAGAAGAAGAAAAAATTATTCGAATAGTGCATAGCTTAAATGTTTGCGATAATGTTACAAGACAAAATTATTCGTGATTAGGTTAGATTGACAGCCTATTAGAACTCTTCTATTTTACTTGCTATGTGAAAGCAGCTTCAGCAAGCAACCTCTATGGGACTCAACGAAATTCTTATTGGTCTGGCAGAAGAGCGGGAACTCGAAATAAGTAATAAGCTATAACATGTCCATTTCTGAAGGTTCCACGTTGTTCAAAACTGAACTTTTGAATATGCCTCCAAATTTGCGCACTGAACATTTCCGCAAATTCAGTTGATTTTATTGGACCCACCAGCAGCTTACGCTCTTCTACCAACCAGAGGTCAAGAAACTCGATGCGCAGCTAATCAGCTGTTAAAACCCCTGCTTCCGTCAACAGCATCTCCAAGTCGAATAGTGCGTAAGAATTCATTCCCGATCCCGATTCCGATTAGCTCTTGTTAAGACTATCAATTCGCTTCCTTTGTTCTCCAAACTAAAATTGTTCTACTCACTTCAGATTATCAAGTATCATTGTTAAATCTTGTTAAGTTAGTGCAATTAGTGTGATAACCAGGTAAATAACTCATGTTATTTAATTCTGCTCCAACTACTCGTATTAATTTCTTATTCACGTTCAGATTGAATATGGGACACGTGTTGAAATGCAATCGATCATTAGTAGGATCGATTTTATATCGATTGGAGCTAGTTATATCCATTCGCTGTTGATAATTCTCCCTCGAAATTAATGTTGATCATTGTTCGATTCTTTCTAGTATGAGTAGAATTAATGTAGTAGATAGATAGATAGATAGATAACAATCTTTATTTCAAAGCATGTACAGCACAACTACACTTATGCTACACACACAACTAAATAGTGTCAACAAAAACTATAACTAAAAATACTTCCCACCCCTACTGAACATCAAAATACTCTAGTAGAGAGTAGGGTTCTAATTTAATGAGCATTTCTTTCACCTTCTTTTTAAATAAATTAAAATTATTAATTCTCTTGAATTCATTAGGTAACCTATTATATACTTTAATACACATATATGATGGATGTTTTTCGGTTAGTGTCAACCTATGCTTAGGGTAATTGAAAACTAGAGTTCTCGTCTCATATTTATGGTCTGATATATGTATTGAAAAACTGGCCTTGTTTCTGAAGAAATATTAAATTAGGCATTCATACAAATAAATACCATAAACTGTCAAGATACCATTTTTTTTAAACACGCCTCTACATGAATCTAGAACTCCTAATTTTGACAATAATCTTAAAATTCTTTTTTGTATGACAAATAATTTTTGCACCTCTGAACTAGAACCCCAGCATATAATACCATATCTTAACACTGACTCAAAGTTTGCGTAATATACTATTTTCAAAGTCTTATAATCTAAATAATTTGACAATAAACTAAAGCCATATCCTATTTTACAGAGCTTTCCTGATAAATAATCAATATGACAAGACCACTTCAAGTATTGATCTATGTAAACTCCCAAAAATTTCGTTGACTCTTCAAGTTTAATATTTAATCCATCGATTTGAACATTTTCTTTTTTACTTTTAACAGATCGCTGGGTGCTGAATAAAATTACTTTAGTTTTTTCATCATTAATCTTCAACTTGTTAGCTGTGAACCAAGCTTTTAACTGCTTGAAAGCTAATTCCGCTCTACCTTCCAGGTATTTAAACTCTCTATCCCCTAGAATGACATTAGTATCATCTGCAAAACATGTTATTGCATCGAAATAATCCCTCTCCAATTTACACAGATCATTAATGAAAATAATGAACAAAACAGGGCCTAGTACACTTCCCTGTGGTATACCAAAATTCGATTCTGCAAACTCAGATTTATAATCTTTCCCGTTGTTAGTGATACAAACACTTTGATGGCGACCTTTTTAATTTTGCTCTGATCGAATAGTGATTAATGGCTGCTCACACATGTTCGTCTCCATTGTAATGTTAAATAAATTGATTAATTCAAATAGTAGCAATGCATATTTCTCTATTAATCGGAATCAATTTAAGTTTGGCCTGATCTCAATGAATTATACTACAGTAGGGCCTCGGTAATCCGGACTCTCGCTTGTTCGGTGATCGCTGTAATCCGGCCGGGCAATGGGATTCGCGGGGTGGGGGCCCGGCGGCGTGTAGGTGCGGGGGCTGTCATGAGCCAATGCGCCGTCGCCCGACAGTCTTTTGTTTATCGCCTTTCGTGTAATACGTAGTGTCAATTAAGTGATCTCGCTAACATCATGGCGCCGCCACGTAAACATTCGACATTAACAATAAAAGACAAATTACGGATTATAGAAATGTTAGATAAGGGTGACAGCTACCCTGTCATTGCTCGGAAGTTTGGTATAGGCAGGTCAACTGTAGGCGACATAAAGAAAAACAAAGACAAACTCTTGAAGTTTGTTAGCCTAACAGAACGTGGTCCCGGTGTACGAAAAACACTGAAGAAATCGGAAAATCCTGTTTTAGAAGATGCTTTGTTTACGTGGTTTTTGCAACAAAGGCGATTGCATGTTCCTGTAAGTGGTGATATGATTTGTGAGAAAGCTCGAATTTTTCATCGCCAGATTACAAACTCCAATATCGGATTTAATGCAAGCCGGGGATGGTTAGACAAATTTAAAAAACGCCACGGAATAAGACGTTTAAAAATGGCCGGTGAAAAACTGTCAAATGATGAAGCCGCTATCGGACCATTCCAACTAGAGTTACAGAAAGTTATTAGAGAAAAAAAATTAACAGCGGAACAGGTTTACAATGCTGACGAATCTGGTTTGTACTGGCGATTATTGCCAGATCATACATTAGCCTCTGGCAATGAGCAGTCGGCTTCCGGAAGGAAAATGATGAAGATGAGAGTGACATTCATGCCTTGTGCAAATGCGGCTGGAACTCATAAACTTCAATTGCTTGTTGTCGGAAAATCAAAAAACCCACGGGCATTTAAATCAACAAGTCTTCCTGTTTGTTATCGTGCACAAAAAAATGCTTGGGTTACGAAAGACTTGTTTCTTGAGTGGTTTAAAACGGAATTCGTTCCCGCGGTCCGCCGCCATCTTTTGTCTGTTAATTTGCCTCCTCAGGCACTGTTATTGTTGGATAATTGTCCTGGGCATCCATCAACAGATGAACTTGTCTCTGAAGACGGCCACATTTTTGCAATGTTCCTGCCACCTAACACCACGGCGTGTATACAACCAATGGATCAGAACGTTATACAAAATGTGAAGTTAAATTACCGCAAATCACTTTTGGTTAACTGTCTTGCATTATATTCTGAAAACCTCATGGACTCATTAAAATCGATAACTTTAAAGGACACAGTTTTTCTTTTGGCTAATTGCTGGGCCAATGTTAAGACATCGCTTATTAACAAATCATGGAAGAATTTGCACCCTGAATTTCTCACTGATAATGACGAACCAGAAGATGATGTTCCTTTAGCCCAGCTTTTTAACAGGTTGAGGGGACCCAATGATCCTCAAATAGGTGAGACAGAAGCTCAAGAATGGGCTGCTGGTGGTGCCGAAAGCGAGTTACAAAGATATGAAGTGTTAACTGATGAGGAGATTGTGCGAGCGGCTATGTGTGAGGACGATGAGGACAATAGCGTTGAAATTCTAAAAAGTACAAAAGTTGGTAATTCAGAGGCAGTAGGAGCTTTAAACACTGCTTTAAAATGGGCTGAAGATAACGAATTTGATAGCCACGAAGTTATGTTTCTCCGTCGACTTAGAGACCGGGCTTTCGAAATGAAGTGCGAAAATTATAAACAGAAGAGTATTACAGACTTTTTCAAAAAGAATTAACTAATGTTTTATTATATGTTTTTTTATATGTTTACTTGATTAAAGAAACTGAGGTTAAACATGTGTTTTATTAACATTTAATATGGCATACTATAATCCGGACGCCTCGATAATCCGGAAAGGGTCTTGTTTTTACCTCTCCGGATTAACGAGGCCCTACTGTATTTTCTAATCCAATAAATACCTGAATAATTGACCACTGATTGCACTGACGGTTTTTCACTCAATAATGATCTCCCTAAATTAATTAATTCAGTTTTCTTGAATTCCTACTCAATTAGACTTCTCATATTTAATATCTGATGACTGATTTCATTTTGTGTAATTCTCATATTATTCAGAACGTCTCACTTTTGATGGTGATAGTTAAATTATTGATTGCTTTAATTGTTAATCATTATCATTCATTTTTCCTGCTCCAATTATGTTCTGAAAATTGATATTTGTGAATTCATTATCAGCAACTCATATCTCAAAATGGCCATATGTCAAAATGGCGGAATGCAGTAATTTCTCCTCTCAGTTTATGAAAATGTACTTTCATATTTATCTTGTATAGTAGATCTCCCTTTATATTTGAAATGTGTATTCATTTTTGAAAACTCCAATTATTTGTAATTTTATAAAGATTCATTTTTGCTGCATTCTCATTGTCTACTCACATAATCATAAATAGTCATTTTTAAACCGTACTCTCACTGTCTTAGCATTTTCTTTTAAGGTCATCACTGAAACCTTCTATTTTTCTGGTGGAATTTGCCCCACTCACTGATTTATTTTCTCTTATAATCCATGTATATATGTAAATAAATCGTTTTTAAACAATTTTATCCAACTCAATCACAGTCCACTGCTATTTAATTTGACAAAATCTGAACACCCGATTTTGAACACACGTATTTCTGAAAATTTCCCAAAACCGATCCAGTATGAAATCGAACCCGTTTTATTCGCTATTTTGGGAAAAAAATTGATGAGTGGATTTGAACGCCTACACTAGATATTCCAATTCAACAAAAATCACTTACCTCTGGCTTTCTACCCCTCCTGCTGCCGCGGAAGGAAGTTTTCTTTTTCGCTCCACCTCCCATGGAATCTCTAAGAAACTGAGGCACTGAACTTAAAATCAGCTGAGGCAAACTGAAAGCTTCAGGTCGCTCAGGCGAGCTGCTTCTAGAATGATCTGGTGTAGCATCTGGACTATTGCAAGGTGTGGCTGTTGGGGTAAAGCTATTAGGGCCGTCCGGACTGCTTATTGCTGATGGGGTCACTGCTTTTATACCTGGAATAAGAACAAGAACTTTCAAATCGAATTGAATCATACAATACAACAAAAGGTCTTGTCATGTAGTATAGAATAATTCAATTAATCATCCGTTATATTAGCGATCAGTGTGAAGCTTCAATTATATTTATTTGAAATCATTCATTGATAAAACCATGTAGAATGTAATTGGGGAGAGCGTACCTATGGAAGTATGACACATTCCAATCTCTATAATTAAAAATTTAGTCAAAGTAAATTACCTATTCAACTGGATCAAACCATACTTATTGATAAAAATATTCAAGAACTAACCACGTCCAGTTTATTATATGCCATTCGCTCTTCATAAAAGGCTGGTAAGCCATGGAAGACTAACGCATTCCACCGTGTGTATTTTAAAAATAGTTTATAGTAATTTTCCTGTCAGATAGCTACGTGACTTAGGGCCGGTATTATAAAACTTAATGGGAAGTTAACTTTAACTTTAACTGAAATTTTGACAGTTGTATTGGGACATATCTGTCAAAACTGCCAGTTAAAGTTAAAGTTAAGTTTTATAATACGGGCTCTTAGTCCAGTCATAAAATCGTAGCTATTACGTATTTAACTGAGCCGAAACATAGAGTCCATGATGAAAATATGTAAGAATTGGCCACGTCTCGTTGAATTATTTCTAGTGCTAACCTCACTCAGTTCTAGTTACAAAACCTTAATAGGACTATTCCGAGGTCTACAGACTGACTTTGCAAAATTGAATCGATTATAGCTCCTTGACGACATTTCAGTAGTGACAGGAAGATGCATAGAAATGAAGTAAATTCAAAGATCCGCTTTTGTTTCGCCAATGTTGAGAGTACCACTAGAATCGTTTTTTTTTTCACTGGAGGTGGCCTATACTTTTTATTTTGTAAATAAATGATATCGCTGTGAACGTGAGGTCATGTCTGATGTCTGTTTAAGTTAAGGACATAACATTGTTCAACAGAGCTTCTACAAGAGAGACCTTATTGAGGAAGTCAGCTGTGTCTTTGGGGCAGGCATCGGAGTGGTTCTCCACGAAAGGGTTGAAATAAAATATCGATAAAACGCAGAGAATGAAGATAGCCGCCAGAAGAACTCAAGAAAGAGAGGATGAAGCTATTAAACTGCTGGGTTTATCATGGATAAAAGAACTCTGACATCCTGGAGAAGTCTCACTGATAATTTGTGTGGAAAACTTGAGTCGACAATTTATGCAATTCAAAGAAAAAGATATATAGTAAGCGAGGGGGCTGCATTGATGTGGCTTGTCATGCTTAGCTCCATAGCTTGGCTATAAGGGATTATTATCTGGGAAGCATCAAATTTCCTTAAAATTTTACCATTTCGCAATGTGAACAAGCGCGTTGAAGCTGCTGACTTCACGACATTGCTTTTCTAGATTTTTTTTTCTTATACAGTGTGTCCACGGGTTGGGTGCCGGTAAGGTATAAATAATGAAAAATTTTCGAATTAAACTCTGATATTCTGGGAATCCCTGCTGCTTGGTCTCAAACTAAGATGTTGAGAATATGAGCCAAATCGATTAATATATAGGCTGGTTCACAACTGATTCAATGAAAATTGTTAAGAATAAAGTACCTTTGTTTTAGAAGATATTGAGAAAGTTTATTGAGAAAAGGTGTTTAGAATGACTAGCTGCTGCAGCAACTCAATTCAGATAAATCAGCCTACCTTGACTTTATGGGTTGGTCAAGAACATTTTGTTAATCCGATATGTGAAATATTTATTGTTATAAGAAATTATTATTGATATTTATTTATTTTGAGATCAGGGAAATTTTGGACCATGACAAAATATTTCACATATCGGATTAACAAAATGTTCTTGACCAACCCATAAAGTCAAGGTAGGCTGATTTATCTGAATTGAGTTGCTGCAGCAGCTCGTCATTCTTAACAACTTTTTTCAATAAACTTTCTCGATATCTTTTAAAACAAAGGTACTTTATTCTTAACAATTTTCATTGAATCAGTTCTAAACCACCCTGTATATTAATTGATTTGGCTCATTTTCTAAACATCATAGTTTGAGACCAAGCAGGAGCGATTCCCCGAATATCAGAGTCTAACTCGAAAATTTTTCGTCATTTACACCTTACCGGCACCCAATCCGTGGACACACAGTATGTCTGAAAGTTGATATCGGATTGAATTGAAATTTGGATCATTGTTTTTAAATACTGACTCCATGGTTTGTGCCAAATTCCATTGGAATCTAATCAATGTTTTCAGAGAAAAACAAATTTCCTTCAAAAATTTCAACAATTTTCGAATAAAAACCCAATCGTTTATAACAAAGGGTGTGGATCTCTGGAATATTCAATTTTGAGGAAAATTCTTGGACTAAAATACCGGCATAGTAGACAACAGCTGAGATGATTATTCTAATCATCTCGACAACAGCAATCCCTTCGGGTTCCCAATGGAAAAGTTCATCGAATTTCGAATTATTAACGCCTGAATAAAATTCATGCATTTGATTTCTGATAACCAATATTCTATTGGTATCCAGGAAATTTTTTTTTGTCAATTTGACTTCAATTGGTTTTTCCGTTTCGTAACATTTTTGAATAAGTCAATGTTTACATGAATAACGAAAACCCTAGATAGAGGTTATGTATGCGAACTCTTAGAAACTCACGAAATGTTTATGAGAGAGGTTACTTCCTTCTTCCTGGTAAACAAACATTGCTATAGCACTTGAAACAGAATACATAATATCATGGCCATATTGCAATAAATTAGAAAAAAACAGAATCGACCTGAATATCTCTCACCAAGCGAACGAAAACATCAATTTAAAAGTTGTCTCGCAAAAAATTGTCTCAAATTTCCTGAGAAAACTCTCAAGGAGTCCAAAGTGGATTGAATTGTATGATCTGCAGCATTTAACCAAGGGCGAATTAAGATGCTAGTTATTTGAACATCTGTTGATGTGGAATAAAAATTTATTTCTTGTACAATAGTACAGTATACACATTGAAAGGTAGTATTATCATTGGCTCATAAAAATCTAAATTCTTGATGATCTTATAAACGAAAATTTCATCTCTCATCATTCTTTGGTCTGCCAAAGATAACAAATTTAATTTTTTCGTTATTGTATGTCCAGAAATAGCGTCTTGGCAACATTTTCTATCAACATGCTTGATAAATTTGTTTTGAACATTTTCCGATTGAGTAATATAGACATTGTAATTAGGGTTCCAAATAACTGATCCAAAGCTCAAAATGCTGGTCACATATACCATACGTATAGGGTTCTTACGGATTGATGATTGCGATAACTTTTACAAACATTGATTATGCAGCCAAGCATACCCAGAGCCTTTTTGGAAACAGGATTGATGTAATGATCGAAAATAAGTTTGGAGTAAAAGAAAATACCCAGATCCTTCACTAAAGTTGACCTAGCCAAACTAGCGTTGTCAAGAATGTATTGAAAAAGCAAGACTGAAGTTTCCAGCAATGCAACTTTTGAAGGGCTTGAAAATATATTAATCAGTCCTGATTTTGATAGGATTAATGAATATTTAGAGTAATATTCTTCATATATTTCTAGTGATAATCATCACAAACTCCAATTGTAATCAAAATTGCTGGAAACTGTTAATTTCTGGCGTGCAATCTCTTGACGTTATTGGAAAGATTGAATTAATAAATATATTGCATCTTCTGTTTTCATATATTCGAAACTTTCGACTCTTAAATATATTGTGTTTGGTAGAAAACGAATATATCAGAACGAAAAATAAATATACTGCCGTCATTTTTTCAAATTACCTACCTCTCTCATTGAGCATCTTTGCAAGGCCAAAGGTGGTAGAGAAAGTAGTGCATGAGTTCCTTCTACTTAGCATGGGCGTTTGAGGCGGGGAATTTTGAATACTTGAACAAACAGAAGTGACCCTGCTTGTTCGATTACTAGGGGTTATGAATGTTCCATCATCTGGATGCATCACCATGCTTGTTGTCATTGTGTATGTTGGCGCAGAGGAATCGAATATCTTCCCAGGATTGGTATATTCTACGTCTTCCTCAAGATCTTCCAAGCCATAAGATTCAAGGCCAAGTTCTTCTAATTCTTTACCACCCCTGCAAAGTCAAAATAATATTGTGATACACAATGATCGACATCCTTAATATAAATATGGAATGAATATTGATAACTACACATCGGATTATATGCATTAACAAACTGGCAAAATATGCATGCAAATATGCACTAAAAAAGGGTGAAATATGCACATAATATGCACTAAAAAATATCAATTTCCATTATTTCTCCGATTAATTTTCAGTCATCAAGCAATTATAATTTTGTGACTAAACAAAAATAGAAATATTTTACGAGTTTGTTCCATGGCACAGCGCGTTATCGTTACGTCACAATGTCTGTAATTTTTGAGTTTTGAGCTGAAATCGGTATCAAACGACTAGGTTGGACACAGATGAATAATCCGTGGTCGAATTGGATTTTGTCCGGTTATGTTTTGATCCTAAATATCTCGGTTGAGCTCAAATCTGCCGAATGATTTTTGTGTTATAGCCATTTGAAATTTAGATTTTTCAATAACTCGAAAAATATTCATCTGGTCGAAATGAATCTTCGAACATTAATAGTGCCAATGAGAAGAATTATCCTTGGAAAAATTTTAATTAATTTTTCTCTTTAAATTTTCATATTTCATTTAATTTTCACTGAAATTTCCAAGTCGCCATTTCGCAATGTGAACAAGCGCTTAAAAGCTGCTGACATCACGTCAGTGATTTTCTAGGTTTTTTAGGTACACTAAAGAAAACTTGTTACGTCTGTCTGTTAGTATAAACTTATAGGCCGAAATCGATTCCTCTACGACCATTAACGGAAAGAGACGGAACTAGAATTTAGCGCCATTTCTGAAGATATCTTTGTAGACAAGGTTTTCCTTGTGGCGTTGACATATACTCCTATCTTCTTAATTGCTGCGAGCTTAGTGTTTTTAAATTTGTCATGGATCATTTCTGACAGTAAATTAGTAAGGACATCTTTCTGTTTGATTATTCTCTCTAAAATTTCCGTGGATTTGAACAGAAGAAGATTTCTGGTATATCCAATCATTCTATGGCTCCGCACCCGTTCAACGTTTTCCGGTTGATCTATGCACCAGGATTACGTCACACTACTGAAATATGCACTTTCGACAAAAAAGTACCAAAATATGCAATAATACCTAGAATATCGCGTTATATGCATTTGCATATGCAAATGCATATAATCCGATGTCTATTGATAACACATCAAGCCACTTTTCCAAAATCAATACTGTAAAAATCACAAATTCCAGTTTAGGATAAAAGTATGTAAATTTGATTTATTTCAACCATAACTTATAAAACTGAAGTATTTTGAGTACCAATACGTTTGTTAGATTCATAACGATTAATTAAAAGGAAAATTTTCAGTTTACTGTATTGCTCCCACAAAAAATAATGAAACTGTTAAATAATTATGAAAAAATTTGAATATCGAGATGAATCAATCCTTCTCCATAAGAAATAGCTTTTCCCTATATTAACGTCTCCCGAATATAAAAGGCTTTTACTTTGTGTCTCCATGAATTACACTATTCGACACCAGTGCAGGTCGTAATAAGGTTCAGTTATTTTCTTGGTAAACTTGCACTTTGTTTGCCGCTGCAATGTTTCTGGAGAAGTGTAGCCACAGATTATGAAGTTCGTGCTTCGAACTCTGTGAGGATAATTGGTTTCGTGCGTCGTTTGACATTTGTCATACGTTGGAGGTAAAACAACCTCACTTACCCCCTTTGTTTCTGTTATGAAGTACAGCATTTTCAACAATTTCAGGATAAATTCACAAGTTAAAATGATTTACATTAATAGAATTGGTGAATAACTAGGCCTAGTTATTGTTTTGTTGTGAAATACAAAATAAATACACCGAGAGACGAAGGAATCCGATTTTTCAGATATATTGTAGTGTAGACTTTATATTTCAATATTTGCATTTTTGACCCATTCCCCTAAATTTTATCGGGTATTGGAAGAAATAGAATACTATGTAAACTATCCCAGAGGAGGCAAACATCCTATATTCACGCCATAAATTGAAAAAACTGTTCTGACAAAGTAACAAACTATGGTAGAGTTTGTTGGAGGCATTTCCACACTGGTTAAGGAGTTATGTTAAGACTATCTATTTAATTTGTTCTGTTTAATAAGTTGACTCATGATGAGATAAGTATAATAAGAATATTTCGTGTTTTTTGTACACATTTCAAGAATTATATTTTCTCGACACTACAATAGCTGCCATTATGAATGACAAACCCATCCTGAACTGTTACCACTCACATCTCCATATGATATATAAAGGCAATTCGTTATGTGTTAGATTTGTCAAACTATGCATTTAATAATAATGAACCAGATAACTTCATCTGTTCTCCACCTAACACGTTCCGATGTGGCTCGACTACTCAAGGATGGAACTTCTACATTTTGTTGTCTGTAATATGTTTCGAATTGACCTTATTTTCAATTATTAAAGATTATGAAAGCCCTAATGTTATATCTGCATAATAAAAAAGCATTTTATATGGATAGCAAAGAATTTTTTGAGGATGAATCGAAATCTGTGTTCATGGAAAAAATTTCATATGAATTATTTTATTTGTAACATATATTTAGTATAATAAATATATAATTGAAGATTATAATAGCACTGACATAGCAACTGTAGACCAATATTTGAAATAGTACTGAGAAGTTCTCTGGAACCCATGTTTTTTCCATTCCATACATTTGTTGGATTTCATTCTGCTGTTTATTTTCAGGAATTAATGAGCCAAACATTTTACTGTTTCATTTTCAATAGTTATACCTATAATAAATGCTATCTCTGATGTGGATACTCTAGGCTTTAGAAGACAAGGATAAATACTGCAATTTTCATTTATATCGTTTTGAACGATTATCATCTGAGATTGAATATCAGTTAATCAGATCCATTATCACAAAATTTCACTTGTAAAATTAATAAAATCACTAAAATCTCCAAATAATCGCTCTTCGCCAATGTAAACAAAGCGAATGTATTCCTTGGTCTGTCGGTGTATTTATGTTGCATTTCATAGCGACACAATAACTTGGCCTCACGGGTCTAGTAATTCACCAATTCTATGAATATAAATCATTTCAACTTGTGAATTTATCCTGAAATTGTTGAAAATGCTGTATTTCATAACATAAACAAAGCGGGAAAGTAAGTTTGTTTTACCTCCAACGTATGACAAATGTCAAACGACGCACGAAACCAATTAGAATCTTAAGTACAGTGTGGGGTTATGTGTGTTTATCTGAATATAAATATATATAGGAATTGGTTCATGCAGAATAAAGAGCTCCAGTAATAATAAACTATCATAAACACAAGGACAAATATCTGTTGATAAATCAACAAACAATTCACCTTGATCAGAGCCAATCATCCAATCAAGCAAAACATCTATATCGAAGAAGCTGTGTCCAAGGAGTTATGTTACTACAGTTTCACACTTCTTCAGTGTAGATGTTTTGATTGATTGAATGATTAGCTCCGATTACGGTGGAATATTAGGTTAGTTTATAAATATAAATGTTTCTCAGCTCATTAGGATTGCACTTGCGTAACTCATTTCTGGCCATAATTACCTAACCTTAGGTAATATTTTTATAATCTTATCTCACCTGACTTTAACTCCAGGTCTCTCCTCTAAGAGACCAGCAAAGCTGGGTTGAGCCAATTGGGACCACTGATGTAAGGTCAAAGATCCTTCCATTGGCTTCACTATTTGCAGCTTCTCAGGCAACTTCCACCCGCGGTAGTGACCAGAGCCTGTTGACATCAAGCTGTCAGGAGTTCGACAACCAAAAGGCATGCTTGTTTCACCTTCATATCTGTTGACATAAAAAGTTCAAATTAGTATTATTTCTTCCAATAGAGAAGATGACTACTTTCCAATCACATATTTCTGGAAAGCTTGGTATCCATAGCCATTTTTACCTAAATGGTTAGCTATGATTGACGACAAAGTTATATATTTTGAAATACATACAGAGTGTAACAGCCAAATGGAATAAATTCGATAACGAATAAATGAGGGGGTGTTAGGAAAAACGCTCGGACACGTCGATTTGTAATTTTAAATGGCGCATAGTTTTCAAGAAAATAAAATTATATAGAGTGTTCCATGCGACCGTGGCCTATACCAACTTTCTTATTTCAAATGTAACCTCCTGTATATTATTTATTTTTTGGATTCTTCAGAAAATTCTAGACATAATTCATGTTCAATGTCCTATACCTATCTTCAACTTTTTCGGAAATATTAAGCGTTTTCAGAAATGTTGAGTAACGTTAGAAGACAATTCTACACCAGATTAGCATGTTGCCAAGACGTTTGCGGCGAGCATTTTGAACATTTCCTACATTGACATTAATATTTTTTTCAGTTTTTTTTTAATTATTAAGAAATAATCATAATAAGTTATTAGGTTTTAAGTGTAATCTACCGAATTTTTGAAATAAAATAGTTTTTATTTGAAACGTTGATTTTTGCACTAAATCTGAAAACACTTAATATTTCCAAAATAGTTAAAGATAGGTATAAGACATTGTGCATGAATTGTGTCTAGAATTCTCTGAAGAATCCAAAAAATAAATAATATACAGGGGGTTGCATTTGGAATAAGAAAGTTGCTATTGGCCACGGTCACATGGAACACCCTATATAATATTATTTTCTTGAGAAATATGCGCATTTAAAATTACAAATCGACGTGTCCGAGCGTTTTTCCCAACACGCCCTCATTTTTTCGTTATCGAATTTATTTCATTTGGCTGTTACACTCTGTATGTATCATATCATATGCCGCAATAGATGGGAAATAGGACTTATGGCAACTTCTTACAAAAATCTATTGTCAATAGGTCTTGTGCAAGTATTTTTTTATCATGGGAATCGATCATTTTATCTCTCCTTGATAAAACTGAGAAAATTCAACCGTTGTCAAAGATTTAAATTTTCAACGATAAGCACAATAATTTCAATAAGGTAGCTAAATGGGTTTTTGGAAACTGATTAAGTAACTTACTTGGATTACTCAAATGACAGTTATTGAAGGCTCTGTCAACCTGTCAAACTTAGCTAACCTAGGTTAGTGATTAGGTAAGAATCCAAATAACCCAAAAGATTGGCTGTTCAAACGCTCCGAACTTCGCGATATTCGGTGACATGTCAGACACAATATCTGTCTTTTATTGTACACCCCTTTACTTTACTACACACTGCATCAGCTGTTACTTTATAATAGAATCGTACTGTGATGTATGAGGCGATCTACAACTTCGAAGCGTTTTACCTGATTTTAATTCATGTCTTACCTAACCATTTTTAATACCGAATTGTGAAAATGTGTGATGGCATACATGATGAATTTTCATCAAAATGAATCGTGAAATACAAAGGAATATGGTGTTTCGTGGAATATGCATATCCTATTGATAAAATAGAGATCGATACTGACAAATATGATTCCAACATTATTTCCAAGAATATTATTTCGAGGAATACATATTACTGAATTCTTTTTTGAATATTCATTGAAAATCAATCTTCCCAATTTGCGACACTTACCCTCCAAACGCTGGACCGAACTGCAGGTTTGACCTTCTGGCTAATACCTCAGCTGGAGATAACCTCTTCAAAGCTGCCTCAATATCTGTAGCACCAGGAATGCCAGGTATTCCCTTAGATGGTCCTGCTGGGTAACCTTCATCAGAATCTGATACTTGACTGAACTCGTTATCAGAATGACTACTGGTCAAGGAAGACTCTAAACTAGGGTAGCCCAGGGAACTATTAGCATAAATTGAACCTGATGAACGTCTGATATCTGATGTTGCCTGTGTCTTGAAGCTCATTCTGGGACCACCGTATCCTGCAGCCACACTAGAGCTGCTGATGGTACCACCCAATGTTGGGTGAATAGCACTGCCTGTTCCACTGTCCTGACTGCTTAGCGAGTTCCTGGATGCGCATCTAACTGTCTCAAAGACTTTCTTATATTGAGGCCTAGAAGGAAAGATTACGTATAAAATAAGCGTTAAATGAAGTGTTGCAGCTAGCTCATAGCTATAAAATAAAGTGGTAGCAGAGATCTCACGAATTGAGGTTTAGAAAACTAAACACTGTCCTCCTCAGAATAAGAGATATCCCCACTCAGAAACCGTGATTACGCCCACAGAGCAGGCGAACATACGATAACGCGAGTAGACTTCTCGCTTTCAAGAAACTTTTTTTGGCAATTTGGCGTGGACGCGAGAGGTAGTCATGGGTTAGGTATAATCAAGATGATTGGTTTCAGAAATGGACCCTTAGTGAATGCTTTCAATGAAAATAATATCAACAATTTATTATATGGCTTCAACACTTCTAGAAGGACGGGATATGGGGTAAACGGGCTTAAAACACATACTCAGAATGACGGTTTCTTATCCTAACATCTTTCAGGCATAATCCTATACAATTGAAGAATTTGTAAGAGTAACAATGTATTAGTGAAGAACTGAGCTCCAAAGACAACAATAGTATGGGTGTGATGGGTTTCAATAAACTAACAAAGAACAACTATGTCTCTAGAGGTTGACTCTTCAAGCCCCAGAGTCAGAAAAATATATTTTGGTTTCCAAGGACCGCCTAACCATTAGCTGTTAGGTGGAAAATTAGCAGAGATTTTAAGCGTCATAAAGAAACATTAACAAAACCTATCTAATATCTTAACTCGGCCAAGGTTAGAGATTCTGAGAGGTTTTTTTGAAACCAAAGAGTATCCGTAAAATAGCAATGCAAAAAAAATGTGCTAACAAAATAATTCTGAAGAAAGACCTATAAATGGCTGGAAAATTATATAAAGGGAAGAAGACAATATGAAGCAGTTGGGAAAGATGGAATAAAAGGATTTTCACAAATTGCTATGAAAAAATTAGGAATAGAGCAGGGAGGTATATTGGGCCCTTTCTTATTTATAACTTACGTAAATGACTTGGAGAACTATCTAACAGAACAACATGAAACGGAGGAATCCCAAGAACTTACAAATAATCGCCAGGGATGTGAATACAGAATCCCTCTTAACTCAATATGCCTATGATACAAACATTTTAACCTGGGAAAAGACAGTAGAAAATACCATAAACAAAGCTAGTCAACAGTTCATCAAGATTGATAAATGGCTATTCTCTTCAAGACAAAGCAAATTAAGGCTGAAATACCAGAACAGATTACCCTTGGAAACAGCATACAACTAGAAAGATCCTGAAATTTCTCGAAGTTTACCTGAACAGGTTCCTATATTGGGGGGAACAATCAAGGTGTCAGGAAAATTAAACTCCACAACATGCTCTTAGAAGAATATCCTCCCACATGAATGAGGCAACAACAAAAACCTTTTACTATGCCTGCTTTGAAGTCAAAGCAAAATATGGTATCGTATTTTGGGGGTTCTGCACATATATCCAGCATATTTTTGTAATTCAGAAGCGAGCAATGAGGTCCATTACAAAAATGAAAGCTAAAGAAAGTTGTAGAGGAGTCTTCAAAAAACACAAAATCCTCATAATTTATGCTTAATACATCTATGAATGCTCGATATTTGTTTCACAAAATACCAGCGAATTCCAAACTGAAAAAGTCATAGCTATCCAACGAGAACCAACGACATCATGTACCCAATTCATAGACATACACTCACAGAAAAATCAACACACTACATATGCATCAACTTTTTCAATAATCTACCAAACAAAGCTACAGGATACAAAGACTAAAGGCGCAAACTGATGGACGCGTTTGTCGATCAAGCGATGACATTTGAGTTGTCAGATGCTCTCCCGCCAAAATCGCGCAATTCTTTTTTTGTAGTTGAATAATTTCAACTTTAAGAAAATGGCGGGATATTCAAAACATTCAAGAGATTATTCATACTCGTATATCATGATTATAGCAACTTGTTAACAAAATAAGTTCTTGGTCATTAGAGGTTAAATACAATGGATGAGGAGTTATAAGTATATTGAAGAGTATTTTGTTAACTATTGTCTTAGAAGAATTATTATTATTATTATTTATGTACTCTATTGCTATCATATAATGACAATATGCGGGTTTGAAATACGCATGTTATTTAGTGTCTTTTTTCACCAAGGTGAAAATAAAATGTCTCTTTCCATATCTGATAAATTATTATATTGATTTAGCTATCCACCCCAAATAATCATTTCTGCAGAACAAACTGATTCGAGGAAAAATAATTTTTCGATAGCTATGTGCATGTCCAAAGAATCAAAAGCATTTATTAATTCAATCCTTCGAAAATTACAGGTATAAAACCAATTACTATACTTGTTGAAGAACTAGATCCACGTGAAAATAAATTCATACAATTTGAAATGTGACATTTCATAAACAATCGCGCGTTTTCATAATGACAGATGTCAGCCACAAATTACTGACATTGAGCAAAAGAATCGCGCGATTTTTATTTTTCGACGCGTCCATGAGTACGAGCCTTAGGATCACATAAAAACTTCAAGGGAGAGCTCAGGAAGTACCTCATTGATTCAGAACCCTACACAATTCAAAAATATTTTGATTCAAATTGAAGATTTTCTGTTTTTTCAGACACAATTTCTTGCAGTTTCATATTCCTTGAAAATGTAACTCTTAGAAATAAAGAAGCTCATTTATTTATTTATTATATATATTTAACAGCAAACAGTTACGCGTTATAAGTGAGGTTGAGTTTATGGATTTCTGTAGAAACGGGCTAGTAATTTGCGGCTTTGTGGATTTAAGCAACAAAAACACATTCAACGTTCATAAAAAATCTCAAGGTGAGGTTTTAAGAATGTGCAATGTTATTTATTTTTTAATTTTACACTCCATTTCAGTTTCCAATCATTTGCAGCCAAATTTTTTTCTGGAAAAAACGAACTGTAGAATCCAAAATTTTACATGTTTCATTCGAGGTACTGTATCCACTTAAAACAGAAAATCTTGAACAACATAAAGACATTTCCTAAGATTCCTCAGATGGGCCTGCTACAAACAGGGAAAACTTGCATTATCTATTGTCTAAAGTATGTAGAAAACTGGGAGGAATGAAATGAAAGATGAATGGAATCAATTCTGGTTTTCATATCAATACTCAACAATGATGAAATCATACTCACATTGAATCTGATATCCCAGAATCTGCACTAAGTTCCGAATGTAGCGACATCTCCAATTCACTGTGCAAGCTTTCAAAGGGAGCAACACCAGACGATGCACCTAAAGATGAGAAGAATGAAATTCTAGCTCCAGGTTGCTGTTTCTTGCGAAGCTTTCTGATTTGTTCTTGTGCGTCCTGAAGGAGGTTGTGAACTTCATAATATCGTGCTTTGAATTCGGACAGTTCTATTGCCAACGATCCTTGGTTCTCTTTGGTGATCTGAAGTAGACTGCTTAGTTCTTCATTTTCGGAGAGACACTATTAACAAATAATTTGATTGTTTAATGGTCGTTTTCAAACTATTCTCAAACTAATATTCGAGGTTTTGGATGAAATAGAAAATACGATAATATTTTGAGGTTAAATCAATGTGTATATTGGTATTGTGAAATGCCACGATTACGACGAGAAAAACTTAAATATAAGAAAATTACATTAACATTTCATCAAGTTGTAGAAGGATGGATATCCTAACAGCGAAATTATTGTATACATACATGTTTTAGACTTCGTTAATCATAAGAATATGGAGAATCTACTCCAATATGAGGAAAGAGCAAAGACCACAGTAATTCCCTTTAGTCGGAAGAGAAACCTTCCAGCTATGAAGTCCATTTCGGTAAATGGAGTTATTGTAGAATGGAAGTCTGAAGCCAAATATCTGGGAATCACCCTAGATCGTAAGCTTCTGTGGAATGAGCATGTTAAAATCACTGCTAGTAAAGCGATAAGGGCTTTAATGGTTTGCAGAAGACTATCTGGCAAAACTTGGGGCTGTAACCCTAAAATACTGCAATGGATGTACATCATGATTGTAAGACCGATAATAACATACGGGGCAGTAGTCTGGTTTGCTAAAGCAGGGCAGATAAGCACGAGGAAAATACTCGACAAGGTACAAAGGCTTGCCTGTGTTTGCATCACTGGGGCTATGAGAACGTCACCGACTAGAGCACTTGAGGTCATCATAGATCTCAGTCCCCTACATCTAGTAATCAAATAGGGTAGTCCATGAAGCTATCCTTAGAATCTCTTGGGAAGGTACAGGTAATGAAAGAATTAAAAGTCAGAGAGCCTGGTCCTCTCTGAACGAGTACATCTCATCAGCGAACCTACCTAGTGATGTTATGATTAAAATAGTAAGCATCGAGAAGAACTTTGACTCAATGCTATGTAAAAGGGAAGAATGGGAAAAGGAATACACAACCCAAAACTTCAAAGCAAATACCGTTAAATGGTATACAGATGGTTCTAAAACCACGATGGAAACCGGCGCTGGAGTATACGGGCCTAGAACCAAGTGTTCAATATCGCTAGGCTCCTACTCTAGTGTTTTTCAGGCAGAAATACTTGCAATTGAGAGATGCATAGACATAAACCTGAAAAGAAACTATCAAGGGTGTGACATAAACCTCTTTCCAGCTACCGTCTGGGGCGTCTCCGATGCGCCTCGGAGGCACGCCAGCATAGAGAAGTCGTGTTCCAGTACACGGGAGCGTCAGACCCTAGCGCTTCCTACCCCTTTCCCCTGATGCACCACCCGAATTTGAGGGGCTTCACGCACTCACAGCTGTTAAACGCCAAACTTGTCATAATTTTCCGGTTTGTTTATCGTCTCGTTCTCGAAATAGCATGGGCGTGAAGCTCCAGTGCGTCAAGCCCCGGGGGCTTCAGGCACTTTATTGGAAAGCTACTATAGTGATCCATTCTGATAGTCAGGCTGCTATTAAAGCACTGAACTCCTATGTCATCGACTCAAAGCTGATATGGGAGTGCCGAAGAAAAGTCAATGAAGTAGACAAGAATAACAAGGTCTCCTTAGTCTGGGTTCCTGGGCACTCAGGAATCAAAGGAAATGAAGAGTCCAACACTCTAGCCAGAAAGGGAGCACAAACGCTACCTACTGGCCCAGAACCTTTCTGTGTACCTATAAGAAAGAGTTTTTGGAGAAGAAAGAAAATGAAAGAGGGACACTCTGGAGGAATTCTCCAGGAATGGAACACTCTAAAAAGTTCCTTGGGAACTTTGAAATTACTAGATCCACAAATCATTTGGATCTCAGTAAGAACAAGTTACGCCTCCTCACTGGATTCCTCACAGGACACTGTCGCCTGGGGAAGCACATGATGAGAATGGGCTTATCAGAAACTAACGAGTGCAGATTCTGTGGGGAAGAGAAGGAAACTCCTGTTCACCTGATCACAGAATGCCTCGCCATTGTGAGCCTGCGTGTGAAATATCTTGGATAGGAGTATTATAGGAGGAATGAGAACTTAGCCTCCTTGAAGCCCTCACAGATATTAGAATTCATCAGAGCTCTAGAACTGGAGGGCGAGCTGTAGGTACCGCATGCGAAAACAGCTCCGACAAGGAGGCACAATAGACCTGAAGGTCGAAGTGGAATGTAACCCCTTACCAACTATAAACTATATATTAACTATATACTCCAATCGGAGACCCTTTTTCCAGTATAAATCTGATATTTTTAACCGAAATGAATGGTAAAGGTAGTTTTAAAATATTTTTTTATTTTGTGCGCATCGAAGAATAGCATAAATAGCATTCGATTTGTTGATCACTTCAATTTAAGATGTTGATAAACATATTATCCTAGACATCTCACTTCAATTTATGGGATAAAAATAAAAGCTCATTGCTATTGAGTATGTTTCAATTTATTGCGTCTATTCTCAACGACGGAATTTAACAATGACTAAGGAGCGGGTTTGAACCGCCTCGGCTAGGTTAGGACTACGGATTCCCGCCGTTACCCAGGTTGTGGTTCCGAGTCCACCAGGTCATAATCAGACAAGTAGTCAAGTTGGATTTGGATCAACTGTTTTCGAAACGCTTGTTGTTATCGTATTGTCTAAATATATGTAGTTTTCGAATGGTCAATGACTAGGTTGGACTCACACTGATGAAAAATCTGTGGTCAAATTAAATTCTGTCCGATCGGCAGTAAACACTGTAACTCGGTTGACTTCGTTAATGGACACATTCTAGAGTTCGGAGGAATACAAATATGAAATTTTGATATTTTCTCAATAACTCAACAAATATTAATTGAATTGAAACTTGGTAACTAGTTGTAAAATGCCGATGCGCAAACCTGTGCAGATTTTCGTGAGTATCGTATCATTAGAAAAATAAAAGAAACTGAATAAGTTTATTATAAAGAAATTCATACTTCATAAACTGTCATATTCCGGTGAAATTCACGTGTACCTTTAAGTCGGTATTTCACAGCTCGATCGGATTTTTATTATCGAAAATATTGGGGAATAGAATTTCGAATGTGAAATACTTATGGTTAATTTTATCCTTTCCCATTCACGAATTCGACCTTAAGACCAACTTCTTCGCAGATTATTTAGTTCACAATTGGTGGTTGGGTGACTAGAAGATCACAATTTTCAGAATCTATTTTGGTTTCTATTTATTCACCCAGAACACAAGTAAAGTGTGAAATATCGGATAAATGGTTTATTGGTTAACACAATAACTTCTGGGAGAAACATCTTAGCGACTCGATATTTGTAGAGCAGGTTTGGTGCTCAATTACGAAGCACGAATTCGTGAATGGATAAAATAAAATCTATTCCATGGCTTTGGATTGGTTCCAAATTCAGAACCAAAACAAAGCTGAAGATTCCGCTCTTTCAACCTAAAGCAAGCACGTTGAAAAAAATATTCGATTATACTGAAAACAGTCAGACTTTTATGGAAGATTTTTGTATTCAAAGGATAGTTTTTTTCGACGTACAGACGTGCGAATGAATGTTTTTTAACTAGATTTTTGACAATAATATGTATTTACTTGAGTGGATATCAAACTGAAAAAAACATTATGAATTTCTGAAACCATATTTTATGTTGCTTTTGTTTTTAGCAGTTGATAGTTTTGAATAAAACTTTTTACGCGCTTGTTCTAGGGACGAGTTATCATTTCGTCAAGATGTCTGTAATTTTCGAATTTTCAGCCGAAAATGGTCTTAAACGATTGTGTTGAACTCCCTGAAGAAGAATCCCTGGTCAGATTCAATTCTGTCCGTCCGTCCATATGTGCTCTAACTTTCGGAAGGAAGGACCTAGAGTCTTGAAATTTTCAGGTTAGGTTTTGACCCTGAATATCTCGGTTAAGTTCGTTAATGGGCCAAATCTGCCGAATGTTCTTTGTGTTACAACCATTATTTGAAATTTTAATTTTTCAATAACTGGAAAAATATTTATCTGATCGAAATTAAACTTGGTTGGAAGATGAACAGTGTCAATAAAAAGAATTACTCATGGAAAAATTTGAAAAAAAAATTATTTTTTTTTTGAAAATTTTCATATTTCATTTAAATTTCACTGGATTTTCCAAGTCGCCATTACGCGATGTGAACAAGCGCGTAAAAGCTGCAGACTTCACGACAGTGCTTTTCTAGGTTTTTTTTTGTTAAACGTATTCATAGTCGGGTTTTCCAAAATTTTACTTTTTTCTGCTTCCACTACAGGTCAACTAGGCTCTATGTTCTTAGGATGGAAATGGCTGAAGAATACGTGTACAGAGAAAGAAAAAACACAAAAATCGAAAAAAATCGATCTGAAAGGGGCAGTGTGAGGTTTAAGAACAAATATAAATGATATATTCCAATCCAAAATGCACACTTAAAAAAAACCTGTTCGATTGAAAAGAAGAATGCAAGTTTGTTTTCGTATTTTAAATTCAGTATTCATACCGAAACTCCGTAGGGATCATATCAACAGAAGATGGAAAATTCATTTATGATTTATTATTTCGACATTTTGGGAACTAGTCTCTTTATGCGTCAGAAAATATTAGAAATTCGAATTTGAATGTCAACGACTTTACTTACAAAAGGTACTAAAAAAACGGTTGACCTTTTTGAATTCTTATATATATCTTAGTAGAAACCAATATGCAAACATACCATTCATTATCATAAAATCTCACCTTGGCTAGTCTATCCTCGTTCAGTTTTAGCTGATCCTGCAGCGACTCAATCAGATCGTGTTGCGTACGGGTCTCATCCTTCAATCTGTCCAGTTCGTCCTCCAGGTATCCCATGCTGGAATTGGCGCAGGCTGAAATAACACGAAACAACGTCTTTTATATGCCTCGTACAATCACGTATTATATCGATTGATCCGTTCGCTAATTGATCGATTGTTCTAGGTTCAAGGAACGAGGAGCATCGTCCAAGGATGGAGCATACATCTCATCTCGTCTTGTTCCTCGGAGAAGTCTAAATTTATGTCGCCTATCGTTATGCAACGAAAACGCCAATCAGTTTCGGACGAGAATAAATAGGTGTTTCCGATCGACGAAGCGCCTTGTAGATCAAAAACTCGGCAAACTCCACTTCGAGGAGTCATCGGATCTACTGGCAGAATATCACATAATCTGACGTTATGTGATTGTGTAATTATTTGTGGTAACTCTTATCGCTGTTATTCAACAAATAAGCCTTTTCAGATAAACAAACATACGTACGGGGTTTATTCAGAATTAAAAAAACGAATGCTTAAGCCGGGTCCAGATGATTGTAATCCGAAAAGCGAATGCAAAAAAATTCGATAAACGATTCGGCGAATAGTGTGGACATCACTCCAGCTCAGCCTCGAATAATAAATTTGAAAGCAGATTGCAGCGTTCGAGTTGAAAACCGAGTCCCGACGTAGCAGAAAGGGCGCTACCTCGAACAATAAAACTCTCTGTGTTTTATTGCATTCGCTGTTCGGATTACACTCATCTAGACCCGGCTTTAGGATAAGAGTCATGAACAGCTTCCCAAACAGTCGAATCTGATGATGTGAATCATACATCCGGGTAAAATTTTTTAGGTTTAGTTTTGCAACAGTAATCAACGTTTATAGTTTCATGAAAATTCGGTGGTAAGGTTTCGAGAAATAATTTTTTTCCCCCCCAACCCATCATTTAGAGCCCTTAGGGTACACCAATCCTGCTAAAAAGCTTGGAGGATCAACCCCGAGTGACACACGATTTTTCTACCAAGTTTCAAGGATTTCCGTTCAATACTTCCAGAGAAAAGCCCCGGACAACGGACGGCGGACGGACGGATTTTTTTTTATTCGTTCATTCAAATCCACATACTTCAAAACGTAAACTGTGAAATTTTCCGGGGGGGGTTAAAAATTTTTTTTTTGTTGGTCGATCACTAAGGTTTATTATTTGATTTTATCAAATAATAAACCAAAAACGATGTCCTGTAACACCATTTTCAAATTGTCATTTTCACTCCATTGCATTCAAATCGCGCACAGTGTTGGTGTTAAAAAATTACAGCCGAAATTCCTTTCCAAGTGATGTTGACAAGAGCTGTTGAATATCGGGAAAATTCCTTAAATTTGACTGCATCACTACTATGCTTTTAAGCATCGAAGAAAGATATTCGATCATTTGATGGTTTCAGTTCATTTCAAATAAAAATAATAATTTTCTATTTTCACATATAGTTTCAATCGGTTCAACAATTGTTTCCCCACACTGTGGTGACAAATTCCTAATTATGAGGCTTTATGGAAATAATATCTTAAGTTTAGTAGAACAGCCATGTGTAACGTCCACTTTGACTTCTTCAACTGAACCGAAGTAAGTTTTTTTTTCTATACAACCTCATGTAAACCTGATTTGGAATTGTTCAAAATGTAATAATGAATTTTGGGGTTATTTCATGAAGAGATCTGAATAGTGGTATGGATTAGAGCTTATTTTGGGAGGATTTCGCATAATTTTTTAGGCTTTTTATGGGGTTTCACCCCCAATATCTGAAACAGAAGTGTTGAAAATTAAATGAAATTTTTTTTCATGAAGAAAATCGTAACGAAAAATCGAAAGAAAATAATTCTTGATATTTTCTCCTTTGTCTGATGAAAGAGTCAGATTTGTACTCTGAACGTCACAGTTCGCTTTCTTTATCGTTTGTATTGTGTCTGCATTATTCATTACGTAATCTGTTGAAGGAACTGCCCTTGACAAATAGTTCGATACTGCAATCCGCAAGGGCGTTTTTCATGAAAAAAATTAATTTTATTAAATTTTTAATAGTTCTGTTTCAGATATTGGGAGTGAAAACCCATAAAAAGCCTAAAAATGACTGAAATTTCTGTTTCAACGTTTCTAGGATTTTGTTGTGCCGTTAATGTGGAAGATTCGCTGAACCGTAATTGGTTAACAAGATGTTTGGGTTAGGAATTTTGTATTCAATTTTTTTGAAATTCTATCAAGCTTTCGAAGAGAACTAAATAATGCCCAAAACTGATCGCATCCCCAATAATAACTTACATTGAAATCAGTTAACTGTCAAGAAAACTATTCGATATACAGGGTGAGTGTTTAGGTTGTTCATTAATTTTAACCCTGGATTCCTCTCATCAAATAAAAACTTTTTTCATTTGCCATTTTTCCCGATTCGGTCCCAGTAAAAAGATAGACAGTTGATATTTCAAAAAAATCTTTCTTTTGTGAAAAAATATCCTAATCAAGAACACCATTTACTGGTCCGAGCGATATTTCAAAATCTTGAATTTCTACTAGCAAAGAACTTTGTTTCTTCTTCAATTTGACACCCTGTACAAGCCAGTGACTGCGGGCCAGCGATAAGTTCTATGTTTACTATATAAGTGAAGATACTACACATTGCGTTCACATCGAACCGACAATGAACACAACGAAATTTGCTTGAAAACTAACGTTTCATTAATTCTGCTGTCAGTTTGTGGGCCGACATGTCTGTTGGGCTACTTTCGAAATTTAAAGTATAATCGAAAATATAACGATGATATTCAGATGGAACATCACATGAATAACGCACATAAAACCTTCCGAAATCACTCTGTACGAATCAGTTTACTCACTCAATTGGCCAGTTAAATCGCTGAGCAGTCTCCTCTCCTGGTTTTCTACCTCCTTTGTGTCCTGCGCCAACCGGTGATATTCCAGTTTCAATATCTTGTTCTCGTCCTGCAGATTATCTGCAACAATATAAAATGTCAATCGATTGTTTTTTTTCCATTTTAACTATGAAATAGGTGAATATCACTAGTCAAAACTTTTGAACCAGAACGACATTTCGAATTGACTAGGATATCAACACAAAAGAGGGATATACATAACAATAATGAAATTAATCAAAACATATTTCCAGGATGTATGTAAATTATTTAATCGCTAATCAATAACCTTGCGTGTCCTGTGTTATTGATAGGAACTTTCGGAGTAGATTCATGTTGGACTTTCTTATCTTAACATATTTTCTATTATGGAAGTAGGGTTTTTCGATCGATATTTTCTATTTCTAGTCGTGCTGTTATTAGTCTGAATCCGAATCTCTATTCTGAAAGGGGGTCAATTTATGCTCATCCTGAGTCTATTTCATCCGAATTTTGGCGCGATATTTTCGGCGATATAACTATGTCCGAATATCTGTAATTAGGGATGGCACTACCACCGATTTAACGCCTTAAAAGGTCTTAACGACGTCGTCATATGTTTAAATGACAATTGTCATACTCTGTAATTTCAATTCAAGAATTGACTCTCAGGCGTTTCAGAATCCAACATCTGGTAAGCCTCTTAACACCAGAAGCATCTTCGACAATAACGGCGCTAACGCGAAAAGCCTCTTTTCATACTTAATACTACCGACCCCAACCTAATTTAAGAGAAGAATTGTAAACCTGTGTCTTTCAGCAGAAAGAATTTGCATTTTGAATTCACTAGTGATTGTCACTTTTGAGAGGATAATAAACCAGGTTGATCCCTATTCTTTGATGCGTGTTTAGTTTCACAGAACACTGCCACCCACCAAACTACATTTCACATCATTAAACTTCACGGAATTCATGGAAATTTCATTTTTGCAAATCAAATTTGTTGAAATGAACTTTGTGACACTCACAGATTTTCTTGTTGAGGAGCTCAAGGTTCACCTTCCCACCGTTGGACGCCATCTCAATAGAAGCATCGTCCATGTCATTGGTGAGTATGTGTATGAGCTCCGACTTCTTTTGGCACTCATGAGTAAGCTGGGTGATCTTTTCTAGCGCTATTCTATGGTCGTTTTCCAAGCACGTAATGGTATTTTCTAATTTGTTATTGCTCTGTAATAGCTCTTTTCCTATGCGGGCAGTCAGTTCTAAGTCTTTTTCTTTCTGAAACATGGAAAAAAGAGTTTAATTTTCATCATTTGCAATTAGTAGTGGTCATTTCTCAATAGGTGAGTTCGTAGTTCCTGCATGAAAGTGATATTGTATCATTTATATTAATATTCATACAACCACAGTATACCCCAGATTCTGTGATATCTCAAGGAGAATTAATTCAAACTTCATAATCTGTGACTTCACTACATTACAGCATTTCAGCAACGAACCCAGAGAAAGTTTACAACAAAAATTTCCGAACGTTAACAGTGCAACACGATCTACACTGGTGTACAATATTCTTTTTCATGGATATACAACGAACGAGCCTAATGTTCCATTGAAGAAAATATACTAACCTCTTCCAGAAGCCTTGTCACCGCTTCTATATCATCATAAGTCTTGGTCATTTGGCTCACACGATCGCTACATAGAACTGAAAAGAAGAACATAAATGATTCAGATAAATTTGAAATGAAAGTTCCTTTTAAATACTCAAGCATATATTGAACGCTGGCCGATACACTCCAACGAGCTTCGAAAAACAGGTAGATACAGAGACATTATGAATCTTGAGCCGAAGTTTCGCGGAACGAAGCTGATAAGATTGATGATATCTCAAGCAATTTTTAATGATGAAAATAGGTATGGTGATTACGAATTGAAAATAAGAGGACAAACACATTG
Source organism: Myrrha octodecimguttata (assembly GCA_958510865.1). NCBI lineage: Eukaryota > Metazoa > Arthropoda > Insecta > Coleoptera > Coccinellidae > Myrrha > Myrrha octodecimguttata. Next base: position 2,148,078 of record OY294060.1, read on the forward strand.
TCCTAAATAGAAATATTACGGTTGACATTAATCATTGTTTATTGTTTGGGATTGTTTCCGAGCTTTCGGATAACAGGTTTAACCTCATTCCTTTCCTAATATTGTTGTTATTATTCTTGCAAAAGGAGAGCAAACATTTTTCCCGAAGCTCAGGCTTTCGAAACAAATAACTTATAGATATGAAACATGAATAGGGGTATGAAATTTTCTAGAGCAAAAAAGCATGAAACTTGGCATTTATAAAACAACGAAACCTGTTCTTAATAATTATTTAATTATTTTTTGAAAGAAGAATGAAATATTTGAAAGAATATTTGAAGAGTAAATATTGAATAAACTCAATCGAAAGTCAACATGATTGTTATTTCAATACGCCGAGACTGATTTTTGCCGCCGAAATGTCTCGATTCTAATATGAGGAATTGTTACTTGACAATTTCAAGGGTGACATCTGTATAAGAATGACGAGCAGTTATGCGAGTTATTTTGAAAAAAATGTCGTGAGCCACAAAACAATCTCGTTTATTACAATGGATAAATTTTACCTGCTCAAAATTTTTTCTGACAGAATTCAACATGAGTATTTCATGGGGAAATTTGTGAAAAGTAATATGATCTACAATTGACTATATGTGACAAAAATTTTGTGAATATCTGCAAGCGGTGCAGAATAAAAGAGTTGCCAAAATATAGCACCACCGCCGACACATGCTCGATACCCTATTCCGTCACAGCAAAAACGAGTCTTTCGCCGCGGTCGCTCTCACTACGCTGAGTCTACCTCTGGCACCGGGACGTAATAACTTTCCTAAGAGAGCGTCATCTTTCAGATGGCGCGAAGTTGCATGAATCGCCACCTGCAATGCCCGATAACAGGTCTTACGTTCTAGAAAGCAAGAATAATAGGGGAATGAGGGAAACGAAACCAGATGACCACCTATAATCACAACAAGAAAAATCATACAAGGGTCATAATTGAGTAGGGCAACGAAAAGGTTCAACTCCCACTCAATATGCACAAAATAAGGAATATGGACAATGCCCGCTAACAGGTCTAACGTTCTAGAAAGCAGGAATAATAAGGGGAACGAAACTAGGCGTTGTAGTATAACTGAGATGCCAGAAGGTGGCGCCACTGACCAACGCACGCTAGCTACTTCATTCCAACACAGCATAAGCGCGTCGGCCATGGTCGCTCACTACGCCGCTTCTGCGGTTGTCATAGGCAAGTGCCAGAGGATTCAGCCTATCTGATGAGTCCACCTCTGGCACTGGGGCGAAACAACTTTCCCCAAGCCGTTCTTCAGATGGCGTGAACTCACGAGAACTGCCAAAACTCCATAGAAAATATGAAAAAACTAAGCATTTGGAAGGTCAGTTTCAATATCTTATTCTTCCGAATTATATACTATAACAATTCACCAGTCGATCATTTATTATGTTGTACCCAATAGATGCATACACCCGCAACAGATATTAGATGTGAAGATCAGAAGTGAGTTTATTTCTTTGAAAAATAAAAATATGTCAATTCGAAAGATGAAACACCAAAAAACGAAGACTGAATGAAAGAAGATAAAAATAGAATCACTATGTGGCCCAAGCATGAAACAACTATGGCTTTGTTTTCTTTCCAAGTGCAGAACTGTTCGGAACGGTTCGAGTATTCGCGATTGCGATTTTTCGGACTCAAAATGGCAATTGTGCTTACTAGAACCGTCCCAAACAGTCCTGAATTGGTTCTGAAGTCGGAACCAAAACAAAGCTTATATCAGGGTCGTCTAGGGCAGAAAATCCAAGGGAATTAAATATAGGATACAGATAACATCAATGTCAGTTGGAATGAATGAAGGGAAAACATTAAGGAAGCAGTCGAAGCTCTAAGAACATGACAAGAACAAAGACAAAACAATACACATGGAAGGGAAGATTTGGAGAAGGCACCCAAAAGTCTGAGGAACAGAAAAAGTGCTAGTCAGGACGATATAACCAATGAATTACTTAAGTATGGCGGGGAAAAACCAACTGAACAGCTGAAAATTCTCACATCTCACATCACAGAATTCTATGAATGACGACCGAGCACCAATATGCTCCTTTTCAAAAAAAGGTGACAAAAAATACCATCAAATTATTGAGGAATGAACATGCTCAATATGACTCTCAATCTCGCCACAAAGATCTTAGGAATGAAATAAATGAGAAAATATCACTGGCAGATGAGCAACAAGGTTTTCGGAAGGGCAGGTAAGATGCGATTTTTATTTTGGGACAAATAGTAGACAAATCGATCGAATACAACCTGCCTTCTTGAGCAATGTTGACCTTGAGAAGGCCTTCAAAAAAATATGCCTGAACGACGTCATACATCTCCTTCACAATAAAAAAAATACACCATATCATCAAAATTGTAGAAAATATATACTTATAAAATTCGGGCAAAAATAGATGGAGGACTACGTGAACCGATACCCACCAACGGTATACGGCAGGGAGATTTGCTTAGTCTATTGCTGTTCAATATGGTGATAGACGAGGTGATAAGGAAGGTGTGAAAACTGAGGGGATATAGAATGAGTGACAAGGCGATGAGGATATCTTGCTATGCGGATGACGCTGCACTGAAAGCTGGAAATAGGAACGATTTGCAGAGACTCTATCAATTCTATAAAGAAACAAAAGAAACATGGAGAATCAGAAGGATATTAGAGACAGCAGAGATGAAAGTGGTTCGCAGGATAGCGGGCAAGACGCTCATAGACAGGCAGAGAAGTAAAGAAATCAGGAGAAAGTAAAACATAGTTGGTCAGCAATGTCAGCAAGAAGAATGGTGAAAATATCCAGGGACAAATCAGGGTGCCGAAGCATTGGACGGCCCAGAAACCGCTGGAGTGACAATCTCCCTGACATTGGAGCCCAGGCAGGGGGGACGATGAAAAAACAGGCCTTAAAAGCCTACATAATAGCAGGAAGCGGAAGTAGAATCCAATCCTAGTCTTATCGCGTATTTTCGATTGTGATATAATTACGACAGTTTGAATTTGGCCACTCAACTTTGTTCGCCTCATAATTCCGATCTAAGAAGGAAAATATTGAAACGTTCAGCTATTACTATTTGGAAGTTGATCATAATTAAAACAAACTTGTATTACTATGTTCTACCACCAATAATAATCTGATGTTTAACAATATGTGAGGTTCACATTTTTTGACTATCTTCGAATTGTGGTTCATTCATCTTCAGACAACTGGCCAACTGGAAGTGATTAAGAAAAGTTTCACTTGTTATCATGCCTTCGTTCACTTGAATCTACATAAATAGCCTGTACCATATGCTGAGAGGCCAGTTGTCTGAAGATGAATGAAAGTTCGATACTAGTACTAGTTACAAAAATGTCAACCTTACATATTGCTAAACATCTCATAATTGTTGGTAGTTAAAAAAAGTAAGGAAAAATTGGTTTTAATTGAGAAGCGAAAATTTCAAAATACTCACGGAAATAGTTTAGGGTTTCTCGGATCTGATCCGGTGAGAGTTTGAGATCGGCCTCGTCAATCTGCAAGGCCGGTGACGGAATAAACCAGTCTTGATTCTCGTATCCTGGAAAAAAAACAGCATGTCAAAGGTGATCGTCATAAAATTAGGCACAAGTAATATTGACTACGAAAATGTGAAGTCAGTAGGAATACTACGATATACCAGAGCCGCAATCCTTGACGGCTCCAATATAGAACGTTCTCTATAGACCACTCCTCGGTTTCGTTTTCCTCTCTTTATGCAAAATGACTTTTCTTGACTGTCACGGATCTATCCGAATGAGAGAACCTCGACGAACAACCTTGTCAAATATTTTAATAAATTAGAAGATCCATTTTTCGACAGATCACTCGCAGTTAACTTCAATCATTAAGCTTCATATTTATCGCATATATACTATATGATTCCAGTGACATATTGTATTTACATAGACATATGGACATCCCCAGCGCACATACACATGAAGAGATGCACTGCTCAATAACACCACAAAATCGTTTACCTTTATCCCTAGAAAGACACAAACCTCTCATGGCTATCTTTTCCTATCTCAATAAGCAAATGAAAAATATACTGGTCTTGAGCCAAGTGTATTTCTCATTATTTCATTGATATTCAAATTGTTCGATGGAGTTATTCGAGAAAAATTAATGAATATTTTTCTAAGAATGATTCGTTTCCAACACTTTCGAACTATCTATTCAGAATTAGTCCCGAACTAGGATGAGCGTAGACGTGTGAATTGATTTAGTTCCGAATGAGTTTAAGACAGTAACAGAACTGGGTGTTTTGAACAAACCATATATTTGCCATCTTTTCAATGTTCAGAATGAATCTACTAGAGCGGTGAGTTCGTTTCTTCTCTTTCACATCATTTGCAAATTTCGGTCACAGTTTTCGAGAAAAGGCGCAGTCTACGTATCTATATCTAAAAGAATCATTAGAAAAAGCTGGGGACAAGGTGTTGCCAAATATCATTACTCAAGTTGGTAGCCATTTCTATGCAAAAACTGGTCTGCGGGGAAAGCGGTAGACTTATACACATTTATAAAATAACATTTTTGGAATTTAATTGCACGAGATTTCTATGTGATTAAAAAAACGGAAAGATATTTCTCAGGTTTCGACATATCAGGAGGTTGAAAAATCGTTAAAAAAATTGAAAAATTGGTAGGAAGATAGATCAGAGAAGTAAAGGTTGCCGCCATCCGACGCCACTACGTCGAGCGCAAGGCAGATCAATGGAAATTGTCAATTTGAATTCATTGATGTGAATGTGTTTTCTTTTTTTTACACAAATATTTCCCAGTTTAAATTCGAATTTAGATAGTGCAGTTATCTATTTGTGAGTGGAGACTTTCTATGATACTTTAAAAGAAGAGTACAGATCTTCGGATACTATTGAATGTGTTCAGTCTGTATTTTATATGGGGAATCTGAAGCTGTGTGAAACCAGTGAAGATGCTGTACTTTGGGTTACAGTATATGACGAGGTGTCATACACTAATATCCCAACAGATAAAAAATGTTGTGAAACAGTCCAATATACGCATTGAAGCTGATCATTTCCTTCATATAGTTGATCAAGGTATTTGAAAACCGAATTATTCAAAATTTGCGATTTTTGAAAATGTGCGAGAGTATACATTATGATCTCGTATCGAAATAGATTGGAAAATCATAAAAATGTGATATTTCTTATACTCCATTCTCTATTACAAAGTCAGTAGGTTGGCGATGGAAGTTTGATACACCCCACTCGTATATTCGAAAAATGTTCGGTAGGTTTATTTTCCTGTTCGATAACTATGCAACGTTGTAGATTCTACATAAAGGTAGTAGTTGTTACGTATGTAACTAAATCGAAACGTAGAGTCTTTGATAAAAATATACATATAGGACTTGACGTCTCGCCGAATTATTTTTACCTTGAAGACTTTTTAAGAATGCCAACCTCCTGATTCCAAGGCCTACCGACTGACTTTATAAATGTGAATGGAGTATACAAGCAGGAGATCTTTTGGCATCTTTTTACTGACCTTGTTGTTTTAATGCTCCTTAATTGTAGCGATTTATTAGAAGTTAAACATATACAAGAAATATTACAGCAAATAACGATTATTTAGAAAAGAGTTATTGTTTCCACTGAAAAATAATCAAAAGGAGCTGTGCTCTTTGAAGATAACCCACAAAAACTGGAAATGTGTGTAAATGAGTAAGCAACTGATTGAACCAAAGAAATTATTGAAAAACTTGAAATCTCGAATATTTTAAAAAACGTTCCGAATGGTCCAGCGAACAAAGAGTTTGTACAATGTCAATAATTTGTCCTCCTCAATCCAAACATTTTTCGTTTAGACATAGAAAGTGTTTTGTTTCGGATGACAATCAACACCTATTTGGTACTGTATTTCCGGTTTCCGTATTTTAGTAATGGAACAAATTAAATCAGACCCTCATACTTTTACACAGGCGAAAATGAACACAAACATGACCTAACAACGAACGCTCATCAATTCAAAATGAATCCTAGACGAAAAAAAACCTACCAAGAATTATATGTTGATTTTTCTCGTAGATAAGATTTAGGTTTTTCAGAATTTGCAGGAAATGAATGATCAGGGCTTTTATCCAAATCACAATTCTGAATTAAGACAGACGATAAAAAACATACGAAGAATTATATTTAGCTTTTTTATAGTCAATAATATTCAGGGCTTTCAATATTTGGAGGAAACTAATGGTTAGGACTGTTTTAAACTACGCTTCGAAACGTCATCAGAGATATTTCACCGATCAAGGACTTGATTTTCAATCAAAAGCTGATTATGTGCTTCATTTCAAACCTAACCAAAGTTTTCAAAGTGAAATAAACGAGTAGATCGGCAAATAAAGTTTCGTGAAAACCGACCGCTGAAATCATGACAGGGTCTCTTGAAAATGATCTGAATTTCATGTTTGCTGAGATCAGAAGCGTAACAAAGGCGACAAGGTAAAATTACATAACAGAAGGCCAACCGGAAACAATTACCGGAACTGCGTGAAAATATTTGAAAAACGTCCAGACTCGTCAATTTTTCATTAAAAGAGGATACCCTGTACCTATATTCTTAAATCAACCATTTCTTCTTATGATCTACTGTTGAAACGAATGCAGAGAAAGAATCTTAGGTTCGTTATTTTACAACTATTCATTGGATTATTGAGAAAAATTTTCAGATCTCTAAAACTGTTGGGCAGAGTTTGCCAATAACCGAACTCTGCAGACTCATTTGAACCTCACACCAACTTCCAAAATTCAATACGTTATGTATTTCATTTCGGCTGACATTTGTGATGGAATTATAGCCCAAAAGTAACATGTTTGCATGAAATAATCAATAAGTTTAGTTGACAATGTTGCTGAAATTCACACTAATTACTGTCGGAAACCATATCATGTAGAGCACAAACAAGTTTACCTAAGTTTTTCACATATCATTTTCGAATTCATCACACACGAATTGTTTCGTATTCCACTCACTAAAACAATTCCTCCAGTTATCCATATCTTCTCTGACCATCTAAGTCTTACACTTCCCTCTGTTCAACTTGCGATTCCGTGATATGCCATTTCGTTTCTCTACCTTCACAAAACAATCTATCATCGTAAATTCACACCCCGAACTTTAAACAATGTTTTTTCCCACCAGAGACGAGCATGTGACGTTTATCTGAAAGTTGTTGAACCACCGCCCGCGAACCAAACACAAGATCACCTGGCAGAACGCTCAACGCCTAGTTCACCTGATGCCAGTACCAACTCGAGAACCTGCTATGTCGTAAATTGAATTATCATTTGGCTGATAAAAACGACGCCGTTCCTCCATATTCCGAGCTCTTTACAACGATTGCATTAAAATTCAAAATTACTCTCTCACAAAGTGTAATTATAATTAGTCCCATAAATAAGTTTGTGCACTGTATTATTTATTATCGTGTGGTCAGATTTTATGTCGTTTTCTAGGAAAAGTTTTTGGAAACCAATGATCAGTTATTAGAGTTGTAATTACACTGCAAGGACGTTTTTTGACAACAGAGTAGTTAAAAGCAGCAAATGTTACTATTCCGGGGAGACAACAATATCTAACGATTTCGACATGCCTCAACTTTTTTCGAAGAAGCAAATAATACCATGACCTTGTCATTATAAAATTCGAATGAGAAAATGTATCGTCATGAAAATGTAGGCATCGCATTAGATTTTTGTGGCAAAATAATGGAATGATAAAAATTATCTAGAAAACACTGGTTGGTTAAATCTGTATGAACCTTGTTCATTTAGTTGCGGTCTTGTTATTTTTTGTTCTTGTTCGAGGGTTATTAACGTCCCCGATGGAAAAATTTATTTTAGTTTTGACCATTTCGCTTTGGTGATTGAATTGTAAATATGAATTATTACATTTCTTTGCGCTTGCAAGCATCTTGACTCTGATTATAAAAAATATACAAATTTCAATGCAGAGAGTACTATAAATAAATAAGTTTTTTAATGACCTGCGAAGAATAACAATAATTTTCCGGAGAGGAAAAGGGGATATTGGGCGAAAAAAAAATTGACCCTGTAGTTTTTCTCAGGTAAATGACATATCATGATTTGAAATTTGGAGTATAATAACACATTTCAGTTGGATATCTTGAAGAACGTAAATGTATCAAGCAACATCTTTGAAAGTTTTCAAACTGTACACCTCTGTATCTTATACCCGCAGCCTTTGCGGAATAATGTTTATGGGAATTTATTCTTCAATTCAGAAACGCCTGTAAATTTAGGAATACAGGTATGTTTGAATAATAATGTAACGTAACTTGATTCAACTTTTGAGCTTAACCACTTTTTCACCACGATAACCTGTAACTATAGAGCATACAAATAAGATTTATGTTCACAGTTCCGATGAGTACTTTCTTCTTTAAGAAGTCACCCTAAAGGAATTGTCTTAGGTGATACTTCTTGGAATTTCCGAAATCTGTTAAAAGATAGCATGTAAAGTAGGAAAATTCTAGAATTTCAAGGTTTATACTTTATTTCATATACAGGGTGTTCCGAGAAGTTTACGTAGATCATTTTTTTTAGATTCCTCACACCTAGGGGTATCCAAAAATACCCCATGTATAACTTTTGGATTGATTCTGCCAAAGTATTCTATTTTTCGCAATTGGGTGAGCGGATAATTTTTTTTTCTCCGAAGATTGTACACATGAGCTTTTTCTATGAAACTTGGTTAAAAAGTTTTATAGTGATATTCAATGATATCTATTAGGTTTAAAATATCGCTCCTCATTTTTACGCGCTTGTTCTAGGGAACAGCGCGTTAGCATTTCGTCACGATGTCTGTAATTTCAGAATTTTGAACCGAAAATGGTGTTAAACTGTTGAAGAAGACGTGGTTGAATTTGATTCTGTCCGTCCATCCGGGCGTCGGTCCATCCATTTGTGCTCTTACTTTTGAAGGAAAAGACTAAGTGACTTGAAATTTACATATTAGGTTTGGAGTCCAAATATCTCGGTCGAGTTTGTTAATGGGTGAAATTGGTTGAATAGTTTCGGAGTTAGGCCTATTTGAAATTTTGAGAATTACTCGATATCTCATGAAGTATTGAGAATGTTTTTTACTAAGATAATCACAAGGACGAATATCTGTCGATAAATCAATATTGCACCTTGATCAGAGCTAATCATCCAATCAACCAAAACATCTACCAGAAGAAGCAAACCCAAGGAGAATGACTACAGCATTTCCCAGTTATTACTGATCGTTAGGTCATTGTACCTTGGATGAAACTGCTGCGGAGGGAATATAGATACTTGTCTCCTTTCAAATGGAATACTGCAGTATTACTACGTACAGCGCGCCATCCCCCAGGAGTATCTTGCGAATCCTACCTTCAATTGCAGAATACTTTTATCGATTTGCATGACGTTCACCCTTTTGTCTTTTCAAGTCGCTATATCGGCGATCTTGCAGTTTTAGGTGGAGGCCACATATACGCGATCTCGTTCACGATAGCGTTCGCGGTGGCCTTCACGATGGCGTTCACGTTCTGCCCGAAACATATATATGCGATCGGATCGCGAACTTATTTCACAGTGTCAAAATCTCTATAAAAACGACAATATCTTTCATTAACGTCATGCTATCCCGTCTGAACCCTGATAGGTTGCGGACAGATCGCGACAAGTGTGTGCTGCTCCACTAGTTCAATGTAATAATCTGATCGCCATCGTGATCGTGTATATGTGGCCTCTTGGCCTCTGCTTTACAACGTCCGTCACGACTTCTTAAACACTCGGTTCATGTGGTTTTCCCACAAGACGATACCGTCCAACATCGAACAAAGATAGAAATTGGTTCGTGGAGATAAGAGCGCTCCAGTAATAATAAACTAACATAATCACAAGGAAGAATATCTATCGATCAACAAATATTCCACCTTGATCAAAGCTTATATCCAATCAACCAAAACATCTACACCGAAGAAGCGGGCCCAAGGAGAATGACTAAAACTGTTTCATAGTTATTACTGTTGATACTTGGATGAACCGCTGAGTAGGAATCCAGATACATGTCACCTTTCAGATGGAATACTGCAGTATAACTACGCGCAGCGCGCCATCTTCCAGGAGCATCTTGCGAATCCTACCTTCGAGTGCAGAATAGTTATTATTACTGGAGCTCTCTCATCTCCACGAACCAATTCCTAACAATGTTTTTTGTTCGGCAGTACAGTAGTTTGAATGAAATATACAGTGAAATAATGCTTGAATTATTGGAAGGAATAAGGTTGTTTGATGCTGAAATAGTACATTTTTGAATAACTCTAATGAAAAATAAGATTGATTTATTCGCTTTCTTCTGGCACCTTAATTGTTTGCCCGTGAAAAGCTGCCTGCTCTAGTAGTCACTAAATTTATTCCGACATCGGATATTCCAATACCACTATGCAACCAATCGTAAACAATAAAAGAGTACTTCTTTTCACTGAAAGCAGATATGCGTCGTCAATTGACCATGATATCCAACATAAATCGATGTACCTTCTAAATACATACTCTTGTTCAATATAATCCATAGATTGATTTATTATGACTATATCCGACACTTTCCAATTATTTAAGAGATGTTATTATGTTTTTATATGAATACATTTTAACCATTTTATCGAACGTTTCTTCGAAATCGATGATGCCAGAGCTTTAAGGAAGGAACAGAACAACCGAATTTTCGGTATTTTCGACATTGTTTTTACGCGCATGTTTTAAATCAATTCAAGAGGAATTGAGTATTATTATACAGGACGTCTGGGAAAGTGGTAACAAGAATAGAAGGGAATTTTCTCTGGCCGATTTCATTCATTAAATGATAACATATTCGACTCTCCTCAACGTTTCCAGTGTTCACATTGGTGAATCAATTTTGTGATGTCTGATGGGCAGAAAGACGAGCTATCAGAAATTGAAATTACTCATATTCATTTCATTTTGGATGAAAAACGCAAAGATAAAGTTAGAAAATTGACTTTTTTCTCTGTGATCTTTCACTTACAAATCAAACAAAAACTAGATTCCTAATGTAGTTGTTTCCGCACTATTATACCTGGCTTTAAAGTTTGGACAAAATAGTCTTCAAATTGTCACTTTAAATTCAATTATCGTACTATGCCACAGAGTACACGACTTTTGCGGAGAACGCCGAGAACATACTCGGGGACATACGATTTTATTGAAGATTTGTTTTCTTCAGTAGGAACCTCTATTCGCAACTACTGCTAAGCGATACGCCCTCTGGTGATAGAAATTCGAACATTTCCAAGCTAGAAGTTTTTCGACGTGCCTGTTATTCTAACGTAATTTGCTTACTTTTGGAGTTAATTTTCGAGCTTTTGTGTTGTTCTACAAGTTGAAATTTTGGAATACCGAAAGTGTTTGTAATATTCATCAATCGATTCCTTTCTTTCCGATTGAAAATTTCGATCGTATTAATTCGAAATGGCATCCTCCCGAAATGACTATTGTTGTGTGCCTCAACTCAATGTTATTCATGGTCAAAGAAGAAAGGATCATCTAGTGCCTCTAGTTTTCATTTTTTCCAAAGCCAAATGAAATTAAAGGTAATTTGGAAACAGGATTTGGCAGGGAACTCAATGATAGAAGAAAGGCCTAGCTTTAGAAATTGAAGATTGGAAAACAGGTCACGAAATACATGAAAGTATGTCCACTGCATTTCTCTGAAGATGTTTATTTTCATAAAGGTAAATTACCTACAATGTATTTATTTCGAAACAACTTCATGTCATGATGTTTTCAGGTGTAAATAAAAATGAGAGAATTTTGAAGGAAAATGCTGCAGAGAAACTACCGAGCACTTCTGCAGCTACCTAATTCACATACTACACAAAATCATATTCTAAAAGAGTGATCTGGTTGAAAATCTGACAAAAACTACATATACTGTTAGAGTTGATTATAACTGAAGTTACTCATATAAATACATCAATACTTTTCATTTCCTTATATAGGTAGGTTGAACCGGCAGTGACATTTTTCATTTTGTCTGTGTATCTTGAGCTGCTGTAATATGAAAATGAAATCAATTATATGTCTATCTGTTTCCTTTTCTTTAGAAATACGATGCAAAAGAACTAAAGCAGAAAATCTGTTTTCATTTTATTGATTCACTCGTTTGTAAACAAAGGACAAGTCATATCATTTGGACTGATTCTAAATTTACCACATAATAGAGCCTGCATTCAGCACTTCTTCACACAAATAAGAGTCCTTAAATTACTTATTGTGGTGCCTATTTTTTGCAGAAATTCAAGTAAACTTAGATATTGGTTTATTTTGATCCATCAAGCAACATATACACTAAAATAACACCGAAATTATCCTCCAGGAACGATTTAAAGTACGATTTTATGTCGTGATCCAAACGAAAAGTTCCTTCTCAAGAAATCTTACACAAAACTATAATAATTTCTTTAAATATTCAAGCTCTGCTTAATAAATATTCGTTCTCCACCCACATTTCTAAGGTTTGTTTACATAAAACTACTAGCTTGGACAGGTTCCAAATTTATCCGTTAGGGCGCTGGCATCTTCGCAGAAGTTCCCAATACTCTATATTTCTAGAATATTTTCAGTTCACGTCCAGACGTACATGTTGAGATAATCAGTTTTTATACATTTGTACATCATTGCAATACATTGAATGCTCGAAGTAATTACATTTTGAATTTTATACACAAATACCCTAACACATTAGGTTACATATCATCAAGTGCATGGAAATATAACGTGGTGTGTTCTTGCATATCTATGGGTTTGTTCTGGTTCCGAGTTTAGTACTGTTCGGGACGGTTCGCGTATGCGCAATTGCACTTTTGTGTCTGAGAAACAGGAATCGCGAATACTCGAACCGTCCCGAATAGTTCTGAATTGGTTCTGAACTCAGAACAAGAACAGAGCTATAGTTCAATCGTTTAAAACGTTCGCATTTATTATGATGTACAATGGGTGCGTTTCTATTTTCATGCAAATGATTAATCGATCAACTCCTATCTCTCTCTTCTTTGGTGGAGAACAAAAGAAGAGAGAGAAGGAGATTCACCGATTAATCAGTTAGATAAAAACAAAAAGGCACCTACTTTGATTCTGATTGATTTGAATGTCTTCTGTGAAATTGATATTTTGGAACTACGTAGATGGAAAATTATATTGGATAGAGAAGAGCAAAATGACCGAATTAAGAATGACAAAACTGTTTAATCGCTGGTGTAGGATCTCGAAATTAAGTTTTACGAGCTTTCTCCATTTCTGAAAAACAGTACGTTAGGAATAAAAGTATTCAACGAACACAAGAAATTTTCTATTCTAGAATTTTTTCATAAAACTCAGTGGAAGTGACATGAACATAATTTTGGAATTTGCGGAAATAGTTTTCAACTCCATTCGTAACAAGTTGGTAGGAGAATAACAACTTGAGTTAATTCATTTTCATGAAATAAATAAGATATTTCAATATAAGATAAAATGACCATTTGATAATCAGTTATACAGTCCGTTTCAGAATGATTGACATCTTGGGCGGCTGTGGAAACTCGAAATTATGTTGGTAATAGACCAGTCAGTAACATTTGTCTTGCAAGATTCATGTTGGTATTGAGAATAATACTGACTTATGACTTTTTCAAGTTTGAGTTAACTGAAAATATTTGGAATTTATTTCTGATTGTGTATGTTCTTAATTCAATCGACAAATAAGTTTTGGATTTGAGTATTTCTTGAACCTTACCGAATTGAAAATGTCTGGAATTCATCAAGATACCCCTCGCCTAACTACAAGAGAACGTGGGGCAGTGTACCGGTGTTACTGCGAGTTTTTCAGGGATTCAGCAAGTGCCTGGCACTTTTGTGGTCATTTTTGTGTTTATTAAATTCACGGATTATTTGTGATTATCTGTCGTTATAGTATTTTTGTTGTCCTTTGATTACCTTAATAAACATCATTATTATTATTTCTACTAGTATTAATCACGTTTCGCTACTTCTTTCAGGTAATCAGTCATTATACCTATTCAAAGTGTTTTCTGATTAATAAATAAGTCTTGTTATCTTAGTTTCCTCCCCGTACTGCTCAAAGAATTTTGAAGAAAAAAGAAGGCACGTCAGTACAGCCAGGAGTTAGCACTGGAAGGAAACCTATTCCACATGATTATACATTCAAAGAGACGTTAAACGACGTTATTTTTTCGAAAATCAAAAGCTAAGAATATATCAGTTTGAATATAATTTTATTTTATTCTTTTCCTTCCTGAATTCTGAGGAAAAAATAGCACAGGTTATAGAGAAGGAATTTCAAGTGATTTTTGATTACATAAGTTTTCATTATTTAATGAATGATATCTCAAGATTGGAGTTTCTCGAAAGCCTGAATGATTTTATGTTGAAGCATTCCACGCTATTTTCATCATCAATCCTCAATTTCCATGACTGATCTGCAGTGAAATAATGTGGCTGTGTATTTTTAGTCGTCAGTTTAGCTGTATGCCTTTCGACAATTGAAGCTAACTACTGCCGCTGTACAAGTTTAGAGCATCAGATTATTATTAATATTCTCAACAACTTCAAATCAAATTTGCCTTGAAAATAATTTCATAGGTTATATTTATATATTTGAATATTTATATATTTTTTGTAACTAGAAATAAAGCCACGACTGGACATTCATGGCCTGCTCCGATGTCAATAATTTTGAAATCAACTATATTATGTTCTCTAAAATTTGATATGAGGTTTTTCCAAAGAGCTTCGGATAAAGTTCAAGCAATAGTAAATTTTTGAAGAAAAGTAAGAAAAACTTTATTGAAATATGGTGATTTAGTGACTTATATTCAGAAACACTGATGTTATGCCTGATTATTTATGAGGAAAGGCTATTCCATATTATATCCGAGAAACTGCGTTAGGAAGGGATGTTGGAATAAAAGCGGCAAATTTATTTTTGGTAATCACTGAACTTCCTCATTTCATTTTATAATTCTTTAAACAATTTTCGAAACTCATTTTTTATCAAGGTTTCTCAATCTAATGTACGTCCAGTTCGAGCCTTAATTCAACAGGGAAGCTAACACTCAAGCTAATAAATTCAGGATTATGCTTGATTGCCAACAATTTTTAAGAAAATAAATGTATGTATTGCTCGCAAATTTTTTTGGAAAATATTTTTTGGAAAACTATAATATCGCAAATTAGTTCTTAACTTATTGATGAAAATAAGCAAATCACTTCAGATCTTACAAGCTCGATATAACACATCCTTCGAAATTTCAAACGTTAAAGGTCGTTAATGGGCCAAATACATTGAACGGTTCCAGAGTTGTGCTCATTTAAATTTTTGAGGATATTACCTCAATATCCCAGCAACTACTGATGGAATCGAATTGAAGCTTGAGAGTTTGTCGGACAATGCAGACGTGTAACTTTATGAGTAATTCTGTAAGCATCGTACTGCTTCTAAAATCATCCATCAGATTTCAATGGAATTCGGCATAGACCTTGACGCAAATAAATATGTTACAACAGCTTGCCACGTTCAACTCAATTGGATATATTTTCGGGGATATTTGGCAAAAAATAAGTTAAATTTCCTGTTATTTCTCAAATTTTCCAAGAATGAGTGCAAAAGCTGATGAATTTAACGTAAATGTTCCTCTAGACAATTTCCGAACGAAGTTGAAACTTGGGTTCAGTCCCCAAAAACCACATAAATGTGCTAAGACCCAAAAGAGCTACGGATTTACGAATAAAATGATGTTTTTGAAGCAGGTTAAAAATAGCCCTATGCACTTCATTCAAATCTGCGCGCTCCATTCGTTTATTATCACAATGATTCATTCATGAACACAAAACCTCAAATATAAATAAAGACGTACTCACCACCAAACTTCGTTATTGTGTCCGCTCTCAATTTATACTTAGGAATCTGTTCCTCCAGGAGACTGATGATCTCAACTTCCGGAAGGGCGTCCCCGCTACACAACTCTGGAACAAAATAACGACGTTTAGTTACTCCATATCTTCGAACCACCTTTCGTCGGTTAAAAATAATAGCATCGTGGTTGCGGAGTCAAGTGCTTTGACGCACTTTTTCATTTTCAAATGACTATCACTGTTTTCTAACAAATCTTTTTGAAAAGGCAATAAAATAACCATTAAACAAGGTTTATTCATTTAAGATTTTAGGGGTTGCTGTAATCACGCCCACAGGATTTATACAAATTGATTGGAAACAATTGTTCAAAATGTCCCCCTATAAACCGCAGTTCATTTTTTTTTGGATTTCTTCTGATTTTGCATGGAGATGAGATAGTGAGAAGGGTACCCTTCAAGTTGACATACTGTATAAGATCATTTTCAGATCGTAAGGTTATTGAATATTTTTGAATGGTTAGGTACGTCACGACCGCCGTGAACACAAGTACTTTAGAAAGAATTAACGAGAAGACTTGGATATTTGTAGAGAAGATTAATAGGTCAGTGATTCGAGGTTCCTAATATTTTGAGAAATGCATATCGCAAAACCGTTCTTTTTGGTATTAAAGCTAAGTGGGGTAAACTATTAGTTGGAGTTTAATGAAATTTTGCATGAACCGTACTAAAAAAATACTTTTCAATGAACGCCAGTGTTATAACAGGTATATACTCGATTTGAATTCAGTTAGATCTATATTTTGGGAGATAATTGGAAAATAAATTTTGAGTGGAATCGTTGGGCGGATTTTACGATTTCTGCTTTCGTAATTATCTAAAAATATCCCTATTTAGTTTTATTCCAGGAAGAATATTTGTTTACGGCCGACCGTTAACACAATTATTCCCAAAAAATATAGAGCAGGTTCAGAATTACATAAAAAAGTTCCCATTCATGAAAAGGTATTCACCAAAAGATTCCGCCATTCAAAATATTATTTTTTCTATATTTTTGAAAAAACATATCCGATCGAGGTAACCTGCGAGTTCACGGCTTGTGAAAAATTTCAGTGGTTTCTGACGGATAAGTAGTAATCGAAATAAATATGAAATTTTTGAAAAAAATTTCAGAAATTTCCAAAAAAAGAACAATTTTCCGGAGATAACAATTATTTAAATATTCGGCATGACATATACTATTCCCATACAAGACAAAACAACAATTTGAGAAACATTCAGTTATTATTATTTGTTACCCGGATGTGCTTCTATTTGCTAGCCATTCGGTAAAGGAATCATAAAAATTTTTGAGACCACTACAGAATCAGGAGCAGAAGCTATACGTAAACGTATTTAATATTCTCCTTCAATGATGATTTCATGGTATATACCCGCTCTTATCATTTTGGTGTTATAAAATTGAGAAAATCATCAGCCTTCTAATTAATTTCGAAAAATCGAAAATTCCGTTCAAAAAAGATTTCACTGTAAACCTATCAGTTGATCGAGGAATACAGTCTGACCACCTTGCATTTCTGCTGCATCGATAGGCGAAACTACAGAAATGGGATAAAATTAGGTTATCTTGTTAGATTTCTGTAAGTGAACATTAAAGTTCATTTTTTTGTCGATGAATTGATGTTTCCTGCCGAATTCAATGTGAAGTGATTGTAAAATCAATGTAATGAAAAAAAGGTCGAGGAAAATTAAGAAATTCACTTTAAAGAGAGTGTTACTGAAATTAATGAAAATGTCAATAGTAGAATTCAAGCAAAATGAGATCTTCCGGCTGTAAAAGAACATAGTACCTATTCATGACCATTTTTGCGCGCATGTTCTAGGGGAACAGCGTGCTATCGTTTTGTCCAAATGACTGTAATTTTGGATGATTGAGCCGAAAATGGTCTCAATCGACTAGGTTGGACTCACTAATGACGAATCCGCTGTCAAAATCGATTCTGTCCGGCCGGCCGTGTACACGATAACTGTCGACAGAAGCAAGCTAGCAACTTGAAACTTTCAGGATAGGTTGCGCATCAAAATGCCGCGGTTAAGTTCCTTAATGGGCCAAATCGATCGAATAGTTTCGGAGTTATAGGCATTTGAAGTTTTGAAGTTATTTATTTTTTATTTCAGAAACTGCCTGAGCGATGGGATTCAAACTTGGCAGTTAGGTGAAGTACAACGACGCGCAACTTCGAGCTAAATTTCGTCAGGATTAAATTGTCAGTAATTTTAAAAAAAAAATTTTTTCGAAATTTTTCTCCAAAAAATTTTTTTTTTCGGAAACCATTCATCATATCCAAGAAAAATTAAATTTTGATTGGGTATATCTACGGAATCATTGGGTGGATTTTACCCATTTACGAATTCGGCCTTCGTAATTAAGGTCCAAACCTTCTCTACAAATATCGAGTTTCTAAGTTGTTTCTTTCGGAAGTTATTGTGTTTACGCAGTCGGCCGTTAGGCTGACCGTAAACACAATAACTTCCGGAAGAAACGACTTAGAAACTCGATATTTGTAGAGTAGGTTTGGGGCTTGATTACGAAGGTCGAATTCGTAAATGGGTAAAATCCGCCCAATGATTCCGTAGATATACCCATTCAAAATTTTATTTTTACAATATCTCCAAAAATACAAATATGATCGAATTGAAATCCAGTAATTTATCAGAAAAAAATTTCAAAAAGCACTGCCGTGAAGGCAGCAGCTTTTGCGCGCACGTTCAAATTCGTTGCTGAAGCGGTCATCTACATTGAACATGCGCGCAAAAGTTGCTGCCTTCACGGCAGTGCTTTTTGAAATTTTTTGACTGACACTGAAACACTTCCTATGAACATGAATCACTTATCAAACTCATAAATCAATGGGTCGCAGACGAAAACGACTGGAAAAGCACTGCCGTGAAGGCAGCAGCTTTTGCACGCATGTTCAATGTAGATGACCGCTTCATCAACGAACTTGAACTTGTGCGCGAAAGCTGCTGTCTTCACGGCAGTGCTTTTCTAGATTATTTTTCGATAAATTACTGGATTTTAATTCGATCTAATCTGAATTTTTTGAAAAATTGGATAAATTAAATTTTGAATGGGTATATCTACGGAATCATTGGGCGGATTTCACCCATTCACGAATTCGACCTTAGTAATTAAGCCCCAAACCTTCTCTAAAAATAACGAGTTCCTATGTTGTTTCTTTCGGAAGTTATGTTGTTTACGTAGTCCGGAGAAGGTTTGGGGCTAAATTATGAAGGTCGAATTCGTGAATGGGTAAAATCCACCCAATAATTCCGCAGACATACCCATTCAACATTTTATTTTCCCAATATTTCCAAAATGCAGATCAGATCGAATTGAAATCCAGTACTTCGTCGGAAAATTAGAGTTCGAAGGTTCATACAGAATTTAATGAGGATGATATGATAAGAAAATCACAGGATTTTTTTTCGAATTGTTCTAATGACACGATCATCACGAAATTCTGCATAAAGTTGGCTTTCAGCATCTTCAAACTAGCTGCGAAGTTTTGTCAGGATTGAATCAGTATTTCTCGAGTTATACCGAAAAAAGCAACGATATGGAGAGAAAAAAACCTCGAAATTTGACATTTTTTCCCGATAACTCCGTGTCGAACTGAAACTTTGTACACTGCTGTGAAATATGAAGCTCAAAGTCTGAGTGAAAAATTTTTTCTGGATATAATGAGCGGTTTTCGAAAAAAAAGTTTTTTGGAAAAAAATGTTGAAAAAATTTTTTTTTTAATTCACTAACAGAATGATCCTGACAAAATTTGCCTCGAAGTTGCGCGTTGTTATACTCCACCTAATTGCCAAGTTTGAATCTAATCGCTTTAGTAGTTTCTGAAATAAAAAATAAATGACTTCAAAACTTCAAGTGGCTATAACTCCGAAACTATTTAACCGATTTGGCCCATTAACGACCTTAAACGCGCGACCTACCATGAAAGTTTCAAGTTGCTAGCTCACTCCGTTCGACAGTTATCGTGTCCACGGCCGGCCGGACAGAATCGATTTTGACACCGGATTCGTCATCAGTGAGTCCAATCTAGTAGTTTAAGTCCATTTTCGGCTCACTCACCGAAAATTACAGACATTTGGCCAAAACGATAGCACGCTGTTTCCCTAGAACATGCTCGCAAAAAAGGTAAATGAACTCAAAATTTTATGTGATCAAGAACAGGTGAGGATCTAGAAGATTCATTGCTTGGAGGGCCAAATCTTGTCGAAAGACCTCTTAGAGTCTAGGTAGAATTATTTTCAAAGTTCTGCTGTTCTCCTGTTCTGCTGCAGATATGATTTCAAGATATTTTGTCAGTTTTAATTCAAAAAGAGAGAAGAAATTTTGTCTTGGAAAACGATTTTCCTATTACAATCAACAGTAAAACTTTATTCTGTCTCAGGAGAAATTACTTAGTTTCCAATCACTATATTTCATTAGGGATTAACAGTGACACGGGTTTCGTAGTACTAAATTTCCAAACTAGCGTAAATAAAGTAGTGTAACAAGGTATTCGAATAAATGTCTTCTAAAGGCGTATTACTTGTGAATTTTGAAACTTTGAGAACTCCATAGGTCAGTCTGTTCATTCAGAAGTTTCACTGTCAGGTTATTCGGGTGCTTTTAGTGTTCTTTCAAATGAATTATCACGAAGTAGCCGACAGTTCTATTCATTTTCTTTTATTACAATTTCGACTCTTGATTTCTGTTTAAAATAGCATACCGAATCTTCCAACCAGTTCATATACGTGAACTATTTCTAGTGACAGAGGAAACAGTTTCTTCAACATTAGTCAGGTCTTCGGTGAATTAACATATCTTTACAAATCCATTATTTTTCCAAATGACATTCACATAATGATACATACATAATAACTACGACCTATATGTAGTTATCTGACAGGAAAATGACTATAACATAACATTTTCGAAATATACACGGTGAAATGTGTCAGAATTTCTTGGCAAACCAAGAGACTTAATAAAAGTGAATGGAGTATACTTCACCGCTACGGAGCACTACAGATTTTCAGGGAAATGAACTGTTCAGCCGTGGCCCGGTCCGTTGCCGAAAAGTGCGAGTTGGCCTATAACCACCTGATAGGATGCGTAGACACGAAGGCACTTGGATAGCAAACACGAACTCACTGTAGGTTGACCAAAACAATGCCATGAACCAAAGGTGCACTACTGTCACATACCGAACTGACTACACCATAAACGAACTAATAAAGAAAAAATATGCGACTCAACGAACTCAACTGCAAGCGATAGTCACGGTTATTGAATGGAAAATCCCACGTAAAGGTTCCTCCGTGTCTTCTCTTGCTGATGAGCGTGACTGGAGTATGAGAAGAATCTCAAGACATTTCATCAAACCTTATGGTTCTTCATCAGTTTATCGTGTCAGGATTCTGTTATGCCGTTTAAAAGGGAATATTTCATCTCGAATGTGAGGCAATTGTCGGCGAGGTCCTCAACAAAACGCATGAATAATGCATTTATGAATGATGTACCGAGAAGCCGCAGACAAGTCTAAGAATGCCCGCCTGAAAGAGGTCAAATTATTTGTAGATTCGAACGAAATATGAATACGAACTTTTTATTCCAAGATTATATGCATAAAGCGTGAACTTACTCAAGAGTGGAAAATTCAATGCATCAGACAATTTCAATGTGGAGTTCACTGTCACGGCGGTCATCTTTTCGCGTATTGGCCCCGCCAAACGAAGTTTTACTACTCGATGGAAGGATTAGCCAAATTCCATGGAAATCTGATGAATGTATGTTTGAAAGAAAAAATGTTTTTCAAAAAAAAATTTGAAAATTTCGAAATCATTTTCACCGATACTATCCTTACAAAATTTTGCGTTATATGGAGAGTCAGTATTTTACAACCGGATGAAACATTTCATTTGTATCGTTCGAATATTTCTTGAGATAATGACGAAAAAATCTCGAGATTAGATGAAGCTTGGACAACTGTGTTATTTTCATCTCTGTTGTATACAGATACGAACTACTGACAAGTTGTGAAAAAAAGTTGAGACTTTGGTAAGTATTAATCAATAATGGTTCATATTTTCACTCAAATTAATTGCCATGAACATTTTAGAGGAATATTTGTTTTGAAAAGGCCGCAAACAATCTTTTACGTTTAAGAAATGTCGATTCGAAAAGGGAAAATTGATGGTTACTCTAAGAATTAATTATACAGTGCGCGTCAAAATCATGGAACACATTCATTTTCTCAGAAGAAAAATATTTGGCAACAAAACCCTGAAACAGGTCAGTTTCTGTTTCACTTTTACCAAATATATATGCATTTTTGTTGCACCCTGTGCCATCCCCATCAACCCTCCAAATTTTTTGAAGGAAAGTAGGTCATGTTGTACTTTTTTGGCAGGGTCTTTGTATCTTCTTTACAGGCGTGCATAAATTCCCAAGAAAAAAAAAAAATTGTTCAAAGAGGTTTTCAGTATGTGCTCTTTGTCATGGCTCATTTACTTTGAGACAATGGTACCTGATGAAATTTGTCACTGAATGAATGTCGACCATTACAGTTTTGTTCATGCACAACTTTCAACCGCCTCGCGTGGAAAAAATTTTTTTTTTCTCCATTCAAGGGTTCGTAGGGGTTAAAAGTTGTACATGAACAAAACTGTAATGGTCGACTTCATTCGGTGACAAATTTCATCAGGAACCATCGTCTCAAAGTAAACGAGCCATGACAAAGTGCACACACTGAAAACCTCTTTGAACTGACTAATTTTTCAAAAAATTTTTTCTTGAAAATTTCTGCACGCCTGTAAAGAAGATCCAAAGACCTTGCCAAAAAAGTACCACATGACCCACTTTTCCTAATCAAAAATTTAGAGGTTTGATAGGGATGGCACAGGGTGTAACAAAAATCCTTCAAAAATGCATATAAATTTGGTTAAAGTGAAACAAAAATTGGCCTGTTTCAGGATTTTGTTGCGAAATATTATTCTTCTGAGGAAATAAATTTGTTCCATTATTTTGGCGCGCACTGTATACAATTACGATAACATATTTCATTCATGTCGAAGGAGATCTCACCTCTGGTTGAATAGTAAACAAACCTGAGTTCATTCGGCATTAGGTCTATTTATGGTTATGGTCGTAAAACTGAAATGAAAAAACTTAATGACACGGCCATAACTTGTGATTCCAAGGTATAATTCGCATTCATCAGTGACCCATCATCTCCTGAGGTCAGTTCAAACAACAAAAACGCAATGGATGTTTTCTTTATACAGCAGCCGAAATTAAGTATTTTCATTAAACTTCAACTTTAATTTTTTTCTGATGTATATCTAACAGTATGCACATGAGTTATTTTCCTCAGCTATTAAGTCGACACGCCTCACTTCGATAAGCAATGACCTATTATTAATCCTTCATCAACTATATTAATTTCCATATTGTACAGAGAAAATTATCATAGTTTTCTTCTCAACACACTTTCCAGAAGGTGTACGTCACATTGTTCTCTTACTTTTCGCATTCCGAGTGAAACAAAATAAAAAACAAATAAAATTTGCATGTCGTAATCCCATCGATCTCAAACGCACAATAATTATTCGAATCAACCGTTAACTTCTTGACGGCAAGTTCTCAAGCTCCAATGGGTCAACTGATTTTCACATTGTTCCAGATGTTTCCAGGCGATAAGTTGATGACATAATTCCATGAGAGACTGATGATATGAGCTACTATCTTATACCTTCAGTTGAACTTATTTATTCGAGGCTAAGCATTTGTTGAAGGATAATGGAATGTACTAACATGGCTTTGTTTTCACAATTATATCAGTCGAATTATCGAAAATTGAGTCAAAGTGACTGGAGAAGAAGTTCATAAATCTTAAGTTGAAGGTTATGTTTTGAACTTCTTAAACGAAATCCTTGTTCCAAATCTCAAAATTATGATTGTGGCAATGGAATTACTATATTTGAAAACTTATTGTGAAGAAAAATCATGGATGTGATTGCAGCATTCTACAAGTTTTATTAGGTTGTCGAAAAACAATATCCATATTCCATACTACATCAACATCAGTTAATCTCCAAACGGATAGGGATTAATGCAATTTTTCACATTAATAATTTCTAGATGAATTTTTTATCCAAATGTCTTTTAATATATCTGTTGCCAATTGCAATAGAGAAATATACAACAACGTTTTTGCGCACATGGTTGGACTCCTTGATAAAGAATCCGATGCCCAAATCGATTCTGTCCGCCTAGTCGTTGTCACGATAATTAGGAAGCGACTTCAAACCTTCTGGATAAGTTATATTAATTTTTATCAGATTTATTAACATTCAAGGTTGAATATTTCCAAAACAGTACGTTTAAGGAGAAATAAAAAAAAATAATTGAGTTTTCTGAAACGATTGATTTTTATGATGATATAAGATAAACTGTATCTGCATTCTTTCTGCGAATTTCTTAGTTTTATGAATCGGCGAGTCTTTGACTAGGAAACCGTTTGAAGTAGGATGAAATTGATAACTGAAAAATACATGTCATAATTGTAGAAAATTTCACACCAAAATTCATCTCAGTCTGAGAAATCATCTGAAAGCTACAAAAGAAATTCTGATTTTTTGTAAATTTCAACAGCCTGTATCTTTTTACCGGAGCCGAATCTGAAAAAATGGTTAATGAAAAAAACATGTTTCATTTGATGAGAGGAATCTATGGTTCGAATTGATGTTCAACTTAAGACTCACTCTGAATATACAATAACAAAAACTCAATAATAATAATGATATTGTCAACCACTAAGCAATATGTGAAGGGATAACCATTATAAGTTACGAACAGTCAAATCTCGTCAGCGAAGAGATGGAGAAGGCTAACTTAAGTTCAGGCATAAGCACCGTGTTGATACGGTCATGACCTTCCAAAATTTAAACATGTTTGGTTGAAGAAACCATAATCACCTTCAACGAAAAGGATCCGGATGGAGAAGATAACCTCCAAAAAACTACTTCCTAGGCTTATATCAGAAAGGAACCAAGTCCTCCACGTGGGTGTAGGCCTAATAGATCAAACTATCGTTTCCTATAATCAATTTCAAGCGAACCAAGAGCTCTGGTTATAGTTACGGTCACCAAAACTCACATATAGGCAAAGGATAATCTATCAATTTGTATAACCGTAACTATAACCGGAGCTTTTGGTCCATCGCTTGAAATCGCTTCATGTGTTTCAAAAAGCAATATAAGCTTTAATTTTGAGACGAAAATGAAAGAACCACCACTATATACGAAATTCATCTATTGAAATACTGCCAGAATATTAAAAATCTGTCCTAGGATTTAAGGGAAGCGAAAACCAAACCAAAATGGCATGGACAGTTGACTGAAAGGGAAATGACGTCGTTTTCAGCTCTGAGAGAGGCCAGCTTAAAAATATAAATAAAATGAATATCTACCATAAAATGTCGTAGACACTTAGGGGAACCTGACCCCATGACTAAAGTCGAGTAAATCAAAACAATACCCCAACTTTACCAGACTTCAGTGGTTCCGAACTAACAAACCCATAAATACGAACGTTAAATACGGAAAGAGAGAAGAGGAGGAATGCGAGCACCCCAGTAATGGGGTATGTATGCGCAACTTACACAAAAACCGCCGTTAGGATGCGGGACGCAGGCAAGCGGTAGCAATAACCAATCTCCTTCTCAAAAATCGTAATTTTTCCCATACTAATTACAATCTGCTTCTCGTGGAAAACCTGGGAAATGTAAGCTTTGGAGGGTGGCGGGAGAACATCCTATACAAGAGCCATTGTCGTCACAACATACAATGCATGGATCTTCATTAATTTTCAATTGCAGCGAAAAATACTACTCGCGTCCAAGGACTGTTATCTATTGTTCAATACTATAAAGGTTGCAGTGATGAAGTCTTAGGATAAATATCATTCCTTTCGAATTCATTTCCAACCATCCCTTATATTCCGGATTCTAAAATTGCTAGATTGAAATCTCATAAACCTTTATTGCTTAACGATTTTCTTTATTCCAATGAAAGTGACAAAGAAATTTGGCATTCGGAATGGAATTCGTGTAATGATTTCAACAAAGGTTTGATCAGCGATCCTTCAGAAAAAATCCATGGTTTTAATCTTCCTAGGAAAAACCGATCATGATCGTTGTAATAGTTACCTCTTCAAGTAGAATTCGGTCGAAAGTCCACGGTGCGAATGAGGAGACGTAAAGGAAACAATAGAACATTTAGTTAATAGGTGTTCAATATATAAATTCGACGATGGTTTCGATGCAATTCATTCGGTGTCTGATTCTTCTCCGAGATGGATCGTGAACTTCAAATTAATTTGATGAATAATAAAACATTTACCAGCTCATATTGGTTTTATTTATTTATTTATTCAGAAATACATCCAACAGGCCGAGGCCCAATTACAGGTGTATAAAATGATACAGAAAAAAAAAATAACAAAATAATACATCGACGTTGATGAGGCAGACAAGAGTTAAGAGAACATACGGTCCTAGAAATAGAAAAAAAAAAAAAAAAAAAATTCCATAATGAGTCATTAATCATCTTAGTTACTCAACGCGCGGTTCAACGATCTCTTGAACTGAGACAATGAAAGAAAGAATATGTCAACATTTCTAAGATTGTTATAACTCCTGCACATTGTTGTTAGTGGGCAGAAAAAATGATGATAGGAATTAGGTACCTCAATATGAAATGTTATGTGCGATCTGGAAGTGAAACGGGGAACATCAGAAATATCAAGTCACTCATCTCACGGACCTTTCTAAGCGAAGCGAACTCAAACTCATTTAAAAGGGATTCGTAACTATAGTTTCTATCTGGATAAAAACCATGCTTCATCAGAAAAAGGAATTTGATGAATTTTTTCTGAACCCTTTCAATACAATCTATGTACTTTTTATGACAGGGATTCCATACCACACTACAGTATGAGAGTTTACTTCTAACAAGAGCCTGATAGATGGATGAAATCGCTTTCAACGAAGAAAACTCCTTACAATTGCGTATTACAAAACCAAGACTTTTCATAGCACTGCAAGTCATCTCTCTTATATGAGAAGAGAACGTTAGTTTCCGATCAAAAAGAACTCCCAAGTCTCTCGTCTCGTTTACCCTCGTCACCTCCAAGCTGTTTATTTTATATTCGAAAATAATCGGTGTTAGTTTCCTCGTAAACGTCATCGTCTTACATTTCTCTATATTCAAGGATAATTCATTATCAACACACCATCTATACAGCCTATTAAGATCGTCTTGCAATAGAAAGCAATCAATTAAACTTTTTACTTCTCTAAATATTTTGAAATCATCCGCAAAAAGTAATTTATGTGAACAAACTATATCCAAAATGTCATCAATAAATAAAACAAACAAGAGTGGTCCTAAATTTGATCCCTGGGGAACTCCCGAAGTCGCAGTGAACACAAAGGACTTCGATCCTTCATACTCAACGTAGTACTTTCTATTGGTCAAAAAGGACTCTAAGAGAGACACAAGATCACTCGACAAACCAAAACGGAATAACTTTCGAAGTAGCTTTTCATGAGACACACGATCGAAAGCCTTACTGAAATCAGTGTAGACTACATCCATCTGATTTCTCGAATCTAGGGATTTGGATACATGTTGCGTGAATACAGAAAGATTTGACACAGTACTACGAGATCGGACAAAGCCATGCTGACACTCGGAAATTGATGTTCGTACGTGCTCAAAAATTAAATCTGACAAAATAATTTCTATTAATTTGGAAAAAACTGATATTAGGGCAATCGGTCTATAATTAACAATCTCTGATTTCTTACCGGACTTCAGAATGGGGCACACTCGCGAAACTTTCCAGATGTCCGGGAAAGTGCCGGAGGTTATCATAAGGTTATACAGTATACGCAATGGCTTAACGAATAGTTCAATATGAGATCTAACAAGATTAACTGGGATACCGTCCGGACCAATAGTGAATTTGTTTTTCAGTTTTTTAGATGCAGATATAATCATATCCTCAGAAATATCACCTATATTCAATACCGGACTCAAGTCAGGAGACTCAACAAAATGAGAGTTAGAATTCTGTTTTTGGCTGTGACTGACATAAACACTCTTAAAGTTCATTGCAAATGCATCTAGTATGTCCTTAGGTGTTTTCAATATTTTATCATTAAAGCACATGTGTCCCGGTATTCGTGACTTATTTTTTTTTGAACTAATATATTTCCAAAAATTACTGGGATTGCTTTCCAAGTCAGCTTGAGACCTCTGGATGAATTCCCTATAGGCCGATTCCACGTCAAGTTTAACAGATTGTCTGAAGTATCTGAAGCGCTCACGATAAAAAATCAATTTATGTCTTCTATACATTTTGAGATAGTGTTTTTTCACTTTTATTTTGTGAATCAAGTCCTTTGTAAACCATAATGGGTATTTACGAGAGGAACATTTTTTCTTGGGAACACACCTTGCGATAACATCTTGAATGGCAGTGTTGAAAATATCACTAGCATCATGTATATTTGTGATACTACCCAAAAGCTGATTCCAGTCTATACCACCGAGAAGTCCATAAAATTTTTCCACATCTAGTTTTTTGAAGTCATATCGTTTGGCAGTAGAGGTGAAATTCTTTGGTATGGCAAGGCAGGATGAAGCCCGCACAATAAGTCCAGGATGATGTGGGTCAGCTGGCACTAATGGATCGTCATCACTAAACACCTCACACGCGGCATCCTCCCGATAGATAACCAAATCTAAAAGTCTGTTATTGTGATTCCGCACCGCACTACACTGTCTCATATTACAGAAGTTCAGGAAACCATCAAAACGAGCAGTGTATCCTGTATGTGCAGCACCCTCGTAAACACTTTGAAGCTCCGGTATATTGAAGTCGCCAACAATGACCATATTGCCACCATCATATTTGTCTTCAATTAATTCAAAAAGTTCATCATACACATCTTCAGATATTCCAGGGGGAATGTAAACCACAATAATGGTCATCGGAACATGATTGGAACCAAAAAGTTTTACAGCCAAAATATCAATTTTATCTATGGAACAGTTGAGCTCATATATCTCAGAATTGTACTTACAATCATCCACCGCCAGCAAAACTCCACCTCCCCGTGTCCCTGTACTACGATCCTTGCGATAAACTGAATAGTTTGACGGAAACAGTTCACCATCAGACACACTCTCATTCAACCAACTCTCAGTAATGGCGATCACACTTTGGCAATTAGATGTTAAATTTTTTATGAATGTGTGTGTTTTAGTATTTAATCCTCTACAGTTTTGATAACAAATCTCGAGCTCGTGTTTATTTACATCTGTACTTGGTCGAATGTTGGATGAACTTAGAAGTTTTTTCTTTTCTTAATTATCGATGGGCTCCCATTTCGAAACCTGATCATAATGTCATCTTCCCCATTTTTCTGACGTTCGAGCAATTGTTGACGTAACAATGAAAAGTAATTGCGCTGTCTAATTGTTTGGTCTGGTCTAATGTATACATTTTTGAACCTCTCAATACTCTGCAACTTTTTATTATTTTTAATCAAAGTGAATTTATCTTCTTTGTTAGAGAAACTTTAATAGGTCGTGATTTTCCACCGAGTCTTTTACCCAATCGATGCATTCGTTGGCTGGCAATGGGAATATCGGGAACAATTGCTGAGACTATATCACATACAAATGAAGTTGGGTCATCGTTCTCCTCGGGTACCCCGAAAACAATAATATTATTTTCCCTGCGTTTCATTTCTTCAATTTCCCCCGCAATATGAGCAGCATCTGGGAGATCCCCTGAAGTACTCGATAAATTTCTTTCCAGACTTTCGATTTTATCATTCAACGTTTTTATCTCCTCCGCATGATTCATTCTCATATTACTCATATCCTTGTTCAATGCATCTATCTTCCTCTCAAGTATGCCTAGTTTTTCACTCAACACATTTATTATTCCAGATGACACCGAATCAACCAATGTTTTCACAAATTCCTGGTCTTCACAAATTTTTCTCATCATAGCATCGGCGGCATTTTGCACATCATTGAATTGATCAGGTGTAAGCGGCATTCTAACAAATTTCAAATCAAAACTCCAATTTCACCTCGATGAGTTTATCCCTCAAAAATGTATTCAGAGCGAGTTATAATAAGAGATCGATATTACACGTCCGCTCTCAACGACGACATATGCACATTATTATATTTTTTCGTCTTCTCCTCTTGTTTTCAGGTGTGATTTCGAGATATCAACCTGCATAGAAAGGAAAAAGAAATTTTATTTCGTTGATGAAAAAAAGAAGCCCTTCAATAGCAAAAAATAATTTCACTACACTTATACAGGGGGACCGAATTTTTCCTGAGGTTTTTATCTGCGCTTTTGTATCATACGTAAAAATGTATCGTACCCCGTCTAAATTTCCCCTGCTAATACTGTGATCACACATATTGTATGATATAAAAGAATTGTACTGCTCATTCTCAAAAGAATATATTTATGATACAATACTTATTGAATAAGGAGTGCATCGTGACGAGATCAAACTTGAGATATAAAAATTCGCATGACATTTCAACTTCTTTGAGATAGAGCTGACGACAAGTAAACTAAAGAAAGTGATCTTTCGACGATTCCGAGTATTTTTTGAAAATTCCTAAAAATCGATACAGTAAGCGACCTGTCCCGAATCCTGCGCCATTTCGCAACCCTAGAAATTGCTTCGTCGTCTTTGAGGTTTTTTAAACTAAAATTGCGTGGAAGTCGAGTGACAAGTAAGAACAAATAATCCTTCTCACCGAATCTTACATGACAGTAACAAGTGTCATGGGGCAAAATTGTGAGTTGCTGCACTACACACTTTCTATTTTTCCTGTATATTGAGCTAAAGACAGAAAACTTGGTAGAAATTATTCGTCAAAATTCGAGAATTACAGAATAAGCGCGTAAAAATGTGGATAGGAAAGGGGTAATACTTAAAGCTTCGCAGTCAAAAACATTTCCGAACATTGAAATAACTTCCATAAATTTATTTGTCGAGTAATATATTTCATAATATCTCATGTCGAGAGCGATTTCACTTCCAACCTGCCAATAGTTGAATGAAAAATGGTCACACGTTTATGGGCACTCAACTAAAGCGACTTATACAATGTTAATATATGCCCATGCTCCTGAGTTTCATTCCAATAAACCGAATAAGGAATTATCAATGAATCAAATCATTTTCTCCAGAAGAATGTCGAACGTTGAATTCGTCATGAATAAAGGCAGTAACAGCTACAAAACGCATTTCGATAACTCGCTCATGATAATCTCATCTCCTTTCACGGAACAGACTTGCCTGACAAATTCAATGCTGAATGTTGAATGAGATCTGTTCAGTTATTCGATTCAATTCAACATCGATTCATTTTCACGAATTCGCGGATTTATTGTTCAATTCAATAACTGCTTTTGACCATGGTATAGTTAGCGGTATTTTGATTAGCCATCCTGAAAACCTCAGTGTATGGGATGAGTCGGCAATTACTACCTGAACAAAGATTGTCTACCATTTTCAGCAATGGAATAAATTCAATAGAGACTGTTCCCAAAGTGAGTAGTGTGCTCATGCCAAGTCTAATGATTTGATTATGCCCACATAGCAACAGTCGGATCTTGAGTTGCACCGAAAGCTGAGCTTGAATTGAATTGGCCAGTCTTTTAAGGTGCTTGAGATACTGGCCGCTTGCAACCAATCTCACATAGGAGCCATTCTACTAACAATTCAGAGCTCTCAACTCCTTAGCAGGGTTTTTAAGCGATTGTTCTCGAAAACAAATTTTCAAAAATCTAGAAAAGCACTGCCGTGAAGACAGCAGCTTTTGCGCGCATTTTCAATGTACATGACCGCTTCCACAACGAATTTGAACATGCGCGCAAAAGCTGTTGCCTTCACGGCAGTGCTTTTCTAGATTTTTTTTGATGAATTACTGGATTTCAATTCGATCTGATCATCAAGCGTAATTAGCCCCAAACCTACTCTATAAATATCGAGTTTCTGAGTCGTTTCTTCCGGAAGTTATTGTGGTTTGGACCTTAATTACGAAGGCCGAATTCGTGAATGGGTAAAATCCGCCCAATGATTCCGCAGATATACCCATTCAAAATTTCATTTTCCCAATATTTCCAAAAATTCAGGTAAGATCGAATAGAAATTCAGTACTTCATCGAAAAATTACAGTTCGAAGGTTCATACAGAATTTAATGAGGATGATATGATAGGAAAATCATAGAATTTTTTTTTCAAATTGTTCTGATGACACGATCATCACGAAATTTTGCATGAAGTTGTCTTTCAGCATCTCCGAACTAGCTGCGAAGTTTTATCAGGATTGAATCATTTTTTCTTGAGTTATACCGAAAAAAACAACGATATCGAGAAGAAAACCTCGAAATTTGACATATTTTTTTCCAATATCTCCAAAACTTATGATAGTATCGAACTGAATTTTGGTACACTGCTGTAAAATATAAAGCTCAAAGTCCAAGTGAATTTTTTTTTGGATATGATAAACGATTTCCGAAAAAAAATTCTAGGAAAAAAATTTTGAAAAGAATTTTTTTTTAAATTTACTGACAGTATGATCCTGACAAAATTTGGGTCAAAGTTGCGCGTCGTTATACTCCACCTAATTTGCCAAGTTTGAATCTAATCGCTCAAGTAGTTTCTGAAATAAAAAATAAATAACTTCGAAATTTCAAGTGGCTTTAACTCCGAAAGTGTTCGACCGATTTTGCCCATTAACGAACTTAACCGCGGCATTTCAATGCGCGACCTACCCTTATACAGGTTCAGATTTCGATGACATTTTGAATGATTCTATGGAGCTGGGTTTACATATATCATAACCAGATGATAGAATACATGATGTGGACACTCGTTGACAAATTTTGAGTCCGGAATGCGGCCTAAATGTTGTCAAAATATAGGGATTTCCCTATACTTCCTATTTCGCCGAAAGATGCCAGCGTAGAAAAATCTGCCATATAAACTCTGAATTATAAAGTTACCGACATGTCATATCAAAACTAGTCAAAATCAGAACGTGTTATTGATATTCCGAGTTGGAACCTAAATTATTTCCAAGAATTTCGGGAAATAAATACATTTTGACCAATCAAAGTTATGATTCAATTCAATGTGAAGGTTCAATTATCTCTGAATAAACAACTCTGAAATTTGATATTTTTTAATACCTCTCATTAATAACAATACGATTTTATTATTTCAATATTTAGCAAGGAATTACTTCAGAGTTGCGTTTTCAAAAATACCTACAGGAAACATTTGGAAGGATAGATTGGATTAATTTATCGGGTTTAAAATTCTTCTGACTTATTCGTATGATAAGATGAACTGCAGGATTAATAATTCATGTTTCATTAATAATGATAATTTCCTCGAAATATTTTCACAAGTATGTAACCAATCCTTAACTTTTAAATTCAGTATTCATTAATAGGTAGATACAATATTTATAAACCATATTTTTATGAGAGAAGATTCGAACCATCCAATGAAATTCGTG
Organism: Myrrha octodecimguttata; assembly: GCA_958510865.1. Classification (NCBI taxonomy): domain Eukaryota; kingdom Metazoa; phylum Arthropoda; class Insecta; order Coleoptera; family Coccinellidae; genus Myrrha; species Myrrha octodecimguttata. Next base: position 2,181,779 of record OY294060.1, read on the forward strand.
AGTTAAATCGATCTCCCGTTCCCTTTTTACCGTTGTTTTAGCTTCGAAATTACTTCTTGTATCCATAAAAGTCATCCAACAATGAACCTTATATTTCTCCTCATTCCAATTTGAATATTTCATATTATTGAAGAGTAGATGTTCCACGTTAGTTATACTCCTTTTATATATTAGTAAGAATCCATCAAAGAAGCGGACAACTGATAGGAGCAACTAGAAAGATCCATCATTCCAAATATGTCAATTCAATTCAATTAAATTTATTTATCATAAAAAAATATATACACATTGGTTCAGAAATAAACACATTGAGTTGCAGAACATGCAGTCTAAATGAACTTGTATGCTGTCACATTCCGCAACCCTGATGATGAACACTCTCCTATCGGAATAACAATCTTTCACAATGATATCGAAACATGAATCGACAACGAACCGAGAAAAAAAAACCAAATTAAAATAAAAAGAAACCCATTATACAGAAAGAATAACCTCAGATCTACTCGAATTCATTCTTATGTATGATTGAAGACGATTCCTACATACCCTAGATTCTATGTTGAATGATGCCCTGAATTCATAAGGAAGAAGATATCAAAATTGGGACCATAGTAAAAAAGCTACACTAATTCAATTCATTTTTCGTAAAAGAGTTTGATCAGAAGAATTAACTATGCTCAATTCATTTTTACGCGCTTGTTTTAGAAAACAGTGCGTTTTCATTTCGTCACGATGTCTGTAATTTGTAAATGGTCTTAAACGATTGGGTTTGAACTCCCTGAAAAAGAATCGGGGGTCAAATTCAATTCTGTTCGTCCATCCTTCCGTATGTGCTCTAACTTTCGAAGAAAAAGACTTGGTGACATGAGATTGTCAAATTAGGTTTAGAGTCCAAATATCTTGGTTAAGTTCGTTAATGCGGGTGAAATCGGTTGGATAGTTCCGGATTTAGGCCCATTTGAAAGTTTGAGGTTAATTCGTCGATATCTCATGAAGTATTGACTCGACCATATTGAAACTTCGTGGACCGTTTTGGAATAACAACGCGCAACTTAGAGAAAAATTTCGTGTGGATCCAGTTTTTGGAAAATTAAAAGAAAAAATGTATTCCAAAATTTTTAAAATTTTTGATTAAAATTTTTTTTCCTCTGAAAATATCGATTAGATTTCAATCGAGTTGAGCACAAACCTTAGGGTCAGTATTTAACAACAATGTTCCAAATTTCAATTCTATCCGATATTTACCGGAGAAAATTGCAAAATTTCGTTGTTATTTGGAATTTTAACGTTATTTCCGAAATATCTCAAGAAGTACGAATGCAATCAGATTGAAACTTCGTAATTAGGTGGAAATCACCAACGCGCAACTAGGTGCGAAATTTCGTGTTGGTTCAATTGTTAGAATTTGAACAAGCGCGTAAAAGCTCCTGACCGCACGTCAGTGCTTGTCTAGATTTTTATTCAGCGGAACGAATAGTATGGACCCGGAACAGCGAACTCAGCGCCATCGTCATTCACAGACAGAAATGGAACACAATTCGACGATTCTGGGACCGCGTTTTGGACCGAAAATTTAGGTGGACAACAGTAAGAAAGTTTCGACACCTGATATATTGTCTGCATCCTGATCAGACGATAGATGCATGAAAATTGTCAGTTTCGTCATTAAGTCAGAATTTATACGAACTCTGATTCGGATGCCTAGGTAAGCAGCTTCAGCTGTGATTTTTCAACCAAGTACATCCTGGAAGTATGAAATTTTCGATGAATATACGCCTTTGCGGAAGAGTTGGACAGATTTTACCCATTTTTAAATTCCACCTTCGTAATCGAGCACCAAACCTGCCTACAGATATCGTGATCCTAAGTTGATTTTTTTGTAGGAAACATCATCATTCACCAAACGACATTGTTTGTCCTTGAGACTGCTATGATTCAGAGTCTTAAATATGAGGATTGTTCGAAAGAAAGAATCCTGTTGATAGAAAAGCTCGAAAGGCGCAGCAAAAAAATTAACAATTGGATAATTACAAAGATTTTTTCGCTCGATTCAAAAGACATCGTCCGCTGAAAAACAAACATGAATTGAAAAAGATCACTTACCGTATTTTTCATTCATTTTGATCACGACAAACCGCTTATGAGCGTAACAGAAAAACCGATAACTCCGTAGAGGAAAATTTTCCAAACCTCATATCACCACAGAAATTCGCGCTATTCTACCATAAAAGGGTTCATGATTTCCACCAATGAATACCTGAGTATCATTTCATGGAAATATGAAACCCTATTTTGAATCGCTACAAAAAAACGATTTAACTTTCAATTCGCTGCTTCCGAGGCTAGTTAATAACGACAACTAAAAATTATGTCGCCTCTATTTTTATTTCAGTACCCATTTTCTAGTTAGCATGAAAAGTGACATCTGTCTTCTTGTGGTCCGTGATTTCAACACTAATTTTCAACTATTTTCGGCCTGGTCTCTTCCTGCATAAAAAAAATTTGGAACATCTCATCGAATCATTCTCCATCCACAATATTTTCATCGAACCTGACAGCTCCATTAAGAATGGACCACCTAAACACTGACCCCCGTCAACTTTTGGCAATGCTAGGTCATCCCCATTTCTTTCATGGCGCTGATCTCATCAGTCTCTAGTTATTTATTTACTGTTTACGCAACTGATCTAATTATATTCAACAAGCTTGAGAGTGGAATCACATGACCTAAAAAACTGGCAGGAAAATAGCCATCAATCTTCTTGTTCTGCAAGCTGGCCAAATATACAGGTTTATTATAATGGAGACAAGTAGATAACGATCAGATCTGACAAATTTCGTTGTTATTTTATAAATAATACGAACTATATAGATGAATGGAAGACATTCATTCGAAAAGAATGAAAATACATAATTCGAAAGAATTAAGTGCGACACATGAACATCTTACAGGTCTCCCTGTATCTATTAGGTTCCTTTTTTTGCACGCATATTCTAGGGAAACAGCGTGCGATCGTCTTGTCCAAATGTCTGTAATTTTCGACTTTTGAGCCGAAAATGGTCTCAAACGACTAGGTTGGACTCTCTGACAACGAATCCATTGTCATCATCGATTCTGACCGGCCAGGCGTCACCACGATTACAGGCGTACGAAGGATTCTAACGACTTGAAGATTTCAGGGTAGGTTGCATTTCAAAATTCGAAGGCTGAGTTCGTTAGGGGGCAAAATCGGTCGAACGGTTTCGGAGTTAAACCCATTTGAAGTTTTGAGGTCATTTCCCTGATATTTCGAGAACTACTTAAGCGATTGGATTGAAACTTGGCACATAGTTTGACCATAAGGACTCGCAACTTTTCGCGGAATTTTGTTGAGATCGTGGTGTCAGTAAAAAAAAAAATTTCGAATTTTTTTTAGAAAATTTTATTTTTCGAAACTTTCCATTATGTTCGAACAAAAGTTCCGCTCAGGCCTTGAGCTGTATATTTCGCAGTAGGGTTCCAAATTTCAGTTCAATTCGATGATAAGTTCTAGAGATATTTCGGAAAAGTATGTCAAATTCCGTGTTTTCTTCCTGGATATTGTTTTTTCGGAATAACTCGAAACTACTGATAGTACGATCTCAACTAAATTTCGCGAAACTGCCAAGTTTCGATCCAATCGTTTCAGTAATTCCCGAACTATCGTCAAAATAACGTCAAATCTTTAAAACGCTCTAACTGCGAAACAGTCTGGCCGATTTTGCCAATGGACGAACTTAACCGTCACATTTTAAATGCAACCTACCCTGAAAGTTTCAGGTAGATAGGATCCTCCGTACGACTGTAATCGTGCCTACGGACAGCCGACCGACCGGCTGGACAGAATCGTTTCTGACGCCGGATTCGTCATCAGTGAGTGCGACCCAGTCGTTAGAGACAATTTTCGGCTCAAAATTCAGTTCTTGTTGAAAAACCCTTAGCAAGTACGTTTGTATTGCAAAAACTTTTTCTTCAAATTGACCATTTTTCATTTAATTTTCAATACTTCTTTTTCAGATATTGGGGAATCAAACTGCAGGAGCAACCATATCATTTTTTCTACGAATCATTAGTGCCATTATAAACTTAGACGTTGATACCAAAGGTATCAATTATTTTTGTTTTTATAAATGAAAATACTTTTTCACGAGAAATTTAAAGAAAAATCGGCCTCCGAACTGCGTATTATCCCTTAATAGACGACTTCGGCCCAAGTTGCCAACCCACAATTTACTTAGCAAGTTTACTTTCACTGGAGAACGGGAATTTCAGGACAAATTCGACATGATAAGGTTCGCATTATTTATAAATAACCGTAAAACATGCCTCGGCTCTTCAAACCAGATAATTCCTTCCAAATATAGGTTTTTGTTAAGATCGTCCCCGATTGGCTGAAATTTAAGTTGGGATTCCTGATTTCATGCAAACAGTGTCAATTTTCATAGGATACGTTCCGAAAATCAACTCTGTTGTTTCGGTTGCCGATTTTCCGCTCCGTAAATATGAAATATTCGGATGGTTCCTGGAACAAGCTCGTGAAAAAGGTTATTTACGGAATCTGGTTGATGAAAATGCGGTCGATTTACTGTCACCAGAACGATTTTCTATGGTAAATGTCCATAGCATAGAACAATCTATGTTTACTTTAGGTTTGTTTTGGTTCCGAGTTCAGATCTGTTCGGGACGGTTCTAGCATAGACCAATAGTCTGTGGTTCTGAACTCGGAACCAAAACAAACCTAAAGTAAACATAGATTGTTCTATGCTATGGATATTTACCATAGAAAATCGTTCTAGTGACAGTAAATCGACCGCATTTTCATCAACCAGATTCCGTAAATAAGGTTTTTCACGCGCTTGTTCCAGGAACCATCCGAATATTTCATATTTACGGAGTGGAAAATCGGCAACCGAAACAACAGAGTTGATTTTCGGAACGTATCCTATGAAAATTGACACTGTTTGCATTAAATCAGGAATCCCAACTTAAATTTCAGCCAATCAGGGATGATTTTAACAAAATCCTATATTTGGAAGGAATTATCTGGTTTGAAGAGCCGAGGCATGTTTTACGGGTATTTATAAATAATGCGAACCTTATCATGTCGAATTTGTCCTGAAACTCCCGTTCGCCAGTGCAAGTAAACTTGCTAAGTAAATTGTGGGTTGGCAACTTGGGCCGAAGTCGTCTATTGGGTAAGGTCGTGAAATGTTGTATGAATCAAAATAAAATAAAGCAAACAAATAGGATCCCAGAATTTTTCCACTTGTGGTTCATCCCAACTACGACAGATTTTAATCCTGGCATGCTATCTCTATTTGTAAATCCTTTTAATCGAAATACAGAGAGAATCGTAAGAAACTACAAGATTAAAAAGTCACCTTGACATTGCGCTAATTCATTGACAAGTGGATGTGAACAATGGCGAATGATGAAAATAGACTCAACCTCTTCATTATGTAACAACCATAAGTAACTTCGTACAATAAACATTATGTCGCACGTACGCCAAAGTTACGATCCATTAAAATGCAGTAATTGTTCGTTTACTTTTTTACGTCTAATAACGATAATTATGGTGGATATTTTTTCGAAATTATAGGTTGCACAGGCAATTATTAGGAACTGAAAGCTTCTGTTGGGCGATGAAAGCTTGCGACTGCATGTCAGCCATGATTTATTGGATAGATTTTGAAGCACACAATGGTGAAACGAGACAGCTCATAATAGAGTTCATTCGGAAACGGGCAGAAAGGATCGATAAAGTTGGAATTTTTTTTTCAAGATGCGATGAACAACTGAAAGGCTCTGAATCCTGCTTCGTCCTCTAGAATCAATACGACGTGGAAAAATATTATCCTTACATACGCTCCCCTATAAAGTATAATAAAACTGAAAGAATCTATGTTAGGAAATTTTTTGAGTCTCTTCAAATACTCTAATGGTGAAAATGGAATTTTGATTGGTTGCCTTTTTGCCGATGTAAGTCAATGAGTAATCTCAGAATGAAACACAGTTCAATACAAATAATATACATGACTTAGATTCAGCTGAAAAACATTATTTTCGGCAATGACATATCGAAGATTGCAGTGAAAAGCTAGATAGTGGTTTGCATAGAAATGTTTTAAAGCTGTTAATTTTTGCGCGCATGTTCTAGGGGAACAGCTATCGTTTTGTCCAAATGTCTGTAATTTTGGATGATTGAGCCGAAAATGGTCTCCATCGATTAGGTTGGACTCACTGATGACGAATCCGGTGTCAAAATCGATTCTGTCCGGCCGGCCGTAGACACAATAACTGTCGACAGAAGCAAGCTAGCAACTTGAAACTTTCAGAATAGGTTGCGCATCAGAATGCCGCGGTTAAGTTCGTTAATGGGCCAAATCGGTCGAATAGTTTCGGAGTTATAGGCACTTGAAGTTTTGAAGTTATTTATTTTTTATTTCAGAAACTACTTGAGCGATTGGATTCAAACTTGGCTGTTAGGTGGAGTATAACGACGCGCAACTTTGAGCCAAATTTCTTCAGGATCATATCGTCAGTAAATCAAAAAAAAAAATTTTTCGAATTTTTTTTCCAAAAGTTTTTTTTTTTCGGAAAACATTCATCATATCCAAAAAAAAATTCACTCACACTTTGAGCTTCATATTTCACAGCAGTGTACCGAATTTCAGTTCGTTACGATCATAAGTTTCGGAAATATTGGGAAAAAATATGTCAAATTTCGAGGTTTTCTTCTCGATATCGTTGATTCTTTCGGTATAACTCGAGAAATACTGATTCAGTCCTGATAAAACTTCACAGCTAGTTTTGAGATGCTGAAAGACATCTTCATGCGAAATTTCGTGATATTCGTTTCATTAGAACAATTTGAAAAAAAAATTCTATGATTTTCTTATCATATCATCCTCATTAAATTCTGTATGAAACTTCGAACTGTTATTTTTCGATGAAGTACTGGATTTCAATTCGATCTGATCTGTATTTTTGGAAATATTGCAAAAATAAAATTTTGATTGGGTATATCTACGGAATCATTGGGTGGATTTTACCCATTCACGAATTCGGCCTTCGTAATTTAGGTCCAAACCTTCTCTACAAATATCGAGTTTCCAAGTTGTTTCTTTCGGAAGTTATTGTGTTTACGCAATCGGCCGTTAGGCTGACCGTAAACGTCAGCCTACTCATAATTCAACAGTGAATAGAAAAGCAAGAAAAAAATATTGAATTTTTTCTCATGTAATATTTATGTAAATAGCGACATATGATACAATTTTGAAATCAGCAAAAATTTTGTAGCAAGATAAGAGATCTTCCGACTATAGTTAACATTTGAAAAATCCAAAATCTTTCTCATTTCTCGAAAATAGCTGGATTGAAAAATCTAGTCATATTATATCTGAAATACCTACTCCTAAAAAAGTGCCTGTAGAATGTATCAACAGATTTCGAATACGAGTTCAAACAAGCGAGTTATTCAGTATTATTGAAAATGACAATTTCTCAATTTTCGCTCATAATTCAAGTTCTACGAAAGATAAGCTGGATCTGTTTTCAGATTCGGATTAGTCAGGAAAAAAGAGCTCCAGAATGTGTAATCAGTTTTCTTCTAGCTGCTATAGTTCTCGAGATCCCTTCAGTAGATAACGAATTTTGCCCACCCTGTACATTGTCAATAGAAAAACTAGCTTCAAATAAAAATAGAAGATGTTTGGTAAGGACTGAATTTCGACAAAATGATATCAAAAAAATTCTAGAATATAAACTATAGCGAGGCCAGGAGCTTTTAAGCGCTTGTCCATATTCGTTGCTGAAGCAGTCATCTGCTTGGTTTTCCAATGGAGAGATTAGGCAAACTTCTTTTCATATGGATCTGCATGAACCTCGAGCTACCATTTTTCGATTAATTCTATTCGATTTATATTTTTGGAAATACCGAAGGAATGAAATTTTGAGTGGGTAACCTTTATCTACGGAATAATCAAGCGAATTTTACCCATTCACTAATTCGTTATTGAATAGAAAACCTACTCAACAAATATCTCTGAATCGTTTCTTTCGAATGTTATTGTGTTAACAATCGGCCTTACCGCCAAAAGTAAACAAAATAGCGTCCGGAAGAAGACTTCCCGAATTGGTAAAATCCACCCACTGTTCACGCAGATAGTCCCATTTAAAATTCAATTTACTCGATGTTTTCGAAAAACAGATAGTATCTAATTAAATTCCTACACCTAGTTCGGTGGCTGGTCAGGTTTCGCCAACCAACTACAAAGTTTTATCCTCATCGGATCAAATTTTTTTGGGGAATTTCGAAAATAACCAATAAATTCAACAATTCCTTTATCACATATCTACGAAGATTTTTATACTATCGAACTGAAATATCAAGCACTGTTGCTAATTAAGGTCTTATCTAAATTTCTTCGATATCTGATGGTTCCTGAAAAAATTTTTTTTCAACTTTCTGCCACGGAATTTCGCGAAAAATTGCGCATTGGTATTCTACGACTTCCTACGGTGTTTGATTCTGATCGCGTTAATTGTTCTTGAGATATTGAGGAAATTACCCTAAATTTCCAACGAAATTAAGCATAATTATCTACAAAAATAAATATCAGCTCAAACTGAAATTTGCAGCACTTTTGCTGAGTATTACCGTGAGAGTTTGTGCCGACTTTCATTGTAGTGTAATTAATGAATAATGAGAATAATTTGGAGAATTTCTGAAAAAAATATTTTTTTTCTTTTGCCATTATTATCCTCAAGAAATTTTTCTTGATGTTACGCCGCAGAAATTCACAAGTAGATACGTAATATCAATCTGATCGCGTCAGTACTCCTTGAGATGTTGAGGAAAGAACCTCAACTTTTGGAATAATAAATAAATTCAATATATTTTTTCCCCTATACCTCCGTAATAAATATCGGATGGAATTGAAATTTGAGAAATTTTTGGTGAATACAGACTACAGAATCCGTGCCAAATTTCATTGAAATATTATAAAAATTCCCCGAGAAAAAATTTGCAAAGTTTCGAAGCATGATTTTGACTTGATCCACACGAAATTTTGCATAATGTGGCACGTAGGGATTCTCCAACTGGTTACGAGGTGTCAAATGTGTTGGCGTCTGTATTTCTCGAGATATCGAAGAAATAACCTACAATATTCGAATAATGAAATGGGACATTTTTTTTTCTTGATTTTCGAAAATGAATTTCTAATCACATTGATATTTGAACCGTTCTTGTTCAATATCGATTTCTAGGTGTTTGCCAAACTTCATAGAAATCTGATTGATAGTATACGAGAAACAAACTATGTATCCAAAAAATTGGGGAGAATTTTGGAATACCTTTTTTTTATTCTTCAACGTCTAGGTCAACACGAAAATCTGCATTTGGTTGAGCGCTGATATTCTTCAACTGGTTCCGAAGTTTCAATCTGATCGCATCTATACTTCATGAGATATTGAGGAAATTACATCAAAATTTCGAATAATAACGAAATTTAACATACTTTTTTTCCTCATAATTCCGAATGTAAATATAAGATTCAATTGATATCTAGAACACTGTTGATGAATACTGACTACAAGTATGTGCCAAATTTCGGCGAGATCTGAACAGCATTTTCCGAGAAAAAAATTTGACAAGCGTTCGAAAAAACATTCTTTGAAATTGTTCGGAAACTGGATCCACACTTACCTTCGTATGAAGTATATTGGTATGTCACTTTTGAAGTTTTTAATATGATCGAGTCAGGCTCCGAACCAACCTGAAATTTTGAACACTAGGTTTTTTCCTTCGAAAGTTAGAGCACATAGGGACGGATGGTCGGCTGTATGGAAAGACACAATTGAATTTGACCATGTGTTATTCTTCAGGGAGTCCAACAATTCGTTAAATACCATTTTCGGCTCAATTCGCAAATGAGAGACACTGTGACGAAATGATAACGCGTAATCAAAAATTTTAAAAATTTACGAATAATTTTTTTTTTAATTTTTTAACAACTGGATCCACACGAAATTTTGCTCTAAGTTGTGCGTTGTTATTCCTAAACTGTCCACGAAGTTCTAATTTATACAGTCAATACTTCATGAGATATCGAGGAATTAACCTAAAAATTCCAAATGAGCGTAACTCCGAAACTATCCAACCTATTCCACCCATTAACCAACTTCACCGAGATATTTGGACTCCAAACCTAATTTGACAATTTGTTCTTCATCGGGGAGTTCAACCCAATCGTCTAAGACCATTTTCGGCTCAAAATTCTACTCAAAGTTGCGCATCATTTTGCTCTAACTAAATGCCAAGTTTCGATCCAATCGCTCCAATAGTTCCTGAGATATCAGGAAAATGACCTAAAAACTTCAAATGGCTGTAACTCCGAAACTGTTCGACCGATTTAGCCCATTAACGAACTCAACCGGTGCATTCCAATGCGCGACCTAATCTGAAAGTTTCAAATCGCCAGCTTGCCCTGTTCGACAGTTACCGTGTCGTCGGCCGGCCAGCTGGCCGCACAGAATCGATTTTGACCAAGGATTCTTCATCAGTGGGTCTAACCTAGTCGTTTGAGACCATTGTCGGCTCGAATTTAGAAAATTACAGACATTTGGACAGAACTATAGCACGCTGTTCCTCAGAATATGCGCGCAAAAAGGCGCATCACTGGAAAATAATACAAAATCCTCCCAGAATAACTTTCCATTGCTACCATGAATTATATTACGCTTGGCAACACCGCCGAAGTTTCATGAAATGTTCTAGAGACCAAAATCCACGAAAATTGCACGTGAAATTATGAAAATGAGTCATTATGGAATCTTTAAAAACCAAACTGAACTATGCAACACGAATAAGTATCACATATTCAAATGCTGTAACTCAAATAAATTCAAAGCACCCTCGTATAGTTCTTAACTTATTTTTGAGGCACTATGGTGTTTTTAGTTCCTTTCGATTGTTGGCACCTCTTAAACATACAGTGTAATTGTAAAGTTGAGACGATTCATCAATCAAAAGTTAGTTACAATCTTGTAGGTGATACCTATTTAATGTTACGTAGTTTCACTACTTCCATTCACATACCTCTCTTTCTTCATCAGGGCTTCAGAACGACCTGGTTACCGGCATTCGCAGACGGACGGAAGGTAAATATAAACAAAAATATCAAATTCTGCCGCAGCACTGCGTCAGGTTAATGCAGGACTAGAAACGCATCGAACCGTACCGAGAGTCAAGTGCAAGAGTACTAGCTCAGGAAGGAAAAGGAATCTTGATAATACCTTCCAGATTCCGTTGTGGTGTGATGCCCCGCACGGTACAGATGCGTCCGCGACCTCTGTCAGAACTCGTGGGGGCCATGAAGATCGCAATTGAATTGGAATTGAAGACTGAATAGGGAATACACTGTCGGCTGTTCAATTGTTCGAAATCAGAAATGATGGGACAAATAAACCAATTTTCTATACCAAAACCACCGTGTATGTTTCGTGAATATTTTTAGCCAAAACCATTATGTCTGAAAGTCTGTGAATATCGAATTTTGAGATGGAAATACTGTCAAAAGATGAGGTGGACTCACTGATGAAAAATAAGGGATTGAATTCAATTCTGTTCGACCAGCTGTCCATATAGGTCTGACTTTCGGAAGAATACAGATTAGACCTTGTCTTGAAATATTCAGGTTTTGTTTTAACCTCGAATATCTCGGTTGAGTCTATCAAGGAACCCGCAAAATTTGTTCTATATGTTCAGGATATTTCTCATTATCTCGACATTTCCGATGATGGGTAGAAAAATGTTGACGCGGGCCGGCTTGTGTAATGTTTCATAAGGATCGTTCTTCTGATAATAATTTAATTTTTTTTCAAGAATTCGAATTTCATCAAAAATTCGAATTCTATTTCGGAATCTATTTGTCTGAATTCACTGAAATTTAACCAACACTTCGAAAGTAGACGTTCAACAACCGGTCCGTTCGGAAATGTATTTCCCAAATCATTTATAAAATAACAATACTTCGAATGGCGGAATTGGTGGGTGGATAGTAACCATTCATGAATTAAGTCTCGAAGTTCATTTTGGGAAGTTATTGTGTTGACAATCGGCCTTCAGATTGACATTCTACTCAACTTATGGAAAGACATCACATACAGGGACCCCATATTTGTAAAACATCTTGATTACGAAAGTAGAATTCATGAATGATGATAACGTATACACGAGGTTTGTTTTGGTCCAGAACAGTTCTGAATTGATTCTGAATTCGGAACCAAAACAAAGCTACGGTGACTGGTGTCTGGATGCAGCTAGACGACATCTGTGCGAGTTGGAAAATTGAATAGGTCTCTTGCATGGATTTTTTTTATCATTGGAATCAAATATTCTATCCGTAAGACCACTGAAAAACTTTAAACTTCGCGGTTTCCGTGACGTATGGGGATATATCCACTCTCTCCCTCTTCTCGTGTACTTTTCTCCAATGGACAGCGTCGGTCTATATCGATAGGTGAATCGTACAATAAAGAGTGAAGTAGAGGCGATCTGACGAGTTACTCCCGCTTCGACCTTGAATCCCGATTTGTCCATTTTTAATACCAATTATTCGAAATTCTCGAATTGTTGAAGTGTGTGATAGCAAACATTATGATTTCGTATCTATATAAAATCAGAAAAACATAAAAATATGATAATTCGTGTTATATGCAACAGACCTATTTGAAATCGCTTCATGACTCAAGTCTTCGGAAATAGTTCTGATTTCAGAAATATTCAACAGATTTTAACAATATTTGGTATATGTGACCGTTCGTATACGAACGGTCACGTTATAGATTTATATATATATATATATATATATATATATATCGCGGGGATCCTACATCCTCTGACGCATCCCGCATTTCGACCGCCACCTGTTCCTATCATTCCATTCCCCCTCTAAAATCGCTCTGTCCTCCATATTCTCCCTAATCCCATCCATCCATCTTCTCCCCGGTCTACCTCTCTTCCGTCTGTTCTTCGGTTCGTATTCCTCCGCCACCCTTGGCCATCTGATCGGGCTCATCCTTTTAACGTGGCCATACCACAACAACTGCCGAGTCGAGGCAGTTGTTGTGGTATGGCCACGTTATAGATTTAATTAGCGGAAAATTTTTATGAGACACCGAATTCGTGAATGGGTTACATCCACCCAAAGGTTCCGCAGATAACCGCACTCCAAATTTCAATTTTCTAACAAACAAATCCGAGGAAGTCAGAAAAAATGGAGCATTCAAGACGGTGAAGTTTTCAACTAGCCAATTCATCATTTTTGGAAAAGTTGTCAGTATTTACTCTCGAATGAGTATCAATGGAATCATTAGGCTAATTTTTTCAATTCATAAATTCATCCTATATCAATAAATATGCCATCGTGATAGGAGCTGGTCATGGCATCACCCAACGCATCCACAGAGAGAAACTTCTCGAACCATAACTTAGAGTGCTGCAGTTTCTAATTACAGATGTGGAATTTCGGCAAAATTGAGTTTTCGCTGATTCAATTCTGAAATGTCGCCAATTGTACCAAATACCGTTGAAATCGATTGAACATGTCTGAAGTAAGTGCCCTCAGTTCTACTATATTCGGACAACATCCTGTATCTCTGAACCAAGTCATGAGGTGATTTTGAATCCTATTTTTCAACACGCACAGATAGCATACATCTACATCTAAGCGCTGTTCCAAGGGTGATACCCCATATAGCGTTCGTTACAATACTTTTGGGAAGGAATTGAAATTCACGTTTGCAATTTCGGACTTGAGCTTTGACTAGAGAGATGACTCCCTGTAAATTTGGAATTCGTGAGACTTCCGGTTTTACCGGACGTGACACCAACTTCCGTTTTTCAGATGAGAAGCCCAAATTTTATAATAAAAATAGATTTCTTCTTAAATTCTGACTCGTTTTAATGTCAAATTTTTGAATTTCCGATAGAAATTTTTTTTTCAAAGTGAAATTGCGAAAAAAAATTGAAAATGGCGCTCTGCTGAAACATGAATATCTTCAAGGTTTTTCATTTGAAAAATTTCGTTTTTACGATTCCGCGAAAAGTAACAATGATGCTTCTCTCACAATAGTCAGAATAGAAAATCATAATACAGGAGATCGAAAGCGTTGTTGAAGTTGAAAATTTCGAAAACGTGAAAACTCAAGTTTTTCAAATGAGAACCCCAATTTTTTTATAGCCATAATGGAATCTACGTTGAAAAATAATGTAGGTCGGGAATGACCAATGCCCTAAAATTAATATTTTCTGACATATGCAGTCGCGATTACATTTCTAATATCCATATTCTCAAATATACAAACAAACTGGAAATCAAGTATTTGTATGGGTGGAATCTGAAATAAATGTTCAATAAGTCCTACATTCTCTTCGAGACAGTATTTTTTTTCTGGGAAGAATAAAATTCGAAATGTGATCGCGTAGATTGTTTTTTTTCAACGAATATCTTGGAAAATATGAATTTTGGGGCACTGGTTTTGTTTCCACACCTTTATGATTTTTCAACGTAGATTCCATTATGGCTATAAAAAAATGAGGTTCTGATTTGAAAAAATAGAGTTTTCACTTTTTCGAAATTTCCAACTTAAACAACGCTTTTGTGATCTCCAGTATCATGATTTTCAATTCTGACTTTTGTGAAAGAAGAATTATTGTTACTTCTCGCATAATCCTAAAACCGACATTTTGTCAATGAAAAACCTTGAAGATATCCATGTTTCAGCAGAGCGCCATTTTCAATTTTTTTTTCGCAATTTCACGTTGAAACAGAAATTTTTATCGGAAATTCGAAAATTCGACATAAAAACGAGTAAGAGTTCAGAAAGGAATTTATTTTCATTATAGAATTTGGGCAGTATTCGTGGGACACCCGGTATAATACCAGAGAAATTCTGCATGAGCCTGGCCGTCCACTGGAAGCGATTTGGGGCTTTTATGAGCTACGCGTTTTACGAGCGCCAAGGAGCTTTTACGACCGAAGCGGTCTCAAGCTTCGGGGTCGTCCACTGGCAGATAGTTCGTGAGGTTTCGGTTCGTTCTTGTTCTTGCGTAGCAGAGGATTTTTACTTCAGATTTCCGTGTTTATATGAAGAAATTGTGATACGGGATGGATTAAGAATTAATAATTCATTAATGTATATTTGTGTAGTCCCATATATTTTCGTTTCAGTTTTGATAATGGAGTAAAACCCGAAACATGCATGTCAACAAAATATTTTGAATTGAAAATTGTGAACGAAGTCAAGTGTTTTATTTGTTTTAATGTTAAGATTAATAATTCATTTCAAGGATAAATCTCACTTGATCAGGCATATGTTAGCTACGGAATGGGAAAAAGTTTGAGCTAAGGTAGATTCAAATTAAAAAAAAATGAAATTATCGGAAACAATTCACCATCTTGATAATGAATGATTATTATCGTATACTCATTTATAATACTGGAATGGAAGTTGAAGTGTGAATGTTGATGACCTGGGTACTTCGAAAACAAAGGATGTGGAACTTCGAAATTATGGCTGATTTGAATTTTATCTGTGAAAGTCACCTTCAGAAGAAAAATATGTTATAAATGTATCTAGAACGTGACTTCAAAACTTTAAAAACTGCAAACATCGAAAGAAATGATGGTGACACAGATATTCAGAAATTCTTAAAATTTTGCAGAAGTGCATGTGTATTTTAGAAAACAGGTCACTAGTAAAAATCCGTAGCATTTTATGAAGAAAAAACTATGTTTATTTTGTGATCGAAAAGATCGTTCTGCATATGAGATTGATTGAAACGTAGTTGAATCATTATGGTCCAAAAACACTTGAGCATATAGAAAAATGTTCGGAATAAAATTGGTCGGAGACTAAAAGACAAATTGATAATAGATATTGAGATAATAAGAGCTATAAAACCCGAGATAATGGCGAAACACGCTGGATTAATTATATTTGGAATGCTATACAGCCGATTATTGCCAAAGAGTCCAACTTCAGGTAGGCTACTATACACGTACAGAACTTCTGGATGTGAGTTTAATGTGAGAAAAAGGACAACATTCATTAACCTTTCAATCTGATCCATCTGAAATTCACCAACAATAAACAACGAGCTTCAACAAATATTCCGTTCCCAAACCATACGTTCCACTTGCCGACGGATAGCTCCTCTTTTCGAGCGTATAGACGCGGCAGATCCAAAATGATCGGGATACGATTGCGCCGCTCGAATTCTCTCGAAGTCTCCCGTATGAATTCGCTGCCAGTCGACGAGGGTACCTAGAATTCCATTCATTTGGATCTGTCGCGCAAATTCGTTCGTTCACGCTCCTATCGCGCCTCTCGAAATCGCTTGCAGTGGACGACCAGCCTGAAGCTTCACGCCATCATTTTTCGATTTTGAGTTCAATTCGATCAGAGCTGTCATTTTGAGGATATTGGGAGAATTAATTTTCTAGTGAATATTCCACTTCAATCAGAAATAGCAAGTACCTTCAAAATATTTCTCAATGAATAAATAACTAACAATGACTAGTGAAGCGAGAACCATGAAGAAGTTCACAAGAACCACTATGCGCTCCACTTTTTTTGACCAATTTTTTTCATTACGATTTACAATTAAGTATTACTTCCCAAGGAAGTAGCAATCAGATCTTATGTTGCGCAAGACGCAGCTCAAGATTCAAATCTACCAGTGTACTAGATTGTTTCCATTCGAAGAGAAGAAGAAGATAGGATGAAAGTGTACTCACGACACCTGGACTAACATTGTCAAATAGAGGCACTCACCTGAAACAAAGAAGAATTATGTTAAAGTATGTAATTAAGATAGTAGATCTAAATTTACATCCTCAGAATTCGAAAGTACGGTTCATGTTTCCCATATTCAATTTCCGCGCATACAGTTAGAACATTCAGTAAAAATTCATGAGATACAAGTGCAAAAAATTCATAACAACTATTCATTTCACTTCTATAAAACTATCGTAAACACGATATATTTCGAAAGGTAAACAACTTGAGCGACTCAATATTTTTTAGAACAGGTTCGGAGCATTTTGAATAGTTAGAATGCCGAGGTATTTATCCATTCAAAGTTGTAATCTCCCGACTTTTTTCAAAAATACATACCGAATCGAATTGAAATCCATTTCTTGGTGGGAAAATTATTTCGTGAAGATCAATATATTCGATAAAGTGCGGGGAAACTCATCGAACCGTCATTTCGAAAGCTACAGATATAATTAAATTGAAATCGTCGATTGAAAAATCTAGAAAACCACTGAAGTGAGGTCGGGAGCTTTTACGCGCTCGTTCGAATTCTATCAGATCAACACGAAATTCTGCACCTAGTGGCGTGTTGGTAATACCTCCACCTTACTAAGTTTCAAACTGATTGCATTCGTACTTCTTGAGATATTGCGGAAATAACGTTGAATTCCAAATAACAACGAAATTTGGCACATTTTTTTCCTTCTATCTCCGACAGAAAATATCAGATCGAATTGAAATTTGGAACATTGTCGAATACTGACTCTAAGGTTTGTGCCAAATTCCATTGAAATCTAATTAACATTTTAAGAGAAAAAAATTGTCATCAAAAATTTTTTCGAATAAATTTTTTTTTTTAATTTTCCAACAACTGGATCCACACGAAATTCTGCTATAAATTGCGCGATGGTATTCCAAAACTGTCCACAAAGTTTCAATTTGATCGATTCAATAATTCATGAGATATCGAGGAATTAACCTCAAAATTTCAAATGGGCCTAACTCCGAAACTGTGGAATCGTTCCACCCACAAAACTAATCTGATAATTTCGAGTCGCTAAGTCTTCCCCTTCGAAAGTTAGAGAGAGAGAGTACTACGGACGGACGGACAGAAATGAATTTGATCACGGATTCTTCTTCAGGGAGTTCAACCCAACCGTTTAGGACCATTTTTGGCTCAAAATTCAAAAATTACAGACATCGTGACAAAATGATAACGCGCTGTTCCCTAGAACAAGCGCGTAAAAAGGGCAGGTTAAAGTACGGGTGTGAATGTAGCAACGGTTTTTCAGCAACGGTTTTTTGGAACTGTCTTTAATCGTATCTGAGTGAAAACAGCCGCTACAATTAGCTGCTTTTTGGAAAATATCTTATGGGGTGAGTTGAATGAACTTCATTCAAGATAATAATTTGTCACCCCTAATTAACCCCCCAACCATGTTATTAAGGGGTCACAAAATATATCACTATATGGAACGTGTTCATAGGGCCCGAAATAAACGAT
The DNA here is from genome assembly GCA_958510865.1 of Myrrha octodecimguttata. Lineage (NCBI taxonomy): Eukaryota > Metazoa > Arthropoda > Insecta > Coleoptera > Coccinellidae > Myrrha > Myrrha octodecimguttata. The sequence goes on from OY294060.1 coordinate 2,200,129, forward strand.
TTCCATCAAAAAATCGCCAGCAACAGTCGTTTTAGGAATAACGCTATTTTACACTTCAGGGGGTGGTTAGGGGGGTTATTAAGGGGTCACAAATTATTTCACTATATGGAACGTGTTCATAGGGTTCGAAATAAACGATTTCCATTAAAAAATCGCCAGCAACGGTCGTTTTAGTGACAGTGATATTTTCAACTTTAGGGGACGTTGAGGGGGTTATTAAGGGGTCACAAATTATCTCACTATATGGAACGTGTTCATAGGGCCCGAAATAAACGATTTCCATCAAAAAATCGCCAGCAACGGTCGTTTTAGGAATAACGCTATTTTACACTTCAGGGGGTGGTTAGGGGGGTTATTAAGGGGTCACAAATTATTTCACTATATGGAACGTGTTCATAGAGTTCGAAATAAACGATTTCCATAAAAAATCTCCAGCAACGGTCGTTTTAGGAATAACGCTATTTTTCACTTTAGGGGGTGGTTGGGGGGGTTAATTAGGGGTGACAAATTATTATTTTGAACGAAGCTCATTCAATTCACGCCATAAAATATCCTCCAAAAACCACATAATTATAGCGGCTGTTTTCACTCAGATACGATTATAGACAGATCCAAAAAACCGTTGCTGAAAAACAGTTGCTACATTCACACCCGTGGTTAAAGTTGTGCAGAAATTCGTCGGAACCTGACGATGGTTCTTGCAATATGCAATTTGAAAATATGAATTACTTTTCTAGTTAGGTTTTAAGGGGTTGCTGCCATCACACTTACAGAATACTTGTTTACCTTAGTTTTGATTGTGCATGGGGGTCGAGATATTAAACAGGTACTTTTTCAAACTGACAATTGACCACTTTCTTTCCACAAATACAGAGAATATTTCTCTAAATATCGATTGAAGCTCATTTTGGGAGGATTTTGCATTATTTTGTAGGTTTTTATGGATTTTCATCTGAAACAGAACTATTAAAAATTTAATAAAATTGTTTTTTTTCATGAAAAACGCCTTTGCGGATTGCAGTATCAAACTTTTTGTCAAGGGCAGTTTCTTGCAGAAAAGATTGCCTAATGAACAACACAGGGACAATGCAAACGATAAAGAAAACGAACTGTGACGTTTCAGAGTACAAATCTGACTCTTTCATCAGACAAAGCAGAAAATTTCAAGAATTATTTTCTTCCGATCTCCGTTTCGATTTGAGATTTTTGTCACATTGACAAAAGATATTGGAGTGAAAATCCATAAAAACCTAAAAATAATATTTCTCCGATTTTTGTCTTTCATCAGCTTGATTTTAGTGAATAAAAGATCTCAAATCATTTTTATCCCTCTTATTATATTGAATTCAGAACCATTTCTTATGGTTTTTGTTTTTCCCGAAGGTTATGTACATAAGGAACGAATCGAATTAATTGTGTTGTTCATCATAGTTTGTTCGCTGTTCTTGATTTGTTTGAGGATTAAAAGAAGTTTCTTTTCTAAATTTTGAATGTTCTATTCATATATTCTCTCAGTTATCCATTTTATTCAAGAAATTATTTAATGTTATCGAATCAGTTTCGAAAAATAGACACTGAGCGAAAACAAAAAAAAAAGAATGTGAATGCAACTGCGGTTAGAATATAATAAGATTTCGAGATTTTCAGATCTTGCCACGAATTGATAAATGAAGAAAAGACCGAAAAAATATATTAAGAATACAGGTATAGCAGAAGTCGTCGGTTTAGGAGCTCTTGAGATCAATCCTAGAACATCAACTCCTATTACAGTCCAAAGCCTACCCGAGAAATAAAATTTGAAGATTCAATATCTCGAACATGACTCAAGAATAATATCGATGATGCTATATTTTTGAAATGGTAATTTCAAGCTCTTTCGAAATATGTAAAATATACGGGGTGTCTTATTTGGAAAAAAATGTCATAGCGACATATCATAAAATATAAGTTCGCAGAAAATTCAGTTAACGTCATTGAATTCTACGCAAGAAGATGCTTGGAGAATGTTTTCATAGAAATAGAAAATTTTCAACAGCAGAAAGGTGAAAATTGGCCTTGAACATCGACATCAGTTTTCGTACATCTAATACGGAAATATCACTTCCCCTCCATAAGTGTCCAATTTGGCACAGCCTGTATCTGTGTATGAACAGCAATTTCCACTGATCACTATGTTGCAGTTCAAATCTTCGAGCAGATTTCTTCAATTTTTGCAGTTTGGTTCATCTGCTTCCGCATGGAATTTCAGTCATATGTATCTTTCTTCTAGCTCAATCCTTCAAATATACCAACATTTTTATTTGGGGTTATGTTATAGGTGGAGAGTATACTTTGCATATATCATGATACTGACAGCGCTTCTGAGCAAAAAAATAAAAATGGAAACCTCCGTATAATCTATCGCACGACCCAACAGCGGCAAAGAGGCGAACGTCGAGATGGTACTTTTTTACAGAACTTACCGTGTTCATTGGGAATCCATCCGGTATAACGCACTGCGTGTTATACCGGATGGACCGGTCGCTGCACGAATGCAGGAAAAAGCTCGAATATGTCACGTCAAATACAAAACGATCGATCAAATCATCAAATGGCAGTAGGCGCCCGGTGATGGAATAGAAATGACGCCTAATGAAGATGATGTAATGACCCCTCATTTGCTCGCTGTTATCGTACTTCTCGACGGGATAATCCTAGGAAAATCATTAGTCATTAGACTGGCTAATGAAATACGGAGTGCCAGGTGCCTGTCGTAAGTTGTCAGGAAAAAACTATACACTGTAAAAAATTTTGTGCGTAATATCAATGAACGCTGTTCAACAACCTTCTGTACAGGGCTGGGCCAAATGGGACACCTTTGAAGGGGAAGTCCTGTTTCTGTACTAGATAGACGAAAACTGATGTCGGTGCCTGAGAGCCAATTTTCTTGAGATACTCAATGGCGAAAACCGCAACTTCATAGCTATTACCGTTAGATTGTTTGCCGGCTGTTTTTCGAAAATGTTCATTCTAGAAATATTGCTGTAACTTTTCTTTGTTGAAAATATTTCATTTCTGTTAAAACATTCTTGCAGCAACTTTTTGCATAGAAATCAATGTCGTTAATTGAATTTCATGCGAACTGATATTTTATGGGATATGCCTTTTAGAGATATCGAGAATAGTCTACGGGGAAGCGGGCAGCATAACCGGTGAGAGGTAGGCGTCAAGTCTTGGTTTCGGACGTTTCTTGAAGGACCAAGGGGGGCTACCAGGGGGGACCGATATTTTTAAAAAATTTTCATTTACCTATAAAAAGTCAGCTCAAAAACCTTACATTTTGGCCTCAATTATGGATCCACATCTATATCGGCCCTCACGGCGGTCGAAACCCAGCTCATGTTCCCTGTTAACAGGTGAGTTATTTTACAATGGGACACCCCGTGAATTTTAACATATTTCGATAGAGTTCAAAATTACCATTTCAAAAATATAGCATATTTGAAATTTTCTGGAATCAAGTTACAGATAGATAGAATTTTCAACTTTGGATAAGAAGGCTGTGGAGGATGCGATGGTGAATGGAACCATAAAATGTAGTTATCAAACTTTTATAGCAACAAAAAAGTTCTGTTTAGATCGCAACTCTGTTCAACTTTCTGCAATTAAATACGAAAATTATAATAAATGGGATATGTTGGTAGGTTTTATAAAAATCCAGAAAAAATTCAGGGGCAGTCAGTGCCCCAGTGTGATTTGTATGATGAAAAATATACAGAAAGACGACAACTGTCCAGAGATTGCGTCACAACTTAATAGATGAAGGTCAATATGAGGAGAAAACACTTGAGAACCTGATGGCCGACCGTAAACACAATAACTTCCCAAAGAAACAACTTAGAAACGCTATATTTTTAGGTAAGGTTTGGTTGAATGGGTAAAATCCACCCAACGATTCCGCAGATATACCCATTCAAAATTTTATTTTTCTAATATTTCCATAAATACCTACAGATGAGATCGAATTGAAATCCAGTATTTATCAAAAAATGACAGTTTGAAGATTCATACAGAATATCACAAGGATAATATGATCAGAAGATCACAGAATATTGAATATTTGGAAAAAAAAATTAATTTTTTTTTTAATTGTTCTAATCACACGATCATCACGAAATTTCGCACAAAGTTGCGTATCAGCATTTCCAAACTAGCTACCAAATTTCATCTCGATTGAACCAGTATTTTTTGAGTAATTCCGGTAAACACAATGATATCGAGAAGAAAACCACGAAATTGTATATATTGTTTCTCAATATCTCCATGAACTACGGACGTATCAGAATGAAATTTTGTACACTGCTGTAAATATGATGTTCATGGTATGAGCGGAAATTTTTTCCGAATACAATGAACAGTTTCCGAAAGAATCATTTTTCAAAATTTACTGACAGTGTGATCTCAACGAAATTTCGTGATAAGTTGTGCGTTGTTATGCTTCAACTAACAGTCAAGTTTCAATTCAATCGTATGAGTATTTCCTGAAATATCAGGAAATTAATCTCAAAAGTTTCGAATTACCGTAACTCCGAAACCATTCGGCCGATTTGCCCTATTAACGAACTTAACTTGCGCATTCCGATACGCGACCTAATCTGAACGTTTCAAGTCGCTAGCTGGCTTCTTTCAACAGTTATCATGTCGTCGGTCGGCCGGACGGAATCGATTGTGACATCGGATTCTTCATCATCGAGTCCAATCTAGTCGTTTGAGATAATTTTCGGGAAAAAATTCTGAAATTACAGACATTTGAACAAAATTACGCTGTTCCCCAGAACATGCGCGCAAAAAGCGAAAATATTTTTTCGACTTCGGAATGGTTGCGATTCTGGATATATCAATTTTCAACGTTAATACTGTAGCGAATTCATCCACTTCAACAAAAACGGAAAAAAAAGGGCGGAATCGAAACACGAAATTCAAATCTCCGAAAAATCGTATAAATATATTTCGCTCCGCTCTCAAAAATCACTCTCCAACCCATCTGCATTTCATCTTTATCCGTGTCAAGGCGAAGAAATTAATTCACGAAGGTCCAACGCATCAACATCTGGTTTACCACCCTCGACGACGGAAGGACTCTCGACATTACCGACCCGTCCCGGCGCCAGCGAAGAACTACCTATCAGCACCCAAGGAGATTTACAACCAGAATTGTTAGCCTGCGTCTTTCAACAAAAAGAATTTTATTGCCTTTCGAATTCACTTTTGTTGTAACACTCGACAGAAAAATAAACAAGCTAATCCCTTTTCTTTATTGAGTGTTTGATTTCACAGGACACATCGACCCCACAATACAAATCATCAATTTTTTTCTTTAAAAATTGGCAACGCAGAAATTAGATGCATTTTGTTGTAATCTCTTCTATTCGGTAGACATAACTATAAGAAATTTGATTTTTCCAATATTTCCAGAAAAACAGATTCTATCGGATGGAAATCCAGTACAACTAGATTTTTAAATGAAAACTTGGTTTATGCAATCATTCAGGGAGAAGTGTCTCACTATCTTAGTTTTTCAACTGTCAATTAATCAGGGTTGAACTATACCTTCGTGATTGAGCTTATTTGTAATTGAGTAACTCTAGAAATACAGTTTCGCCAGTAGCTGACCATAAGTAGAATAAGTTCAAGAAAAATGATTTATAGAGTACGCTCAGCAGACTGCACGCGGGATTGCGATATCAAGAGTCGGCTTCTCGCTTAGTGATACAAATGTAAGCGTTTAGAGTGGAACAATTGAGGTCTTTCTGATGTAAAGCCATACTTAATATTATTCAGATTTATTCTATACTTGCACTATAACGGTCTATCGCGTTGACGTCCAAATTGTCAAATCGAGTTTCTCTGAAGCGAGAAGCCGTCTAGCGATATCGCAATCTCGTATTTACTTTGGCCGTACTTATAGACAAAGAATTTTAAGAGCTGCTTCGATGGTCAATATTGAAGTTCGATTTCATGAACGAGTAAAATCAAGCCAAAATTTCATCCATCAGAAATATTATTCTCCCAATTTTTTCGAAAATTCATATTTGATTTAATTTTTTCAACCGAGCGTTCCAAACGAAATTTATTTCACACAAATTTATGCGCCAGTATTTTACAAATAAAAGCATATTTTAATTCCGAACCTACCGTGGAAATTAAAAGGACTGTCGGTATCTTCTTAAAGTTAGAGTAACAACGGACAGATGGACAGAATTGAATTCAAGCACGCATTTGCCCTGTATGGAGTTCAAGTGGCACTACGCATCTTGCATAACTCGTTCCACCATTTTCTATTGCATTACAATCATTCATAAAGTGATGAAAGGATAATATCGACACATTTCTCACATTATAATTTATCGTATTATAATTTCTTAATGCTGCAGTACACGCAACTCTACAATTCAATACAGTATATCTTGACAATCGTTCGATGGAAAATTTTCGCACGAGAATGAACGATATTTTTTCCCATGAACGATACCTATTTGCTTTTGTATTTGAAGTCCAAGAAGAATGCCCAAGAGTCGCATTATTTCTTGATCACTCCGAGACTTCCACGTTATCCAAACATTTCAATTTCACTCCGTTTCGCACCCTACTGAACTATTTTTCAATTACCCGTTGGAGTCGATGAACTGCTAGCAAGATGCGTTTATTGGGTAATCCGTCAGAAAATACCTCTGCGAGATGGTTGCGTAATTAGTCTGATTAGTGGAATCACTACTGATTACCCGATCAGTTATAATTCTTAATGATGTATATCCGTTTGAATAGTAATTGGGCGTTCTCGCATGCATCATCTTATGAGACGACTTCGTGTGAAAGAAAATACAAGATCATGTTGTGTTTATTTCTCGAAAGGTCATTTATTTTTGAGAACTGTATATCGGTAGAATTAACGAAAATTTAGATCTAGTTCTATTTTCCCCAATTCTTTCATTCATGAATATATACATAGCACTTGGAAGTCAAAATCTAGGGAATCACTCGGGAATCAGAAACTTTTGTTCATATGATCCACACAAAATGTGGTTCGATCTTCCATGTCGATATTTCACAACTCTGTTTCAATTTTAAAGAATAGCGGTTTATCGAAATATCAAAAAAAGTTGTAGAAAAGCACTAACTGGAAGTCAGAAATGTTCAAATATTGATTTTTTTGGATTGTTCTAATCACACAATCATCATGGAATTCTGCACAGAACTGTGCATCAGCATTCGCCAGCTAGTTACCGAGGCTCATCAATATCGGATCAGTTGTTTTTGAGATATTTCGAAAATAACAAAGATACCACAAAAAAACATGTTATTTGACATATATTTCACCTCAATATTCCCGAAAATTGAAAACGGATCGAACTTAAATTTTGTACACTGTAAAATATTGAGTTTGAGGTCAGTGCAGAATTTCATTCGAATCTGATGAATAGTTATCGAGAAAAAATATTCAGTATAAATATGCACAATTTTCTATTTTTTTTTCAGTTTCACCATTGCTCGTCGGTATTATACAACTAATTACCAAGTTGAATCCGATCACATAAGAAGTTCCTTAGATACTGAAGAAATAACCTGCAAAATTCAAATAAATACATACCCAAAACCGTTTCAGCGAACTCAACCGGCGCATAAGGAAACGCAAGGTTCAATTTGTAAGCTATTTCCTATCTCAAATTATTGTGACAACGGCCAAATCGATTTTTGAAATTCGATTTTTCATCAGTGTGTACAACCTAGGCGTTTGAGACCGTTTTCAGCCCAACATTCGAAAATTAAAGATATTTGGGCGAATCAATAGCACACTGTCTCCTAGAACATGAGCACAAGTAGTCTTTATATCCGAAATGAATGAGCGGGCTTCAGTGAGTTCAACAAAAACAATTGAGAACATTTGTGGCTCGAAGTGGAGAATTACAGACATTCTGGACTGTGTACACTTTGCCCGGCTAAGTGAAACTTTCCAGTTAACAACCACCATCAAACCAACGTTTACATTCAAATGGTAGGTCCAAATTGTGAACAAATTTACCCTATCCTTCTTTAGATATTGAATAATTTTCAACGTACAACAGACATTGTGGACTGTGTGTCGTCCTATACCAAACACAATCAAACCAACGTTAAAGGGGCATTTTGTACGAGGGAGATTCGGGTATTTGGGGAATCGGAGAGTCACCCTATTGGTGAAGAGATTGTTCCCTATTGGCTGACGACGATCACGTGATCGTAGTAGATCAAGAGGAAAGAATTTCCGATTACCCAAATACCCGAATTTCCCTCGCACAGAAGGTAGCTTAACATTCAAATGGCAGGTGCAATCCCTAAATTGTGAAGGAATTTATCCTGTCCTTCTTGAGATATTGAATAATTTTCTGCAACGTACATCACTTTCATATAGTAGGTAATGCTTTAACGAACAAAGACAAATTGAAAGTTCATACCTCTCCACATTACCTCGACACCTACAGCGAGAATTCGAATCCATACAAAAATAAACACAGTAGTAATATTTTATCGTTAGGAACTTCAGCCCTTCGGAGTATGATGTGCTGTCGTCACAAATAGATTCATAATCAATAATTCATTCCTATTTTATAAACTCGTAATTGATTCCGCAGAAATATCCATTGGGAAATCAATTTTCCCAATATTTCCGGGAATAAACTTCCTTTCGGGTTCAGAATCTTGGTTGAAATATTCTACAAAAGCATTGAAGTGAAGTAAGCAGCTTTTGCACGCAGGTTCTAATTCGTTGCCAAAGCGGTCATCTTTTCACGTATTGACTCCGCCAAACGCATCTTCAATTCCTGATGAAAAGATTTGGTGATCTTCTAATCACATTATCCACATGAACTTCTGCATGAAAAATCAAGCTGTAATTTTGCAATCAAGTAGTACTGGAAATCATTTCGATCCAAACTGTATTTTTGGAAATATTGGGAAAATAAGATTTTGAATGGTAATGTCTACGGAATCATTGGGCGGTCAACTATCGAGATTCTCAGTCCATTCTTTCGGAAGTCGTCCTCACGGCTGATAGTAAACACAATAACTAACTACTCAGAAACTCGATATTTGTAGAGTTTGTATCTTAATTACGAAGGCCTAATTTGAGCATGGGTGAAAATTCACCCAACGGTTTGGCGGATATAACCATTAAAATTTTATTTTCCCAAAAATTTAAAATACACAGATAAGATCGAATTGAAATCCAGAAGTTGATGGAGAAATGACACTTTGAAGTATAATATTGAATATTTGAAGAATAAAAATTGATTTTTCTATTGTTCTAATAACACGATCATCACGAAATTGAGTCGTTCATCAGCATTTTCAAACTAGTAAAAGTTTCAGCATGATTAAATCAGTATTTTTTATTTGTTCCGAAAAAACGATACAGAGAAAAAATCACGAAATTTTTCCAAAATCTCTAAATTATACACGTATCGAACTGAAATTTGATGCACTGCTGTGAAATATAAGCGAAATATTTCTCCAATATGGAGAAAAGTTTCCAAAAATATTATTTCGAAAAAATCTATTTTTTTCGATTTCTGACACTTCGAACTCAACAAACATCTGCTAGAAATTGTGTGTCATTATGCTTCAACTAACTGCCAAGTTACAATCCAATCGCTACAGTAGTTCCTGAAATATCAGGAAAATAAACTCAACATTTCAAATGGCATTCTGATGCGCGATATGAAAAGTCGCAAGCTTGCTTCGTTCAAAAGTTATCCTGTTCTCGGCAGGACAGAATCGAATTTGACACCGATACGTCATCAGTGAGTCCAATCTAGTCGTTTCTGACTCTTTTCGGGAACAAATTCGAAAATTATATACATTTCGACAAAACTATAGCAAGCTGTCCCCAGAACACGCGCGCAAAAACTACCAGTAAAATAAGAAGTCGGTAGGGATTTCAGTTCTCACGTAAGGTGCCAACGTTAGACATAGAGGATTTTGACAACATAGTCGTTCGAGAAAATTATCGGGAAAATTGAAAATTACAGACATATGGAAAAAACGATAGCACGCTGTTTGCAAGAGCATTTTAAATTAATTCCGACAATATTGCTGCCTTGTATTATTACTTTAAGTTTCCAAGCTCTTAGAAAAATTCTCGTTATAATCGTGACATACAAAGGGATTCCCACAAAAATCTCGCGATCTCATATTTGCAGCAGTTCCGAGTTGTTTCCTTTCCCAAAAATCTGCTGAATTCATATCTTATACGACAATTCAAAAGTGACAAAGTTTTCCATCGACACCAATCCAGAAATACCTGAAATTTAATATCCTTCATTTTGCAATCGTGATTATCGCATAGACAAAGAATTAAACGGCGAAATTTCCGCACTAAACAAACCACCAACAATTGCCGAAACACTACAAACACGGATAACGAACCAACAACGAAGCAGACTGGCATGAATAACTTCCAGAATTCCCATGTTGGGATCAAAATCACGAAACGTAAAATAACGTCAAATCATGAAATATTAAAAAGACGAAATTGGCGTGCCGTGCTCAAAATCGGTTCTGCCATGATCCGCTGACTCTAATTTCATGTGAATTATTAGGTTTATACATATTTATATGGACGAGAAATATAAAAATAGAATGCGAATATTGTTTGATTTCGGAGAAAGTTAAGAAGATGAGTGCCGATTATGATGAAGCTCAGGTGCAGCATTAATCAGAAGTACCGTTTAGGATATCTTCAGTTTGTGCAACTTCAACTCTCGAATCTAACTAATGAGCCCCATACACAATGCAATAGCCTGCAGTTATTGGCCGGACAGTCTTCTTACATCAGCCACACACCTATCAGTTAGTCGTAAGGCTGTCGACGTTAGTATAGTCCTTGCGGACTGATTGTGTGTGGCGAGCGCAGAGGAAACGTTTTGACGAGCGGTCTGATTACGGTAACAATACGTCCCTGGTCGGAGGAGATCTCGCCACACTATAGGTTTGTTTCGGTTGCGAAATTCAGAACTGTCCTAGGACACTTCTAGAATCGATGCGCTGTTGAAGCTCGATTCTAAACTATCCTAGAACAGTTCTGAAAGCGATGAAACCAAAACACGAATTAAGTTCGGGTTCTCATCCGGATTTTAGAGGAAGAAAAACTTCCGTTTGAGTTGGCAGAAAAGAGAGATGTTAATCAGGTCTTATATATTGCCTGTGGTTCAATTGAAAATATGCGAAAGTTCTTGTCGCACTATGTAGATAATATATAAATATATACTTCTGTCCACTTATTTTTTTTTGTAAAAATCGTTTTTCTTAACTTTCTTCATTACTTAAATTATATTTCAAAATGAACCAACAAATTATTGATTGATATAATAATGAATTTAATGATGAAAGTATGTCAGATATGTGCTTTTGAGAAAACAATTCATTCGAAACATTATTATTATTCAATAGAGGAAGAGGACTCTTGCATTCATAGATTTATTCAAGAAATAGACATCCCAAGTGTGAAGAATGGAAATGAAATCCATTAGATTATCCTGGGAGGTCGTAGCGAAGGAGTTATCCCCAATAACAAAAATTTATATTTAACAGTTAATCATTTCCTCAACAAATCCAACAATCAAATCAAAAACCAAATCAACGCGACGTCGAAAGTCAGGTTAACCATTTAATCGTTGACAGCCACTCTACGCCTGTGCGAACTACCCAATTCTGAAGCAGTTCTGACTCTTACGTCCGAACTCCTTTCCCAGTTTTAGAACAGTTCGGAATAGATTCTGAAAATAACCAAAACAGGAAATCGCAATCGCGCATGCGGAACCTGTTCTGAACTCAGAACCAAAACAAACCTTATAGCTATGTTCACGGTCCGACTCCGAATCAGTTCCGTACCGAATGCATGCGCATTCAGTTCCGAACTAGTAATAATGGTTCTTCCTGTGTTCATGATTTATATCGATTCTGTACCAAGCTTTAAATAAAGAACAACAGGAACGAGCATAACGCGTTTCTACTTCGTATAAAACTGGGATGTAGGCGCCCACATTGAACCTCCAAGTATGACTCATGTTAGTTCGCTTCTTCGAACAAAGAAGTCTCGAAAAAAGTTGTTCTCTCTTCAAAGTGAAAGGGAAGTCGGCCATATGCAACCTCCATACCGGGCCCACGATGTTAAGCCTTATGCTCCTTCCTGTTGTTCTTTGTTCAGAGGTACCAAGTCAGTTCTGGACCTGTTCTAGCAGTTCTGGCACTGTTGGAGGAACTTATGGTTCTATACCTTTTCAACTTCAAATTGAGACTAAACACATTCAAATTGGGAATAATCAATGTTATATTGGTACAAAATTCGTTCTTGTGTAATTGGAGTTTTATAAGCTTCTTCAGTTGGCACTATATATACTTCTGCTATTTCGTTGGCATTTTCTAGCTAGCGACTTAAAACTTGGAGGGTAGTTCGCGCATGGGCCAAATAGTTTCGGAGTTATAGCCATTTGAAATTTTAAGGTTATACCCCACCATATTTGAGAAACAACTGGAGCGATTGGATTGAAACTTGGCAGTTCGTTGGAGCATAACGACGCGCAACTTTGAGCAATTTCGTTGAAATCATATGATCACTCAATTAAAAAAAAATGTTTCAAATTTTCTTTCGAAAATCATTTTTTTTTCTGAAACCATTGTTCATATTTGGGAAAAATTACAATCATATCTTGAGGTTCATATTTTACAGCGGTGTACCAAATTTCAATTCGATACGGCTATTAGTTTTGGAGATATTGGGAAAAAATATGTAGAATTTCGTGGTTTTCTTCAACATATCGTTGTTTTCTTCGGTATAACTCAAGAAATACTGATTCAATCGTGATGAAACTCTTCATATAATTCGAAGATGTCGAAGGACAAAATTGTGCAGAATTTTGTTATGATCGTGTCATAAGAACCATCTGAAAAAAAATTTCTAATGGAACGATTATCGAGAAACTTCGCACAAGTTTGCGGATCATCATTTGCCCATTAGTTATTGAGAGATTAATCACGATCAGGTCAGTATTATGGCGTTTAAGGGTAAATATGATATTGAGGAAAAGAGCACGAAACTGACATATATTTTTCCCGATTCCTCCGAAGAAAAATATTCGATCAAACTTGAGGCACTGTGGTTAAATAGTGATCCCAACTTTATCGCAAGCTGATGAATAGTTTGGAAAATAATTTTTTTCAGTTCCAAAATCTGAAAGTAACAGAACTACTACAAAATTAAATAAAGAACTTCATTTATAGAAATCTCCCCTGCGAATTACGGAAGTCAGTGTACCTGCCAGGAGCAACTTCTTGAAATAGTGTTGCCTAATGAACAATATGGAAACGAAATTCTTTTACGTTTTGGTCTAGACCTGACATTTGACCAGCCGACGAACGAAAAGCGACGTCCAGGCAATCATCGAAATCAGGTAAAATCCTGAAATAGTGTGTAGGCTTCGGACAGTAGCATTGATGTCATCTGTTGAGGCGAATTCTCCTACCAACTATCGCATAGTGTGTGGGGCCCTTTACGCAATATATATTGTCGGTTTTCGGCGTCGCTGCCGGTTTGACTGAGGTGTGGAGAATTACGATATCTGTTACACTATGCGACTAACATATAGCGCGAGAGTTATGTCATTGGCGGACAATATTCCGACTGTGTTTTTACCGCGCATGTATAATCAATTCACTTTTATGTCAGTCGGTAGGCCATAAAAGTTTGACACATTCCACTCTGCATAATTCACAGTTCTATAAAAGCACTGACGTGAAGTCAGAACCTTTCACGCGCTTGTTAAAATTTTTTGCCAAAGCGGTTACCTATTCACGTATTGACCTGCTGAACGGAACTTTAATGCCCGACGGAAATATTTGGCGATGTTTTTTTCATATGGTCCCTAAGAAATTATTCGTTGTATTGGATCTGTATTTTTGGAAATATTGAGAAAACAAAAATTTGAATGGTTATTTCAACGAATCATTCGGATCATGTCACTCATTCAAGAATTAACATTACAGATTGAGACCCGAAGGTACTCTATGATTATCGAGTTTCTACATCATTCCTTTGAGAAATTAATGTGTAAACGGCTGGCAAAACCACTGATTACAAACACAATAACTACCGGAAGAATCGACTCAGAGACTTGAGAACTGTGTAGAGCAGGTTTGGAAGGTAAAACTAGCAAATTGGGTCGAATTAAAATCAAGTACATATTTGATTGAAAAATGGCAGCTTGAAGGTTAATGCTGAAGTTTTTGGAGACCATTTGAATGAAAGATATAGATAGATAAATAATATTTCAACACAAAATTTCGTATATTATTCGTGAATCGTTCTCAGGGAACGAACATTTAAAAAAGTCGCAGTTTATCAGCATTTTCCAATTAGTTACTAAGTTTCATTATGATCAGGTCAGCATGTTTGAGTTATTCCGGTGAAAAATATGGCACCAAGGAAATATGCAATAAATGTGACATATTTTTGTTCTAATTTATCCGGGGATGAATATCCGATCGAAGAATTCGAAAAAATGTGGTAAAATGTTGTAGCAAACTTTTTGGCAGGCTATTGAATAGTTTTTGGAAAAACAAATATTATCAACAACAATCTGAAAAATTGTTTAAAAAGATATCTTTCAATACCTATTTTACACGTACAATCCTTACGAAATTTCGCTTGATGTGATAGAGATTCTAGAGATATTGAGGAAGTAATCGCTAGAGGAAATTGGATATTATTTCTTTTAATATCTCTGATAATAATTATAGGTTCGAAGTGAAAATCAAAGCAATAATATTAAATTATGACTTCAAGGATTGTACCGAATTTCATTGAAATCTGATCTATTGGTGAGAAAATCAGTACTTCTTGAGGTACTGAAGAACTAAATGTCAGATGGGCATAACTCCTGAGGAGTTTTCAAGAGAAACCTAGGAGAATCGGCATACTCAAGTCTAAAAACATAAGCTCACCAGGTACTCCCATACTCAATTCGATTTTCACGCCAACAAGAAATATTTCAGCATTTTAGCAACATAAATCACAAGTTCGATGACCCGTCGAACAAGAATACCTTTTAATTCGATTGTTGAAACAACTTAGGAGAATTATACTGAAGAAGTAGAGCAATTCATTGCCCTCAATAGAAGGGATGAAAATAGAAGGGTTTCCCAATGTGATTGATGGTGACATAATAACTCGATGAAGGTATTATTACATCTTCCAATGCGAATAAGCCTAGTCTTTATACTGGCAATATTCTTCATAACATCTAGATACATATACTCCAATCACTCAGACAGTGGGCTTAGGAATCGGCTATAAAGTTTTTGTAACTAGAACTGAGTCAGGTTGGTAGTCGTAAATTTCGTTAAGGTCAAAAGAATTCGACGAGCGTTATCAAGCTCTACATATTTTCACCAAAGAGTCTATGGTTTGATGTAGTTACATTCGTGACAAGTACTACTTCCATGTAGAACGTACAACGTTGCGTAGAGATGGAATTTGTCAAGCTTCCGTGGCCAACCGACTGACTTCATAAAAGTTAATGGAGCATAGATAAAAATGATGAATTGATTCGTACACGGAGTAAAAATAGTCAGAATCGTTCCTTGGGGACTACTTACGACTTGGGTTTGGACGCATTTTGCACAGCTCTTACCTGAAAGAAAGAGAAGAATATTACTGATCATTGATTCATTGCCGCATATGAAAATAAAGGTTCAAGAAATGAAAATTTGCTGAAACACATCGATAACAAAAGAATGAATTTTTTTGAGCTAATCGAACAATTTCGGAAATTGGATTCAATCAATAAATTTTATTGAATAAATGAAGTCTGTGAAAATTAAGCATTCATCGAGGTGAAGTATTATTATTATTATTAAAGCCTGTTGAGTAATCAATTAATAGTGCTGTTCCTGATGAGGAGAAAGAAAACAGTGACAAAGCATTTCATTCGATAAATGAGGGCAGTGGAAATTAAGCATTTTTTATGGCTTTAAGCAGTACTCAAAAATGTTAGCTGAACAGTTCACAGTGCTGTTCCTGACAAGGAGTAAGGAAACATTAAGAGAGACTGCACAAAACACACACGGTCTTGTAACTAGCACAAGTTTGTATAGCTTCTGAGAAACTTTGGAGAATGCACACTCGCCCTTAGAGGGCTTTTAGAAAAACGAGATGAGTATGCTCAAATTGAGCCCCGCTTCCATGCCTTGGTATGAATTTTGCTAAGACTCTCGCCTCACATGCCGGAGCATTCCGGGGTTAATTCGGCTACATTCGTCGACAATTCGCTGGCGTAGAGAGGAACACATGTATCTATCATATTCAAGAAGAAAATACATTTTTAACAACATATCTCATTACTCTTCCCTATTCAAACTTAAGAGGTTGAGATTGCCTCGCAGAGGAATGAATAGATAGATTTGATAATGGATTTCATGTAAGTAAATGTACACACACACACACGCCGTCATTACAATACAATTCAACAATTCAAAACAATTTCTCGATGTGAACTCAAGAAAGCTCATTTGAGAGCTCGTGTTTTAGTTCGCTAAGAGAATAAACAACGAAACAATAATAAACACATCGTGTTCTTCACTAGCAAAAACTAACGTACAGTTTGTTCAACACTTAATTGAAAATACTACAAATACAGAATTAGCTGTCCGTTCATAAAGTAATATCCAAAGATTCGAAATAACCCATGAACTGCTTGTCGTCTAAAACTATCCAGCAACCAGGAATTTGTGCGCTTTTTGAGGGAGTGGAAGCTGTGCGGGGACTTGAGACAAGAGGGTATTATATAATAGATTTGGGACATCCTGTAAATAAGCGACGATCTCGATTTTTCTATTGCCACTTTGATAGCTCTGACCATCCTATACTCCGCCTGTCGTGTTCCTTGGGCAGAATCCACTAAGTCAAGCATGTGTCCACTTCTCGGAATTGAAATTACTTAAGCCCTTATACAGTTGTCTGAGATCAAGAACCTCGAACAATATCTCCATTGGAACCAAAGCAGGTTTCTCAAAAGGGACCTTAAAAACCCGCTTCTGCGCTCTCTCAATAATGAGGTAATATTTTTCAACGAGACCACTCCATGAACCCACTCCATACTGGAGAATCGACTGTACAAGGGAGTATAATGCAGATCCCATAGCAAGAGATCCCTTGCGGTACGTATTTTGTATTCACTTCTTCCTAATTTTTTGTTCAACTCTATACTGTGAATATCCCACCTGAGATAACAGTCAACGTAGACTCCCAGATACTTAATGAACTTTACACTATTGATCCTGCCTTCACCAAAATGAAGATAGTCGTAATCGGGCAACATGTTACAGACCAAGGAAATGGCAGGAATTGTGTCTTCTCCATATTCACAGAGAGCATATTTAGATAGAACCATATCTTCACTATTTTCAATTCATCTGTGGATATATTTTTGACCTCTTCCCATGAGCTATAAACAAGACACATATCGCCAGCAAAAGATATAATCCTGGCCTCGATATTCAGGGTGAGTAGATCGTTTATATATATGAGGAATAGTATTGGGCCCAGAACTGTTCCATGGGGTACACCCCACTTAACCACTGCCTCATCACTCGCAGGGTCATTGATCTTCGTATGCTCTATTCTACCTGACAAATAGCTTTCGAATATCTTACGTGCTGTATTCCTATATTCTCGAGCTTATCCAGCAGTTTTCCGTGACAAACGGTGTCAAAAGCCTTCTTCAGGTCAACGAATATACAGATAATCTTTTCACCACAATCAACGGTACCATATAAATTATCCATGAGGGCATTAAGTGCATCCACAGTTGATCTTCCCTGCCTGAAACCGCAATGCGACGCGAAAAGAATCTCAAATTTATCCAGGTACTTAACCAATTCCGAGCAAAGCACTTTTTCAAACAACAATATGATGGCTATTTCCAAAGCTCTGCTTATAATTCAGGTTTAACAGAAAATAAGGGGAAATAATTAATCAACAAAAAATTGAATCATTAAATCAGAGGGGTGGAGCATGATATGTATAAATAAATCGATGACCCCCTGTCGGTTTGTACACGCCACGAATTCATTTGATAATGGCATAGACGAAAGGAATGAGGTTAAACCACAGTGAATGGAGTAAAAAGCAAATCGATATGAACTATTTCACTTCCGTTCATCTTGCCTGAATGCTCTCCATTCGAAAAATTGGAATGATCGACTTGATCGATGTGATTAGGCGTAGCGGCATCGCAGTCATGAAGGTGAATATTCTCGAATTTCGGCACTTAAACCACAGATTGTTGATCTGTGCTGAAACCATCCCTTTTTGTTAAATTTGACAATACCGCAGTGGACATCATTCTGTGGTTCAATTCTAGAATCAGGCGGATCAGTTACAAACTCACTAGTGACATCATAGCGGATGCAATTCTCGAGTTGGTGACACTGCCGTTTTCGGACCATCTGTGCTTCAAAAAGTAGAAGTCTTTCAAAGTATGGTTACATACAGGTGACTAGTTCGGTCGTACGGAAGTAGAAGCCCTGTATTTAGATGAGGAACACCTGAGAGCAGTTCTTTTTTTTTACATTATGAATTCCAAGTAATTGCACTGTTTTGAAATGAATATCAAACAAATCAGTAAAGCGAAGGTTTTATATTCACTATTCAGTCAGTCAGTAGGCCTTGGAATGGGTCTGAATTTTGTGTAACCAAAAGTGATCCAGGTTGTATTCAGAGAAATGTCAGGTTCAGAATTATTCGGCGAGATGTTGTCAGGTCGTACATATTTTTATCGACGACTCTATGGCTCGATTCAGTTAGAAACCTGACTACTCTTACTTTAGACGTAGGAAGTACATAGCATAGTTATCTGACAGGAGAATAAACATAGATGTTTTCGTTAATGCATGATTAGCACCGGTCAAGATTAAACATTTGTTGACTTATCGACAAACATTCGTCCCCGTGTCATGTTAGTTTATGTTGAACTGGAGCTCCATTTCCTCGATGAACCATCCAGCACTTCTATTGATGTAGGATAATACTGCCTTGTAGGAAAACACATGAACCGAGTGTTTCTACGTCGAGACGATTACTGTACACACTGCAATATCGCAGATACAGAGACCTAAAACGGCACTAGAATGAACTTCATGCACATCGATCAAAGTTGTTCACACTCGAAGGTTGGCATTCATAAGATGCTACTGGGAGATGGCACTGTATGTTATTAATATTGCAGCATTCTGTCGAATAGGTTATTATAGTATGTAGAGTTCTATCTACGGTTTCCAAGGTGAGTCGGTCTGATATTGGTGACAACAGTAAAAGTGCAGTAACTGACCCCTTGAACACCGCTTCCTCAGTGTAGATGTTTTGGTTGATTGGATGATTATCTCAGATCAAGGTGGAGTATTCGTTGACTTTTCGACAGATATTCGTTCTAGTGTCATGTTAGTTTATATTTAACTCGAGCTCTCCTTTCTTCATGAACCATTTCTAGTAAACCTTATCTAACATATGTCGAACTTTCACGGCCAACCGTCTGACTTAATTGGAAGTGAATGAAGTGAAGGAGTTTGTTCCTTTCAATTCTAATTGTAGAATTTTTTGTAGGTATACAACGAAGTCTCAGAACTTTCTGGAATTTTTTTGGCGGGCAATTTTTCATGTGAGAAGCCGTATTATATATGAAACATACGAGTTCATGAATAAATCCAGCAACATTTCCCTAACAAATATGCTGCGGCAAATTCAGGAGACATAAAACTTCAACATAAATTCGTGTATCAATACAAAACGTACCTACTTGGTACGCTACTAGACATACTTTCTCCTGCTAAACATATCAATGGAGCTAAAATTCAGTAGTAATTTATATTAGGAGGCAAAATGGGGAAGAACTTTGGAACTTGATTCTACGATGAAAATTAGTACGTAGTATTAGTACGTCTTGTAATTTTTTCCAAATCAGTCAAGCTGTTGAGTTGATTGTTCCAATTCAGATTCTGAAATAGACTTCGAAATTATTATTGGCTGAGAAAAAAAACAGAAGTGATAAATTACAATGAAAGAAATTTTACAAATAGCTTTCACGTGAAGGAAATATTGCAGAAAAATCAGAGGATGTCATTCTCAACCCTTAATAATGCAGTTGAAAAATAATAACATATGCAAAGTTTTATTACCCAGTACTTTTTAGGATCCGTGACAAATGAAAACATTCAACTCGTCAACACCTTCTAGAGACTGTATCTTGAAAGGGTGTGTGATTTCGAAATTTATTATTACTTTGCATTGATGAGTCAAGTCAAAGTGCACTGAATTCATTCACAGACAGCCTATATATTATAAATAATTCAACTTACATAGTTTTCTTTTTTTGGATCCCTCTATGAATCGGAAAATTTCATTTATAATATAAAGTCATATATCAGAATTCGAAGCGAGTTAGTGATATGATTCCTGAGCACGAAAAAAATAATGTTGTGTTCGCAGTTCTCACTTTCGATTAGTTTCTAAACTACCATGAAGGGAGGTTAATCACGACCAGATACGTGATACCTAGTCAACTGATGATCCTACTGTGACCACACATAATATCGCCAATGTTTTCGCGAACGATCAACACATTCTTCATGCTTCACAGTCGAAAATAATAAAGAATAAATACGCATTTTCGCTATGCGACATCATAGCGAGGATAAAAATCTGTCATTTCAGAACCAGTAATCTGATGAATTTCATTGTGCCAACTTCCTTTAAGGAACAGATATAAAACTTCGAATGGCTGTATACAGGGTAAAATTGTGGGTACGTTGATTTCAATCATAGATTTCTTTCATCAAATGAATAATTTTTTACGCGCTTGTTCTGGGAACAGCGCGTTATCATTTCGTCACGATGTCTGTAATTTTCGAATTTTGAGCCGAAATTAGTCTCAAACGACTAGTTTGGACTCACTGATGAAGAATCCGTAGTCGAAATTGATTCTGTCCGTCCGACCGTGTGCGCTGTAACTTTCGAAAGGAAGGACCTAGAGTCTTGAAATTTTCAGGTTAGGTTAAGATCCTGAATATCTCGGTTAAGTTTGTTAATGAGCCAAATCGACCAAATGGTTTCTGTGCTACAGCCATTTGAAGTTTTGATTTTTCAATAACCCGAAAAATATTCATCTGGTCGAAGTGAAACTTGGTTGGAATATGAACAGTGTCAATAAGAAGAATTATCCATGGAAAAATTTGAAAACAAATTTTTATTTTTTTTTCGAAAATTTTTATATTTCATTGAAATTCCACTGAAATTTTCTAGTCACCATTTCGCAATATGAACAAGCGCGTAAAAGCTGCTGACTTCATGTCAGTGCTTTTCTAGTTTTTTTTCATTTGACGTTTTTCCAGATTCGGCGCAAGTGAGAAGTTATATAGATTTAAATATTTCCCAATGTCACTAATAGAATACTGCACTTGGTTTTAAGTACAACACAGACAATTGAATTGTGGAATATTCAATTGATTGCTTGGAATTCAATGAATCTTTATTGAGGAAACTCATTTACTCACTTTATTCTTCAACATTCGTTTCATTCGGAATAACTATATCAAAGCTACCAAAAACTGTTTAGTGATTTTAATTTCAACAGCCTCTACCTGGGGCGAATCTGCAAAATGGTATCTGAAAAAGATTTTTCATTTGATGAGAGAAAATAAATGAATAAATTCTTCATTTGATTTGCAATCTACATTACATGAAGTGCAAAAGAGTGACGTCAAACATTCAATCATTTCTAATACCTATCTGTTGAAAAATGCATGCTTAGAATATGGTTACAACTTCCATAAAAAAACCTTTAATGTTCTGGACATACTCATTGTAAGACTCAGCTTCAGAAGTAAATAGTTGAATAATTTTATACACAAGTAGTGTGGATGCTTCTCTGTTAGAGTTAGACGATGCACAGAATAATGAAGATCCCTGGATCTCATAGGGTATCTATCATCGACTTGAAAATCAAACTTTCATATTATTTTGAATAAAAATTTTGAACACTCCGAAATGTAAACTCCATACATTGTAAGTATATTATTCCCTCGATTATTCCTCTTGAAGACACCACGGCACGAATGAGACACCACGGCACGGATCACAATATCTCATCTTGAATATAATTTTCAATATTCTCTTTTATTAAAAATATCTCATCCATTCTGTATGCTACTACTCCCAGCTTGCAGAATATACATTTATTTGGTCACTCACTCCTACATAATTTGCCAAAACTCTTATGTCGAAACACAAAGAACTCAATTTCTTACTAAGCCATTCAATATGGTGTATCCATTTCAAATATTCATCGATGTAAACACCTAGGCATTTTGTTAACTGATCTAGAACAATCACTTTATCTTTAATGTCCACTTGATTGATTTTTTCTCTTCTATTCCTATCTATAGAGAACAAGAGTGCTGTTGTTCTGCTTTCATTAATAATGGTTTGATTCTTCCTCAATATAAATATTTGTAAACAGCAGATAACCTTTCGGCAATGCGCGAACATGATTCACCTCCAACCAATATATTTGTGTCATCTACAAAACCAATAATGTACAATAAATCTTCCTCGAAGGTGTTATAAAGGTTGTTGATAAATAAAATATCAATATTGCTCCCAATACACTACCCTGCGCACGCCATGTTGATATTGATCTATCGATGATTTGACTTTTATACCAGATTTTTTTGTATTTCAACTCTTTGTTTTCTGTCTGTTAGGTAGGATTTTAAATCATAATAATGATTGAAATTAATGTACAACTTCAAGATAACCTTGCATGGCAAATTATATTGAAAAACAACCCCCCATTCTTACCGGAAAATAATCTCTTAAAGTTTTTTGCATCGGTTCAGAAACATTCTGTATCTTGATTAATTTCAATTCTCTTCGTATTCGAAAGGAGCAAGTTTCACTGGGTAACTGAAATTCAATTTGCCTACTCAACAAAAGATCAAACTAAAGCATGAAGATCGATGCTGAAACAAAAAGGGGATTGCGACAGGAGAAGGGTACTGACTGTGGTGCAGTAGCATTCCTTCTTTTCCCACTTTTCTGCCTTCTTAACGTCGGATTGAAATCACTCTCCGCACAAATGGCAGCAGCCGCGCTAAAAGATTTATTTTAATTGAAAAAATTGCTATAATTTATTTCGAACGACTGTTCCTCAGCTTTTCTAGAATATATGATTACTATATTGGTTATCACAAACTGGAGAACTGGCAGCAATCAAGGTATATTACAGAAACACAACCGCTGGATACCACTTACACTTCCTTTTTTTCGAAAAACATACAATCTCGACAAGATCCAATCTGAAATTGTTTCTGATCCCAACAGCTATGCGTGGAATCCTAACTGAACAGTTGATCTGGCTATACCTTGTGCGCGAAGTGCACCTCGCTCATTGGGACTTTTCGATTTGAATCACCGTTGACCTACCTGCCTGGCACATTCTAATCGGTTTCTAGGCGAAGTTAACTTTTATAAACTTCACGAAGCATGCAAGGCGAGGTTGAGCGATTTATTATAAGTTTCTAAGTTTCGAGTGTTGATTAGGAGCAATAAGGATAATGGTAGAATGTCTGGTTTGCAACCCATAAAACGTTGGAAATGGATATCTGATCTCCTAGATCTTTCGAATGGCATTTGTTTATTGCTGGAAAGTAGCAATGAAGAAATTTTCGGATTCCGTAGTTCCGTACAATCGATTTAATTTTTCATGAATACTTTTTACTAGTGTATGAAAAGTAATTTGGGTTGCATATACTTCTTAGTTCACTGGACGTCCTAAAAGACACGTCCAAGCTTAGATATCGGAATAGCATTTCTCGACTTGGAGTTACATAGGGGAGTAAAATTCAACACATTTGAAGGAAAACCTATGGCCTAGCAGGACAACTGATTTCGTTGTCTCGGCCGACTTTCTGTGGAAATCTTTGGGATGAAAATGGATTATCGATATATCCAAATCAACAGGACGTAGGTATCACCTACATATGATAGTTCTAGGTATCTTTCGATTGATATTAGGCGTAGTATGATAAAAAAATGTTAACAATCAAAAGCAACTGAGAAACACTATAGTTCCTTGAAAATAATGTTATTTCAGTACTTTTAGCCGAAAGTGGTCTCAATCAGTTAGGACTCACTGAAGAAATGATCCGTTGTCAAATTCGATTCGGTCTGGCTTCAGAAGGAAATTAACATTTTCAGGGCAGGTTTAGAACCTGAATATCTGGGTTGAGTTAATGGGTAAAAAATACGAGAGTTATAGTCATCTGAAATTTCAATTCTTCAGTAACTCGAAAAATATCGATGATCTGATTGAAACTTGGTTTGCAGTGGTTACGCATCAACCTGCAGATGTCACTACCATAGCAATACAGGGTCTTTCACGAGGAACCTCACCCATATTTATACGGGAAACTACTGAACGTATTTTCATGAAATTCAGCACTTATAAGTATTTCACGATGCTGATGAAATCTAAAATATTTTCAAGGCATGAGCACCTCCGGTTTTTCCGGAAATGACGTCAACTTCCGTTTTTCAAATTAGAACACCATTTTTTTATTGCAGAAATTGATTCCTCAGAAAATTTCAATTTATTTTGATGTAACATTTTTCAGTTTTGGTTGGAAAATTCTCTCTGAGCGGGAAAATTCGAAAAAAAAATCTAAAATAGAGCTCCGCTGAAACAAGAATAACTTCGAGGTTTTTGAATGGAAAATTTTCATTTTTGAAATTTTTCAAGATGTAAGATTGATGTATCCACTTTAAAAATCGAAATCGCGATTCATGATACAGGGGGTGAACAAATCGCTTTCAAAGTTAGGGATGACAAAATCGTGAAAAATCAATTTTTTCAAATTAGAACCCCATTTTTTTATGGCAGATATTGAATCTACGGTAAAAAATAATGTGAGTGTATGCATCACACCCTTGCCCTAAAGTGGATATTTTCTGAGTTATTCACAAAAAACTGTTTTTCGTCTTGAATTTTCAGCTATTTCTTTTCCCTTCACGCCAAAAAGATGAAATTTTCAGGAACTGTTACTTAAACCATGTTTTAGATTTTATTACCCTAATATGCAAGAGAAAAAAGTTACAGGTTGTTCCTAAATAGATGGCGAATTTGGATTCGAATTTGTATCGGAAACCTCTTTATTTCAACTAATCGGCCATCGGTTTTCTCTCCAGTTATAAATAAATAATTCCTTATGAACCATATGCAAAAACTTACCATGTTTTACATTATTTTTTTTTAATGATAGATGTCATTAATTACATCTGCCAAATTCCTCTTTATTCAGTAGCATTTTGTGTTTACTATTAATTTGGTGATAATTCGTATTAAGTTATAAAATCGATCACTATGCCTAATTTTACCAATGAAGATTATTTAAATCTCATTCTACTTCATGGAGAATGTAATAAAGTTGTAGATAGAACGATTCGACTGTTCATTGAGAGGTTTCCTGACCGACCCAGACCAACGAGAGATACCATTAACAGAACCATGACAAACTTGAGAAATGTCGGATCTTTCGTTAAGAAAACTACACACAGAGAAAAAAGTGTAGTAGAAGATGAGAACAACGAAATTACAGTTCTTGCATATTTGAAGGGAAAAGAAATAGCTGAAAATTCAAGACGAAAAACAGTATTTTGTGAATAACTCAGAAAATATCCATTTTAGGGCAAGGGTGTGATGCATACCCTCACATTATTTTTTAACGTAGATTCAATATCTGCCATAAAAAAATGGGGTTCTAATTTGAAAAAATTGATTTTTCACGATTTTGTCATCCCTAACTTTGAAAGCGATTTTTTCACCCCCTGTATCATGAATCGCGATTTCGATTTCTAAAGTGGATACATCAATTTGACATCTTGAAAAACCCCAAAAATAAAAATTTTCCATCCAAAAACCTCGAAGTTATTCTTGTTTCAGCGGAGCTCTATTTTCGATTTTTTTTTCGAATTTTCCCGCTCAGAGAGAATTTTCCAACCAAAACTGAAAAATGTTACATCAAAAAAAATTGAAATTTTCTAAGGAATCAATTTCTGCAATAAAAAAATGGTGTTCTAATTTGAAAAACGGAAGTTGACGTCATTTCCGGAAAAACCGGAGGTGCTCATGCCTTGAAAATATTTTAGATTTCATCAGCATCGTGAAATACTTATAAGTGCTGAATTTCATGAAAATACGTTCAGTAGTTTCCCGTATAAATATGGGTGAGGTTCCTCGTGAAAGACCCTGTATATATTACACAGTTGCTTTCGAAACGTTAATGCGTTAATGATAACAGGTTTCTTCATTTCGGTATGAAAAAAAACAAAGTATTGAAAATATCCTGTATGCAATCAAAAATAAGCCCTCATTGATGTATTAATTCGATATTATCAGATAATTCTTAGTGATCGCTATAGAAAAATATTTTTTGACCCCCCTGAAATCTTCACAGTTTACGTTAATTGAATACAGCACGATCTAATTGTGAATCGATAAGGAGACTCCTGTATTTTCTGGCTATAATTCACGGTTTTTAAGACAAAAAAAATTATCAGGTACCTATGTAGCGCGAGTCCTATATGCAGGAATTACCTTCGTACTAGATAAATTCAAGTTAGAACGTATAACCACCCTTCACGACACACAACGTATAAATTATGTTTTTTCTGAAAGACCTTATTGGTTCAGAATGCATTAAGGTATCTTGAATTGATAAGTTATAATATGAAGGAAAAATGTTTCTTGCGAAACGAATTCAGCGGTTGCCATCATAGGAAAAATGACCGAGCATCTTTTGAGTTCATTCTCGCTAATATAAAATGCCTACTCAATTTTATTTTTGTCATTTTTTTTTCAATTTTCGGTCGCCACCTTCGGTGCAGGAGCTGCTCAAAATAATATACAGTCTGTAATGTAAGCACATGGCCAAACTCGAAGGGTTGATTCTTCGTTGTCAACATACAGGGTGTCAACATTTTTTAAGAATTAATTTTTCCGTGAATATCTCAATAATCCGTTGGCGATGTTTTAGAAATTTGGCAGTATTATTTGTGATAGTAAGAGGCTTGTCATTTCCTCTACTAGATTAAAATAATCATTTTCGTATATTGCTTTGTTTTTTTGGAAAAAAAACACTAAATTGCATGTACCTGCGTCAACATAATAAAAAACTTGAAGGACCAAACCATAAAAAAAACTGGGGTGTACTTGTTATTTTTTATATCAATAGTCTGCTCCAGTCTTAGAAATTTCCATCGAAAGTAATGAAAGCAATAAAAAAATATAAATTATCACAAAATGCTTTTATTTCTCTTGAAAATTTCGACACCCTTTGTTTTGGAAACGAAGCATTACCGGACCTTTGGTTATATGAACTTGTCGTCTTAAAATCACCCCTCCTGGTTTGGCCACGTACTTACATACCACCCTGTATCAATTGAGCCCTTTCAAAGTTGCATTTTTGATAAAACTATAAATGAAAAACTAATGAATATTATGTTATGGGTTTTTCGGAAAGGTTGAACCTTGCTTGACGAATAAGAAGCAATATCTCTCAAATGGCCACCAAGACTGGCCAAGATTCTTATTTTTGCTAACTCTGCAAGTATGCCGAGCTCTTGGCGGTCGGTCCGCATAGCGACAGAGAGATTTCAAAGCTTGTAGAGCAAAAAACTTGAATGAAATTGTCTGTTTTAAAGAGTATGCCTTCATTTTACAAAAACACAAAACTATATACAGCTGCGAGGAAGCCAACCAACACAATCATGTCGACTGATTATTCATTCAATGTTCACCATTTTGGAAATCAGTTTTTAATATTTTCCGGATTTGTTCAAGTGCAAAACGACCCGTTTCATCAAGTGGATGACACATACATGCGATCACAATCACGATGTCGATATCTTCCTCTAACGTCATGCGATGGCTCAATATCGTATGGAGCGGCTCCAGGTCGAATACAGGACGCGACAAGCTGTGCTGCTTCCCCACCAGTTTGATGTATCTAATTATCTGATCGCCATCATGAACGCCATCGTGATCGTGATCGCCCCTTTTTATTCGAAAATGCGTGAAAGCACGTCCGTGCGCGGAGCGGAGACGTGGCAGGCATGACAAAGGCAATATAGGCATGACGTTTCAATGCACACGAAAAGTGGTGGGATAGTTGTAGAAAAACGTATTGGTCGAACTTTTTGCTTATTTGAATGATATTCTTTACTCGATTCACTCTTATAAAGTCAGTCGGTAAGACTTGAATAGTTTTGGTACCAGAGCCACGTTGGCAGTAGTTGTATGTCGTGAAGGCAACAATTATTCGACAGAAAGTTGAAAATTAGAGTAACCTAAGATTTACCTAATAGGTCTCTTGCATGATTTTTTTACCACTGGAATCAAATATTCTATCTTAACCGGCGTCAAAATTTCAATTTTCAACGAGAATATGCTCTTTTAAATTTGGCTCCGCATATCGGCTGTTTAAACGGACGAAACTTCGCGGTTTCCGTGACGTGTGGGCATATATCCACCCTCTCCCTCTTCTCATGTACTTTTCTCTCTAGCAAGCCAATAGACAGCGTCGGCTGTATCGATCGATGAATCGTAGAATACCGAGTGACGTAGAAGCCGATCTAACGCGTTTTTCCCGCTTCGACCTTGAGTCCCGATTCGGCCATTTTTAATACCGAAATATTCAGAATTCGCGAATTGTTGAAGTGTGTGATAGCATACATTATGATTTTGTATCGATATAGAATAATAATAATAATAATAACACTTTATTTCCATATAATGTCAAGTACATTGTGGAAAAAGTCACAGAGGAGAAAAAAAAAAGTGATACAAGCATTCTAGTCAAGAAATTCTGACAGACTATAAAAACATTTATCAATTAAAAGGCTTTTAGCCTTTTTTTGAATAAGAATTTGTTATTTGAGCTTTTAATGTCCATACTCAATTTATTATAAACCTTCATACCTAAAAACATGGGTGAGTGTCGGCTTATTCTATACCTGAATGCAGGAATGATAAAATCATTATGGTTGCGTGTGAAATATTGATGAAAGTCGCTATTTTTATTGAATGAACTTTTATAGGTATACACCAATGTAGCTAGCTCCAAAATAAACAAAGATGGTAAGGTTAATATCCTTAAGGATCGGAAGAACGGCCTGCACGACTCCCTCTGTTTAACGCCCGCTAAACATCTCACCACCCTCTTCTGACCAATGAACACATCTTTGGCATCGGAAGATGCACCCCAGACGGCAACACCATACCTTAGCCTCGATGAAACCTGTGCATGATACAACGAAATAAGTTGTTCCATGGTTAACACATCTTTTAAGTTTCTTAGCAGGAAGCAAACCGAGCTCAGTCTCCGCCGAAGATTCCCACAGTGAGATTTCCAATTGAGATGTTCATCTACATCTATACCGAGAAACCGTATATTTTCCACCCTAGTCAGCTCTTTGTCATCTAGATTCAGTTCAACATTGATGTTCTTATTGTAGTTGTGAAATACTAAAATTACAGTTTTATCCAAGTTAAGATGTAATGCATTTGTGCTGAACCAGTCACATAGAATATTCAGATTTTTCTGCAAATTTTCCTGTAGGGTGAGACCATCCTTGCCTGATGCTATTGCCGTAGCATCATCTGCATACAAGAACAAGTTACATTCAATATTATCTGCTATATCATTGATATACAGAATAAAAAGTAACGGACCTAAAATTGAACCTTGTGGAACACCCATTTGAGTGGTGAGTAAGTTGGAATTCATCGACTCCTGTTTTGAGTTTTTTATGGTTACAAATTGTCGTCTGTTTGTGAGATAATTTTTTATCCAGTCCAGAGCTTTACCACGAATTCCCATCCTATCAAGCTGTAAGCAGTATTTTGTGATCGACAGAATCAAAAGCTTTGCTCAGATCACAAAAAATTCCAGCAGACGACAAACCAGCCTCCAGATGTTCTACGACGCATTTCAAGAATCCATAAACAGCATCAGTTGTACTAAGGTTTCGACGGAAACCGAACTGATTATTATTTATTAACTTATGAACTTCCAGAAACCCGAGCAATCTCTCGAGAAAACAATATTCAAAAACCTTTGAAAATGTTGTAGTCAATGATATGGGTCTATAGTTGTTCATTATTTCATCGTCCCCTTTTTTATATAATGGAATGACCTTAGTTATTTTCAATTTATCTGGAAAACATCCCCTCTCAAAAGATAAATTTATGAGATATGTAAGTGGTTCGGAGATTTCCCTCAAGCACTTTTTTATCACGAAACCGGAAATATCATCAAAACCCGCAGAACGCTTTGATTTGAGCTTAGAATTTATCAGGCTGAAAAACTCCTCTACAACATATGGCATCAGAAATATTGATCTGTCATTAGATGTGGACTTACTTGTCGCTGAAGATCTACATTTCACTTCAGGAGCCTTCACAAAAAAGTTATTGAACTTATTTGCAAGATCGTGACTACCCTCAAAAAGTATACCATTATCTCTTATTCTGAGGTTATGTGATCTATTTCTGGAGTTATTACTAAGCTCATTGAGAATGTTCCAAGCTGTTTTTACTTTGTTGTCAGAGAGTGAAACTTTATCCTGATAGAATGATTTTTTTTTGTTCTTGATCAGAAGAGAGTGTTGAGACTTACATTCAAGATAAGCAGCACGTAATTCTGGAAACTTCTTACTTAACAAACAAAGATCTCTTAAGCGATCACTCGACTGTTTAACATCATCATCAACCCATGACTTATTCGGTTTCCTATAAAACTTGTGTAATGGAAAATTCGAATCAAAGTGGAATTTGAACGTATTATAAAATGAATTAAAAGCTTCATTCAAATCAGATATATTGTAAAGATCCCCCCAACTTTCATTAGCAAGTTCATCTACAAAGTTATTGATTTTAGTTTGACTGAAATCTCTTCGGTAATCGTGAGTTGTTTCGCTAGGTTTTTCAGTAATCATATCCATCAAAAGGGCCTTATGATCAGAAAAGTGTACACTAATTATATCAGTTGAGGATGGATGGAGATTGAGAATGAGAAAAACATAAAAATATGATAATTCGTGTTACATGCAAGAGACCTATTATACAAAGTGGAATGTGTCAAACTTTCATGGCTAACATTTCACTTTTTTAGCGTTTTGAAACAGTACAAGTGCTTCACCAACTTTTCAGTAGGAAAAACTGCTTTTTCTCTCCATATATCTATTTAGAGTCCCTAGATCCCTCGATATCCTGTCGGATGGCACAATCCGAATAACCGAAGGTTTCATACTACATGTTCGATCGATCCACCAAAGTTACCCAACAAGAATACGCGGAAACATGATTGATCGGAAATCGGTTCGAGATTTCATTCGATACAACCTTCTCGGTCGAACGAATTTCGTGCTATTATGGAACATAGCGAAGCAGTTCCTATTCCTCAATTGTTTGGAATCTACAATATCATTCTTTGTATCGCCAAACCCGAGGAAGATCTATTACGTATCGGCAGTGCAAAATTCGATTACACGGTTTATCCCAGTAACGATCTGCATTTCTCAATGGAGGTTATGATATAGAAATGAGAAGAACAATGCCGCATAACTCTGGAGAATTGAATGCATATCGAAAAGTTCTTGGCAAATCTATCGGAGAAGGAACGATAAAAAGTTTCAGGATGCAACCAAGTTACTGTCATAAACGCTACTTGATCATGAAATTTTATATTCAGATGGGTATTCACTTGTGTCTTATCCATGAAAAGACTGTTTGCCAATTAGGAAAGTTCTTAGAAAACGCTGCAAATTTTACGCAAGGGTTTATTCATTTTTAAAGGTAATAGTCGAGTATGAAAGTGCAAACTATTTTTCGGAGTTAGTTTATCTATTCGAAATAGGAATCAGTCAGGGGGGAATTGTCGGCCCATTATTGTCCCTTTTGTTTGTGAACGACTCGGAAAGTGTGGCGAAAGACTTAAAATGTAGTTTAGTTAACGTTGCACACACCTTCAATCTACTGATACGCGAGAAAAAAGAGCAACTTCTTTAACAGACACTTCAGATATGTAGCGATCGTCTTGTTGATTGGTTTAAAAGTAATATATACTACAAAAACTGATGCGATTATATTCAAGACGAACAAATCTAACATTAATTCATCCAATGAAGTCCAGTTTGCAAATGGAACATTGAAGACAGTTAATTCAACTAGATTTTCAGGCTTAACTATAGATGAAAATTTTCAGTTGAACCTACATGTTGGGAATCTGAGAAAAAGGTTGAACTTTGTACTCTATACTTTGCGTGTATTGAAACCTTACACCGACCAGAACACACTAAAAACTGTGTACTTCTCGAGTTTTCAGTCCATAGTTAGATTTGGAGTAATTTTCTGGGGAAATAGAGGGGAAGCCGATGATATATTCATAGCGCAAAAACGTACTCTAAGAACAATATTAAACTTGAAACATCTAGAATCATGTAGAAAACAACATCCTTGCACTAACAGGGCTCTATTTGTATGAAACTATTGTATTTTTGTTCATATGCGAGAGTTCTATCAGCGATCTTAAAACACGAAGCGGAAAAAATTTGAATAATAACTTCCCAAAACATTGATTAATAAAGTTTGAGAAAGGATGCTTATATTCAGGAATATCAGCTTTCAACAAGTTGCCCCGAACACTAAAAACGATAAATAACGAACAGATATTCAAAAGACAGGTAAAAAATTATTACTGAATCTGAAATCATACTGCTTCTCAGAGTATTTCGAATGCAATCGTCGAAATGAATAGAATATGACGTGTAAATGATCACACACACAATTTAACATGCAATCATGTTTTGTTATCATGTGTATTTTTCATTTGTGGTTTCTTTGTATAACATGTTTCATTTTCACAGTAATCGAATTGTAATATATGAAATAAAAGGATTATTTACTCACTTATTTACTTATTATTTTCTCAGTTAAATAACCCAGTACCATTGATATCTTAAATGAAACTTATATAGTTTTCATAACTCATTGGTTTTCCACAACAAAATTCGCAGCGTTTTCCTTTACAATATATATATAATATAAAAAAACGCTGCAAATTTTATACCAGGGTTTAATATTTTTTCTATTGGTTTTTCACACCAAAATTTGCAGCTTTTCCTCTATAACTCAGAGACCACTGGTCGGAAATCATCCGGGTGAAAATTTTTAGGTTAAGTTATGGAATAGTAATCAACGTGGGGAGTTTTATGAAGATTCGGTGGTAAGTTTTCAAGAAATAATTTTTTTCCCTCCTAATCTCCAGATTTGAGCCCTTAGGGTACACCGATACTGCTGAAAAGCTTGGAGGATCAATGACAAACGATCTTTCATCAAGTTTCACGGATTTCGGTTCAGTATTCTAACAGAAAAGCCTTGGACAACGGACTACGGACGGACGGATTTTGGTTTATTATTTGGTAAAATCAAATAATGAACCTTAATGATCGACCAAAAAAAAATTACCCTTCCTGAAAATTTCATAGTTTAAATTTTGAAGTATGTAGATTTTAATGAACCAACAAAAAAAATCCGCTGTTCAGCCATTTCTCTGAAAGTACTAAATCGAAATTCGTGCAACATGTTGGAAAAATCGTGTCTGGCACGAGATTGATCCTCCAAGCTTTATAGCAGGATCGGTGTACCCTAAGGGCTCAAAATTGGGGGTTGGGGGGAAAAAACTTATTTCTCAAAAACTTACCATCGAATATTCATAAAAGTCCCAACGTTGATTACTGCTGCATACCTCAACATGAAAATTTTCACCCGGATGATTACCGACCGGTAGTCTCTGAGAAAAAAAAAACGCTGCAAATTTTGGTGTGAAAAACCAATGAAAAAAAAATTAAACCCTGGTGTAAAATTTGGAGCGTTTTTGCGCGCATGTTCTAGGGAAACAGCGTGCTATCGTTTTGTCCAAATGTCTGTAATTTTCGTTGATTGAGCCGAAAATGGTCTCAAACGACTAGGTTGGACTCGCAACTTTGAGCAAAATTTCGTTGAAATCGTACGATTACTTAATTTGAAAAAAAAAATTTTTCAAAATTTTTTTCGAAAATAATTTTTTTTTGAAACTATCGTTCATATTCGGAAAAATTACAGTTGTATTTTGAGTTTTATATTTTACAGCAGTGTACCAAATTTCAATTAGATACGGCTATTAGTTTTGGATATATTGGAAAAAAAATACGTAGAATTTCGTGGTTTTCTTCAACATATCGTTGTTTTTTCGGTATAACTCAGAAATACTGATTCAATCGTGATGAAACTCCTCAACTAGTTCGAAGATTATGAA
This sequence comes from Myrrha octodecimguttata, assembly GCA_958510865.1. Classification (NCBI taxonomy): domain Eukaryota; kingdom Metazoa; phylum Arthropoda; class Insecta; order Coleoptera; family Coccinellidae; genus Myrrha; species Myrrha octodecimguttata. Next base: position 2,234,602 of record OY294060.1, read on the forward strand.
GGACAAAATTGTGCAAAATTTCGATATGATCGTGTCATTAGAACAATCTGAAAAAAAATTCCAAATATTTTTTTTCACAATCCAATATTCTGTGATCTCCTCATCATATTATCCTCATTAAATTCTGTATGAACCTTCAAACTGTCATTTTTCGATAAAGTACTGGATTTCAATTCGATCTTATCTGTATTTTTGGAAATATTGGGAAGATAATAACGGCCGACGGTTTGGGGCTTAATGACGAAGGTCGAATTCGTGAATGGGTTAAATCCACCCAATGATTCTGCAGATATACCCATTCAAAATTTCATTTTCCCAATATTTCCAAAAATAGAGCGCGCATGTTCAAATTCGTTGCCAAGTCATCTTCATTGAACATGCGCGCAAAAGCTGCGGCCTGAGTTTCTAAGTTGTTTCTTTCGGAAGTTATTGCGTTCGGTCGGCCGTTAGGCCGTGCATCGAACTGAAATTTGGTATACTGCTGTGAAATATAAAGCTCAAGGTACGACCAAAATTTTGCCCAAATGTAATGAAGTTTCCGAGAAAAACATTTTTCTCAGAAAATTTTGAAAAAAAGTTTTTTCAAAATTCCCTGACACCACGATGCCGACAAATTTCTGCAGAAAGTTGCAAGTCATAACGCTTCAACTAAGTGCCAAGTTTCGATTCAATAGCTCCAGTAGTTCACGAAATATCAGGGAAATAACCTCAAACCTTCAAATGGCTATAACTCCGAACTTATTCGACCGATTTTGCTCATTTACGAACTGAACCTTCGCATTTTGATATGCAACCAACCCAAAATTCTCATGTTGATAGATTTCTCCGTTCGCCCGTAATCGTGCGTACGGACAGAATCGATTTTGACACCGGATTCGTCAACAGTGAGTCCAACCTAGTAGTTTGAAAATGAAAAGTACCATGGACTTGTGAAGTTCTTCATATTTCAGACTTTCCATGTTTCCTAACGTGTTAAAACAGAGACATGTTGTTCCATTTATTGCAAGAGTATAGGGCAGGAGTTTGAACCATTCTCTAACAGATGGTATCATTATATGGACTTCATGATTTACCGTTGGGATCTTCATTAGTTTCCACCATAAGATTTCACACAATTCCATTGCACATTGTCATATTGAGTATCCATGAATATCGTAATTTTCATCTTATATTATAAAATAATTATATGAAAGCATCATCAGTGTAAAAACATCTATTGAATTCCCTGAGAACTCTGCACAGTCCATAGACATGGAGACAGAGACACATAGAATTCTGTGGCTGGGGTTAATGTAGGTGCAGCTTGATTCGAGACTTTTACCAGGTGCGCATCCACAAAATAGGAAAATTTCTGAATTTTTCATCCGATTTTATGACATGCAACGTTGAATATCTGCAAAATCGGGAGAAATTTCAAGAAATAATTGAATAACTTGAAATGATTCAAGATCCTTATAATAACTCAAGAAAAACTGCATTCGTTATGCTAATGTCTTATAGTTTTATAAACCGGGAAGTCTATAACTAGGAAACCATTCAAAGTAAGATCAATTATGTTTGATAATTATAGAAAACTTCACCCCAAACTTCATATGATTCAGAATAATCATGTCAAAGATACAAAAGAAAATCTGTATTTGTTTGGGTAATTTCAACAGCGTCGAAAATTTCAACCTGACCGGAATCTGAAAAAATGGTAAATGAAAAAAGGGCCTCATTTGGAGAGAGTGGGCCTATGGGTAAACTCAATATAGGTACAACTCAAAAACTCACCCTATACACATAAATCCATAAGAGTCCACATCAGTTGAGCGCTCTCTCAAACAAATACCCCCAAACATTTGAAAAAAAACACAAAAAAAAATCATACCATTATTCCAATTCTCGACGATCTCGCTCTGCTTCTCCCAGTCGCTGATATTCACCGACCGGCCGGATCTCACTCGGGGTCGGCCCCGGAACCGTTGCATACTGAAGAGGTGCACCAGGACGAGCCACGGCGACGTCCACGACGCTGACCCTGTGCACGCGACGGAGACAGTGGCGGGGTTAAGGAATGGGGATCGTCAACCCCTGTTGCACTCATTATCTTTATGCATTACACTCTGTCTAAGCGATAATATACTGTTTCTAAAAACGGCACAGTTCCGAAGACGCACAAAGGTGAAAGTTTTCGCACAGTTTGGTTGCGGGATGTTTCGTTCTTTACTGCTCGGAATTTCAAGGATGATCTGTATGGTGCTGTTTCTTGTTGCGGTTTGAAATCTAGATATTAACTGGATGAAAGGAAACGCTCGTCAAATTCTGACAATCGAGAGTGACTCACAAAACTACGATCGTTAGTTTGAATTCGATGGTGAAGATGAAAATGAACTGAAATAGAACACCGAATGGATTCTACATTGACATTTTGAAGTGATCAAACTCCTATGCGTAGATATAAAGATTCTATGTCTTTAGTCTACAGGGTCTTTCACGAGGAACCTCACCCATATTTATACGGGAAACTACTGAACGTATTTTCATGAAATTCAGCACTTATAAGTATTTCACGATGCTGATGAAATCTAAAATATTTTCAAGGTATGAGCACCTCCGGTTTTTCCGGAAATGACGTCAACTTCCGTTTTTCAAATTAGAACACCATTTTTTTATTGCAGAAATAGATTCCTTAGAAAATTTCAATTTATTTTGATGTAACATTTTTCAGTTTTGGTTGGAAAATTCTCTCTGAGCGGGAAAATTCGAAAAAAAAATCGAAAATAGAGCTCCGCTGAAACAAGAATAACTTCGAGGTTTTTGGATGGAAAATTTTCATTTTTGGGATTTTTCAAGATGTAAGATTGATGTATCCACTTTGAAAATCGAAATCGCGATTCATGATACAGGGGGTGAAAAAATCGCTTTCAAAGTTAGGGATGACAAAATCGTGAAAAATCAATTTTTTCAAATTAGAACCCCATTTTTTTATGGCAGATATTGAATCTACGTTAAAAAATAATGTGAGTGTATGCATCACACCCTTGCCCTAAAGTGGATATTTTCTGAGTTATTCACAAAAAACTGTTTTTCGTCTTGAATTTTCAGCTATTTCTTTTCCCTTCACGCCAAAAAGATGACATTTTCAGGAACTGTTATTTGAACCATGCTGTAGATTTTTCACCCCTTCTTGAAACCGACTTCAAGTTACTATTAGGAGAACCATGGCAAACTCTCGCAGTTATAACTAGAGAAGATGCTCAAAGTTTTGACCGTTAATTTCTAGACATTTATTTATACGTCTCAGGAATGCTTCGTGCGTTGCTCTTCTTATTTCATCGGGAGGAAGAGATCTGCAAAAGTGTTTAAAAACCAAATTGAGTTTCAAAACTATGAATCTAAAAATCTAAACAAACCTGAACGCATTTCTGACTCGTTCTATGCAGTCCTCTTTATCAGTCAGGGGAGTTGGGTAGACAATATTTTTTATCCTACCCCAAACATAATAGTCTAAAGGAGTTAAATCGGGAGAACGTGGTGGCCAAAGATGTGGACCATTGTTCGCCAACCATCGATCTTCAAATAGCCTGTAGAGGATATTTGACACATTAGGCGCTTTATTTTTGGCGTTTGAAGCCCCAGGGTAGCTGAGTGTTTGTTGCACTTGAGCTACTCTCAAATCGAACGCAAATTAGTGGTTTGGTGCAATGAAAACTCACAGCACATGCGCGGTTATTTACTGTTTTGATTGATCAGCTGTGGATCTACACTACACTTGCAGACGAATATTCTAAATTGTTTCTGACTATTCTGTATTTTCATTATTATTGTACGTATTTTTTACTCCAATAGTGGAGGGATTTTTGAATTCACTAATTTTGATAAGAATGTCTGATTCTGAGGACGAGCATGTTATAAATGCTGTAAGTCCTTTGATTGTCTGAATCATTTATTAGCAATTCATTGTTTTTACTCATTTTGCAAAATTTGCCTTGATTTATAGCCAATATATATTAGATTATCTATATTAGATAATCACAGACCATCACAGACTGTAGTGGTTTGATCAACAAATGTTATTGTAAATATAAACAAATGATATGACGTAACCCAAAAGAGCTTGCTGCCCCTTGTCAGAGGTTGTTGCATGAGGGGGCAGGGGAAGGTAGTCGGAGGAGCTCAGATGCACGAAGCTCCAATCAAAAAGAACGCGTCAACGTTAGGGTTTCATGCGCTTGGGCAGCTCCGAGCTCCCCAAATCGTCAAATAGAACGCTCGTATTGAGTGAATTGTGTGGAGGCGCGCCATCTTGTTGATACCATAAGTCATTATGGTTCTGTACTAGCGGCTCAATTATTTGAGTCAATATGTCAGAATATCTATCTCCTAAGGGAGAACATTCTTTAAATAATGCAAACATGTGTAGTGTTCTATCTTACCAGTTAAAGTCCCATCATAAATGTGAACATCGAGAATTGCATTACTTTTGAAACTCCAGGTCTCTTAAAAGTTCCATTGTCTGAAGTGGTGGTTGTTCTCTTCATCCCAATAATGACTGTTATGCCTATTGAAAGAACCATTCTTTGTGAATTTAGATTCATCTGTCCAAATTATACAGTCCAAAAAGTTTTCATTCTCTTGAAATCGAATCATCATAGCTTCGCAAAACTCTGTTCTCCTGACGAAATCAGTTTCCTTCAAATGCTGTACCCTATTGAATTTATATGGGTGCATTTTATGTTTTTTCAATATTCTCCAAACACTCGATTGAGATAATCCCAGATCAATCTCGGCATCTTTGAGAGAATTTTGAGGATTCACACGAAAATATGCAAGAACTGTAATTTCGTTGTTCTCATTTCTACTACACTTTTTTCTCTGTGTGTAGTTTTCTTAACGAAAGATCCGACATTTCTCAAGTTTGTCAAGGTTCTGTTAATGGTATCTCTCGTTGGTCTGGGTCGGTCAGGAAACCTCTCAATGAACAGTCGAATCGTTCTATCTACAACTTTATTACATTCTCCATGAAGTAGAATGAGATTTAAATAATCTTCATTGGTAAAATTAGGCATAGTGATCGATTTTATAACTTAATACGAATTATCCCCAAATTAATAGTAAACACAAAATGCTACTGAATAAAGAGGAATTTGGCAGATGTAATTAATGATATCTATCATTAAAAAAAAATAATGTGAAACATGGTAAGTTTTTGCATATGGTTCATAAGGAATTATTTATTTATCACTGGAGAGAAAACCGATGGCCGATTAGTTGAAATAAAGAGGTTTCCGATACAAATTCGAATCCAAATTCGCCATCTATTTAGGAACAACCTGTAACTTTTTTCTCTTGCATATTAGGGTAGTAAAATCTAAAACATTGTTTAAGTAACAGTTCCTGAAAATGTCATCTTTTTGGCGTGAAGGGAAAAGAAATAGCTGAAAATTCAAGACGAAAAACAGTTTTTTGTGAATAACTCAGAAAATATCCACTTTAGGGCATGGGTGTGATGCATACACTAACATTATTTTTTAACGTAGATTCAATATCTGCCATAAAAAAATGGGGTTCGAATTTGAAAAAATTGATTTTTCACGATTTTGTCATCCCTAACTTTGAAAGCGATTTTTTCACCCCCTGTATCATGAATCGCGATTTCGATTTTCAAAGTGGATACATCAATTTTACATCTTGAAAAATCCCAAAAATGAAAATTTTCCATCCAAAAACCTCGAAGTTATTCTTGTTTCAGCGGAGCTCTATTTTCGATTTTTTTTTCGAATTTTCCCGCTCAGAGAGAATTTTCCAACCAAAACTGAAAAATGTTACATCAAAATAAATTGAAATTTTCTAAGGAATCTATTTCTGCAATAAAAAAATGGTGTTCTAATTTGAAAAACGGAAGTTGACGTCATTTCCGGAAAAACCGGAGGTGCTCATGCCTTGAAAATATTTTAGATTTCATCAGCATCGTGAAATACTTATAAGTGCTGAATTTCATGAAAATACGTTCAGTAGTTTCCCGTATAAATATGGGTGAGGTTCCTCGTGAAAGACCCTGTATAGTCCTATGCATCAAAAGAAGATGCATAGAATACCAAGTTCGAATCTTTCCTAGGTGAAACTCGCAAATTTTTCTGCCGCTAAGATATTGATTAGATATTTGCACCAACGTACGCAGTGTGTTCTTCGGAAAAAAAAACCTGCAGGCGAAAATCTCTTTTAGTTTGGAAATGATGAGCTCTATATTGATGGATTATCATTGGGGGCTCCATATCTTCCAAAGTATGAGAGACCGCCTTGTTTCGACTGCAGAATTTTTGTTCGGGAAAACACACTGCATAGGTTGGTGCAAATATATCAATATTTTCGCGATAGAAAACTTTGTGGTATAATCCTTTGATAAATAAATATTGTTCTATTTCTCTCTGTAAACGTTGATGGCTCTGAGGTCGCAAGCCTATAAATTCGAAGGACCTGTATAGTGACTACGCTCACTTGACCGCCCCTATTTTAGATTCTTACTTAAATATATGATGAGAATAACAATTACTTGGCAAGATCTACTGATTTTTGATATAAAATATGTATATGAGAGAAGAAATACAGAATTTATTGTTAGAAGACTTTCATGAATATAAGAACTAATTAGGAAACCTGAACAACGGTAATTACGAACCAGGCGATGTATACAACTCATTTTATTGGATAGTTAAATAGATCACCTCCATAAAATGAAGTTTATGAATTTTGAATGTATAAATAATTATAGAATTAAAAAGTTATGCTCAAATATTTCACATATATTTCATATATGTTCAAATACATATTTCGATGAAAAGTTTATATTCATTTTCATTAAGATATTAATTATTCTTTTCTATTCATGTTATCATGCGAAGGTGTCATAATAATATTATACCAGACGAATTAATCGTTTATAACGCTCGAATTATTTCCTTTAGGTGTTTTTCAGTGAGAAACTCTCGAAACTCCTGATCCGTGAACTTGATAATGAAATGATGAATATCAAGTCCCAAATACGTGTATTTGGAGACGATCGGTACTCTAATATATAATTATTAATAAAATTATAGAATTCAAAAGTTATGCTCAAATATTTCACATATATTTCATAGATGTTCACATATTTCGTTTATATTGATTTTCATTAATATATTAATTATTCTTTTCTATTCATGTTATCATGCGTGCGGAGGTGTCATAAAACTATTATACCAGACGAATTAATCGTTTATAACGCTCGAATAATTTCCTTTAGGTGTTTTTCAGTAAGAAACTCTCGAAAACTCATTTTCCGTGAACTTGCTAATGAAATGATGAATATCAAGTTTCAAATATGTGTGTTTAGAGAGGTACTCTGATATATATTTGTGACATTCTGACTAAACGGAATGAATTATCATAACTCAAATTTGTTGGAACGAATATATAATCAGAAATTCTTGAAAATATTGTTTGGTCCAACTTGAGAGAGCGAAAAGAGCTCTGTTTTGACTAGTTTCAATAAAACTTGTCGGAAACTTTCGTGAATATTTCAGATTCTATATGGCAAATTTCCCGATACCCCGGCATCTATAGGCTAAAACTGAAGTAGAGTTTCAACAATATTACAGACGAAAATATACATTTTATATTGTATTTTGAGGAAACCCTTCAGATGAGTTAGGATTGAAAATTTCAACGTATTTATGATTTCTCCTGAGATATCGATTACTGGCTACCTAGTTCATTAATGAACATTCCGGTGAATAAAAGATCAACTTTCAATCGAGAACCATGCCGATTATCAATCAAACTGTTATTCGGCTTCTTTTCTAATGAAGATGCACAAGGCTTATGGGACTTTCGAACCTTGCGTACGGAAATTCTATCTTACACATGTTCTCCTACATCGCAGATGTTATATATCTGAGCATATGTGATATAGAATATACTCGATACACTACAATAATAGAACAAATTTAAGGGTCAAAATAATATTTGAAAATTTTAGTGTTCAGATGTGAACTAAATGTAGCATCATATTTTACCCATTTTCAGAAGCATATCGCAGGATAGATCTTGAGAGCGGACGGTCTTGTCTTTCATCGAACTCAATATTTGATATTTTATGCGGATTAGGAAGTATAAAAGAACATAACTATTCCTCGGCAGTCAGTGAAAAAATGGGTTATAATGAAAAGAAAACGGAAAAGGTTATCAAAAAGACGATTTACATCAGACGAGCGAATGCTCATTCTATCCCTATTCTTCTAAATTCTTTTAGTGTGAACAGACGAGGAGCATTCTTTCGTCGTTCTATGTGCGTTCGCAACGATTCTATGTAATGTGTGAACGCTGAAAACGTGTTTTTGTTTATACTATAATATCCGCAAGAATGTTCTTGTTCTAGCTTTTGCTCTCTGTTCGTTTGGTTAAAACCCACCTTAAGATTAATAATACCTGCTTCGATGGATTTCGACAAAATAATGAATGAGCATTGTTCAACTTTCGACTCCGATGTTTCCTTTCAATGTGAAAACTATTCCCTTAATGAATTAGAAGGTCGTATTCAAAAAAAAATATTACTTAAATAGACGGTCGTAACTTCCAGCAGATTTTAATGATAAACAAATGGATTCCGTTCTTCTGGGGATATCACCCAAGTTCCATGTACCACAGTTATTGATATATTCACTTTTCTAGGCGAAATGAGAATTTCTACATTATATTGAGGATCCGGTTTTGCCAATCATCAAGCCGTTCGGAATGTAAATCGGTTCGATGTATCAAACGCCATAAATAATAAGATAATTTATGCATTCAACAATCGAGAGTGAGAATAAAATATCAGATACAAAATTTGAAAAAATTAGTATAGCATGATTTCCAAAGCAAAAATCACATCGTTCGAGGTGTGAATGCTGTCGGTCACATTTCATCCAGAAATAGCAGCTTAAGATGACGTAAGCAATATGAATACATTTTCTTCGAATTCACAGTTAGTCTCGTTTCAATGTAAGCTTATGTGTATTTAATGTTGATTGCCAATTCTACGTCCACGCCATGAAGCAAGGAAATTATTGATTTGTTGGATTACACAGCAGCAAATCCTTGCTGTATAAACGTACGTGCCATAATATGTCTAGAACCTTTCTCGTAGTATAATAATTCAATGGATAAATTTCAAAAATCTTCACGAATGAGTCCGTGCATCTTGCTAGACAAAGATAAAATAATTTTATTGTCAACAATGAGATTAATGGCAGGTCTCTAAAATATTCCTTCCGGAAAATACGTGTGTTGATTTGCAAAGGTACAGACCCTATATAAAAGCAGAAAATAAACATAAATAGGTAAACTTTGGTACCAAGGGGGGCACTATACAGTGCGCGTCATAATTATGGAACAAATTAATTTTCTCAAAAGAAAAACATTTGGCAACAAAATCCTGAATTTTTTTTTTCACTTTTACCAAATTTTTATGCATTTTTGAAGAATTTTTGTTACACCCTGTGCAATCCCCATCAACCCTCTAAATTTTTGAACAGGTAAAGTGGGTGTTGTGGTACTTTTTTGGCAAGGTCTTCGTATCTTCTTTACAGGCGTGCAGAAATTTTCAAGAAAAAACTTTTTTTTTTAAATTAGTTACTTCAAAGAGGTTTTCAGTATGTGCACTCTGTCATGGCTGATTTACTTTGAGACGATGGTACCTGATGAAATTTGTCACCGAATGAAAGTCAACCATTAATTACAGTTTTGTTCATACACAACTTTCAACCCCTACGAGCCCTTTAATGGAGAAAAAAAATCGATTGACATTGGAAATTTATTTCGGCATTGAAGTACCACCCGGAGAATCACTGATTAAAAAAAAAAAATTTGTTCTTGAAAATTTGTGTACGCCTGTAAAGAAGATACAAAGACCTTGCCAAAAAAGTACCACATGACCTACTTCCCCTATTCAAAAAATTTAGAGGGTTGATGGGGATGGCACAGGGTGCAACAAAAATCCTTCAAAAATGCATATAAATTTGGTAAAAGTGAAACAAAAATGGAACCTGTTTCAGGATTTTGTTGCCAAATATTTTTCTTCTGAGAAAATTAATTTTTTCCATAATTTCCACGCGCACTGAAGTATACGGATGCTTCCAATCGATTTGTGTCAACCATGTGGGCGTAATGACAGCCACCCTTTAAATCTTACAAGGGAAGGGGGTGTTGAAGGACCCAATATTTTGAAGGGAATTCGATAGCTTCTTCAATAAGGTCTTACACTTGACCTTTTTGTTAGATTTATTATTCTGTAAAAGCGAGGAGAATAGCTGGGGAAAATTACAACAAATTCACAAATATTGTGGATTGTGGAAAAGTATTTATCATGACGACATCTGAATGTTCTGTTTTTTCAACACATGGGATTCAATGATATTATAGAAAATTGTGTTGTTGGACCTATAAGAAAAATCAATGATGTCAACATAAAATATTAAGTGTATGGAAAGACAATTGAATAACCTTTGAAACAAGGTGTCAATCAACTCCTCTTCGCATTAAAGATTCAAGGGGTTGCTGCCATCACGGCACAGGGTTTATACAGATTGATTGGAACCAACCGTATAGAATGTCCCCCTACATACCGAAGTTTACCTATTTTTGCATATTTTCTGATTTTTCATGGGAGCCGTGATATGAGCACTGTATGTGTGACAAAGGTTCCGCCATCCTTGTAGCTCAACGTTGTTTTGTCTTTCACACAAAGAAGTGAAGTCAAAATCATCTACGCGCTGGCTGGCCGTTTTTTTGCTATGGTGACTTCAAAATTGAGCATTCTTACTGGCAAAAAGAATCATTTGGGAAAAAAATGGTAACTAATAAATCCATTGCCTCCAAATTTTTTTTGTTCGAGTTTTCGCTTGGACTTTCATTTGATTCCAAGATTTCAATACCCAAAATAATACCGGGCTGCATAAGTCCATAAGGGTCATCACTAAAACTGATGACGCGTTAGTTTTCACTGAAACGTCATCGACTACTGAATAATGAATTGATAAGAAAGGATATATTAAATTTGGATCAACCTGTCAATGGCGGCATCATTTATATGAAGTGACAATAAGAAGATGAAAAACCTAGAAACACACTGACGTTCGAATTGCGAAATGGCGACTGGGAAATTTTCATGAATATGAAAATTTTCCCAAAAAATTTTTTTTTCGAATTTTTCCATGGAAAATTCTTCTTATTGACGCTGTTCATCTTCCAACCAAGTTTCATTTCGCTCAGATAAATATTTTCCGAGTTATTGAAAAATCAAAATTTCAAATGGGTGCAACACAAAAACCATTCGGCAGATTTGGCCCATTAACGGACTAAACCGAGATATTCAGGATTAAAACCTAACCTGAAAATTTCAAGACTGAGGGTCCTTCCCTTCAAAAGTTAGAGCACATACGGACGGATGGACAGAATTTGATTTGACCACGGATTCTTCTTCCGAGAGTTCACCCCAATCGTTTGAGACCATTTTGGGCCAAAAATTCGAAAATTACAGATATCGTGACGAATTGATAACGCGCTGTTCTCTAGAACAAGCGCGTAATAAATGGGCTCTTAAGGTAGAATGAAGAGAGCAGAAACCTCAATATAATCGAATTTAAGAAAATCTTGTTTTCCTATTTTACGACTAGAATAATAACGAACCGAACAACACTAACAAACCATTATGGAATCCTCATAAGAAACTCATTACCACCAAACATTTATTTCCCTGAATAATTTAGCATTGTCTATATCATCTATCCTACAAGGTCCACCTGAAAGTGACCGTGAATAATAGCAAACCGCAACGAGAAACACCTCTCAACTAACCGTAATCACTACCACAACGACCGGTCATCAGGTCCTACCTTCTCTATACTCTCCAACGAAAAAAAAATAGCGAACACGATCCAATCGACGCACCTTCACTACCGACCAACTTTAAAACAGTAACTCGCGTTGGGAAAACTACACGAGGAGTCAAAATTGCTTGCGATGCGTCTTGGACTGCATCCAAACCCTCGGATCCGTTCACACCGAAAGTGAATAGGCAGGTCACGTGCCCCTGGACACTTCCTCTCGTAGCCGTCACACAGACCGGATTCTTCCTGTGCGTATTTTCGAAGAACTTCGAACAGTTATCGTCCCCGCGTAAACGTCGACTCTAATCGGAGGTATCAGACCAAATATAAAAGATAGGATATTATTATTTGATCAGTGTTGTCACGTGAGAACTTCTGTGGAAATGGTACTTGAGCAACTACAAGTATGAATATGGAATAAGTGAACGTGATAATGGCTAGAAATTTGTTTAATGTTGTGTTAATTGGCCACCATTCTTTTCATACTGCATTGTTATCGCAAAAGTTTGCTCTCAACGTTTTAATGAAACAATGAGATTGATTTGGTACGGAGATGTTGATGAAAATTCAAAGCAGGCTTTTAGATACATAGTTTGTTCGCCGTTTCTTATTCAAGGTGTCAAATTCAAAATGAAACAAAGGTTTTTTCTAGTAGAAACCGAGGTAGAAACATCAAGATTTTGGGAAATCGTTGGTACCGTCAGTTCCGTTTTAGATAGGGACATTTTCTCAAATGAAAATCATTTCATCCCTTTACGCGGCAACTCTACGTCTATAAATTTGAATAGGAATGATTGGTCATGCGAAATGTTACTGAAAAGGTATTTTCCTTCTGAATTTGACAATTCTTTCAGAGGTGCATTCAAAGGCACAATGCAGGGGCGGAAAATTTGTTCAGAAAAATTGGGATAAAAGTTTTGAATAATTGCTTGAATTGAGCCCTGCCAACTTCCATGTTATGGTATAAATTTTTCTCGAACTTCTAACTCGCATTTTGCAGTATAACGAGAGTTATTCGGCTACATGCATCGATTATTTCAGAGGTGCATTCTTTGCCAAGAACAGAACGTCTGTTTGGATTATGTAGGAGATTCCCGGAATAAGATTCGAATTAAAATTAATATAAATGATAGTATCAGCTTATGCAGTGGTCATTAAAATAGCAATTTAACAACAAAAAAAACTGACGATGATGATTTTTAAGATTTCTGAATAAAATATATAATTAAAACACTGCAAATTTCACACAAGGGTTTATTATTTTCTTAGTTAAATAACCCAATATACCGTTGATATCTTAAACAACTTGGAACCGAATGCGATGATTCATTTTCGATATTATTGGAAATTTGCAGCGTTTTTCTTCATATTTCAGGAACCACTGGTCGGAAATCATCCGGGTAAAAATTTTTAGGTTAAGTTATGCAACAGTAATCAACGTTCAGAGTTTCATGAAAATTCAGTGATAAGTTTTCAAGAAATATTTTTTTCCCTCAACCCCCTATTTAGACCTCTTAGGGTACACCGATCCTGCTGAAAAGCTTGGAGGATCAACCCCGAGTGACACACGATTTTTCTACCAACTTTCAAGGATTTCCGTTCAGTACTTCCAGAGAAAAGCCCCGGACAACGGACGGCGGACGGACGGATTTTTTTTATTCGTTCATTCAAATCTACATACTTCGAAACGTAAACTCTGAAATTTTCAAGGGGGGTTAAATTTTTTTTTTCGTTGGTCGATCACTAAGGTTTATTATTTGATTTTATCAAATAATAATTATTTGATTTTATCAAATAATATTTGATTTTATCAAATAATAAACCAAAATGACAATGCATGATTTTCTTCGCTAATATTGAAAACATATTCAATAGTATAGAAACAGGACACAGTATTGTTGAATCATGTTTTCATCGCAACATAATATGCACAATCGAAAATCATATGCGTTTTCGAGAATCCCCGCATATTGTTTCGACGTTTTTGTTCTAAACTCCCATAGGCGAATTTGAGAAATTTTTTTCCGCAAGTTACGAAAAAGTTATTCCTTTACGACCAGCTGAATTAATCAATGAGTTCAACAAATATTCCACCTTGATCAGAGCTAATCATCCAAACAACCAAAACATCTACACCGAAGAAGCTGCGTCCAAGGAGAATGGTTATAGCTGCTTCACATTTTTTACTGATCGTTAGACTATTGTACCTTGGATAAACCGCAGAATAGGAATCTAGATACTTGTCACCCTTCAGATGGAATACTGCAGTATTACTTCGTACAGCGCGCCATCTTTCAGGAGCATCTTGCGAATCCTACCTTCGAGTGCAGAATACCTGGTTCGATGTGCATGACGTTCATTCTTTCATCGTATCAGGTCGATGCATCTGCGGTTTCACAGTTAAACAACGTCCGTCACGACTTTGGAAACACTCGGTTCATGTGGTTTTTCCATAAGACGATGACGTCCAACACCTGACAAAGATAGGAATTGGTTCGTAGACAAAAGAGAGCTCCAGAAACCAATTCCAATCTCTGTCAGATGTTGGACGTTATCGTTTTGTGGGACACCCAATAAACCGAGTGTTTCCAAAGTAATGACGGACGTTGTAAAACTGCAAAATCGCAGATGTGGCGACCTGATACGACAAAAGGATGAACGTCATGCACATCGATCAAGGTATTTTGCACTCGAAGGTAGGATTCGCAAGATGACGCGCTGTACGAAGTTATTGGCGAATGAAGATAAGCGCTACTCCCTCTGGTGGCTATCAGAGTAACCCGAGGTACAGACATTATCATTGACAAGTTAAAAGAAATTTTAAGAAAATGAGAAAGTTTATGCATTTTTCTTGGCGTTTGTGTGATTTTACAAGTGTTTCTACTGAGAAAAAGCAAACTCAAATGTCCCTTCCCATAGATTTCCACAGCCCGGTGAAAAATTTCGAGTTTGGGTGATAGAAACTTCCTTTAACAAGGCGGGCCTGAAAGTGTTGAAGAATCGATAAAAACCTTGGCAACTTGTAACTCGAAATTGGTAAACCAGCAAAGAAGATTTATGAGAGTCTGTTAACTGCATTTTACCGATTATGATCATTATTATTGAGGTAAGCACGAATTGCTCGTGAAATATTAGATCACATTCGTTAAGACAATTTTTTTCCAGGCCCCTAATCCAAGCAGAGAAGGTTACTTAAGATGAATACTATGCTTTCCAGAAATCCGCCTGTTGAACTGATCATTAAGGAACAACCTTAATGTTTTAGTAATAGAACTGACCAATCGAAACAAAAGAGTCTCAGCAAGGAAATATCTGGTGATGAATACTTTTCGCTCAAAGTGCTTCTGCCGATGAAATCAAAGTTGTACAAGGCTTATTTATTACAGCTTTTTCAAGACCAATCATATGAGTGTTGAAAGAATTTATTTGTCAATCCATAATGAATAAGGCTCACGGTACAAGTAGCATTACTTTTATGTGAATGTATTATTTTTATTCACAATATATCGCGTAAATTTAGTCCTTCCTTATATGAATAGTGAAGTTATGAGTATTTGTCTATTATTCCATAAAGTATCTTTTACGATACTATCTGTTTTTCAACATTTTGAGCAGTAGATCTGAGGGTGCATTTGATCAATAATCCGGTTGGGAAGGTATTAAGTTTATTATTTTTGCAAATAACATGCAACATAATATCACTTCTATGGGAAGGGACATTTAAATTTGCTCTTTCTCAGTAGAAACACTTGTAAAATCACACAAACCCCAAGAAAACATCATAAACTTTCTCATTTTCTTGATATTTCTTTTAACTTGTCAATGATAATGTCTGTACCTCGGGTTACTCTGATAGCCACCAGAGGGAGTAGCGCTTATCTTCATTCGCCAATACTGCAGAATTCCATCTGAAAGGTGACAAGTATCTAGATTCCCTACTCAGCGACTGACGATCAGTACTAACCGTGAAACAGCTGTAGTCATTCTCCTTGGGTTCGCTTCTTCGGTGTAGATGTTTTAGTTGATTGGATGATTGGCTCTGATCAAGGTGGAATATTTTTTGATTTATCGACAGATATTCGTATTTGTGATTATGTAAGTTTAATATTACTGGAGCTTACTTTTCTCCAGAAACCAATCGCTATCTTTGAAAAAAATTATATTAGCTTTCAATAGAGAAATTAGATCAACGGTTTATTAGACAGTTGAAAAACTTACTAAGATCTATTCTTTTGGGTATCGATTTAAGCTTATTTTGGGAGGATTTTGTATCATTTTGTAGGCTATTGAATTCGAAAGATATTATGTAAAGGTATCACAGAAAAATCTGTATTTTTAATGATTGTATTTCATAGGCTTCATAGGGTTTTCACTTCCCACATCTGAGACAGAACTATTGAAGATTAAATTGATTTTTTTTATGGAAAAGGCCCCGTACGTATTGAAGGATTAATAAGCGTTCAAACAAGAAAATCTGCAGAATTATTTTGATTCGATTTTGTCAAAGAAAAATCTTGTCTGACGTAGGAGTCAGATTTGTACTCTGAAACGTTACAGTTCGCTTTGTTGATCGTTTGCATTGTTCCGGTATTGATCATTAAGCACCTTTTTTCGTATGAACTGCCCTTGACAAATAGTTTAATCATGCAATTCGCAAGGGCGTTTTCATTGAAAAAATATTTGGGTGGAATCCCAGAAAAACCTACAAAATGAATATATTCTGTCCTGAAAGATCGGATTTGTTATGTACTTTTCCCTGGAATATTTCATAAACCAAGTTCTTATTCGAATATCTGGTTGGTACTGGATTTCGATGCGATCGGGACCGTAGTTATGGAAATATCGGAAGAAAGAAATTGAATGGGTTTATTCAATCCCTTTATGAATTCGAATGCTCCTTCCAAAAACAATCAACTACTCTATATTTTCAGAGTAGGCTTGGGGCTTAGTTACGAAGTGGTTGAAATAAGCGCAACTCTTCCGTTACTACACCCAATCGACTATTTATTTCTCTAACATTTCCAAAAATATTCTGATCGAAGTGAAATCAAGTACTCGGTTGCAAAATGACGGCGAGAAGTATCTCCCGGAAAAATCATTTCGATCGTGAGTATAGCCCACAAAATTATACGGAAGCTGTCTAGACGGATGGATGGTCCACATCTCTCTCTGCCCACAAATTTTAGCAAGCCCCGAAAGCTCTTGTATCGAAGTGCTCTTCTTAAATTTTCGAAAGATAACTTCTCTTCAGAATCATTTTGAATACTTAATAATCATTATCTATTACCGGTAAGAAAATCAAATAGATATTTAAAAACATAAACTCCACACCAGCCAAGAATCATTTCATCTAGGGAAAACTGTATTTATCCATATGATTTGAAGGATTTTGATGAAAAATACTAAACTATTGGAAAATTCGATAAGAACCAATTGCCAAATGTATTTCCGAATAGGCTGAGAAATATTCAAATTTGAAGTGGACATTGCTGATGAATTTATGTGCTGTTCGAAAATTTCATAAATGTTGAATTGAATTTGAATGAATACGTACAGAGTGAACAAGGGAAGCCCCTCGAAAAACTTCTTCGAAAACTGAAATCTTCGATGATTTAACGAAATATTGGAAGGAATCGATACACATCAACTTCACTTCACGCGTATTCAACGAGAACTAAATTTTCTGAAACGATTCTGAATGCTTTGATGACTTCTGGAAGAAGAACAATTTTCTCTCTCTCCAAGATTCACGGGATATTCCCAGACTTCAGCGAATTATGTGGTATAATTACTGAGTTTAGGGATATTAGAACCAATTCAGATTTTATTACATATCTTTTTTTAATCTGCATGAAGACTACCCCTGAACCGAGTCAGATATAAAGTCGGAAATAACTTCCCGGAAGTCTTCTTCCGTTTCATGAACACCGCTGGATTAACTAAATGCTTAATTGATAATGAAGATTCTCTAATCACTTTGATTATATTTATTTTTCATTCGATTATGTCTGGCGGAAAAAGTCCCGTCTTCGAACTATCTGAGCTAATTTAGATATTTGGATCACATGACATAACTTACCAAACATCTTACTAAAATCGGTGTACACCGAATCAAGTTGAATTCGCCGCTATAAATAGTTCAAAACATCCTCACAATCGAGAATTGAGTTGGTAATAACTAATACGAGATGAAAAAATCTAGTAAAGCACTGACGTGAAGTCAGCAACTTTTACGCGCTTGTTCACATTGAGAAATGGTGAAATTTCAATGAAATATAAAAATTTAAAAAAAAAATGTTTTTCGAATTTTTGCATGAATAATTCTTTTCATTGACACTGTTCATCTTCCAACGAAGTTTCATTTCGATCAGATAAATATTTTTCGATTATTATCAAATGGCTGTAGCACAAAAACCATTCGTCAGATTTGGCCCATTAACGAACTCGATCGAGATATTCAGGATCTTAACCTAATCTGAAAATTTCAAGACTCTAGGTCTTTTCTTTCGAGAGTTATAGCGCACACGGTCGGCCGAACGGACAAAATCAATTTTTACCACGGATTCTTCATCAGTGAGTCCAACCTAGTCGTTTGAGACCAATTTGGACTCAAAATTCGAAAATTACAGACATCGTGACGAAATGATAACGCGCTGTTCCCCAGAACAAGCGCGTAAAAAGTAACTTGTCAATTCCCAGTAGAAAGTGATATGACAAAGGCTGATTTGTGGTTTGTTGGTGAATTTGTCAGAACTGTTGATGATGATGCCATTAGTACAATGAAGAAGGTGACATTCTTGACAAAATTGTAGGGAAGCACTGTCTTGACGTTGCTTTTATGCATGTTGAAATATAATTTTGCACGAAATTTCGCATGTATCTCAAAAACTTCAATCGGATCTGTATTTTCAGAAATATCGTCAGGAGAATTTTTCGGCGGATTCCACCCATTCACGAATAAGACCTTTGAAACTAAGCCCCGAACATTTTTCAACAAAAAATATTCAGTGCCCTAGTCGTTTCTATATCGTACCTATATCATTGTTTTGGTATTTTAACGGTCGATCTAACGCTGATAGTGAACATCATCACTTCATAAAGTAAAAACCTGACGAAAGGATATTTTGTATAGCAGCATTGGAGCTTGATTATAATGGTCAAATTTATGAGGGGGTAGAATCCACCTATAATCAACTATACGTCCCGTAACCTTTCAGTATCCCTTCCGTATGATTTATGTGAAAAT
Organism: Myrrha octodecimguttata; assembly: GCA_958510865.1. NCBI lineage: Eukaryota > Metazoa > Arthropoda > Insecta > Coleoptera > Coccinellidae > Myrrha > Myrrha octodecimguttata. The sequence continues at coordinate 2,253,736 of OY294060.1, forward strand.
TTGGATTGCAAAAATATCATGTTTACGGAAATGTTTGAAAATACGAAAGAAATTGAAAAACAAAATTATTGTCTCTGGAATTGATTGACCACCGAAATACCATTTTATGATTCAAATTTTTCTTTCACAATAAACATTTCGATTTAAGAGTAATCTACTTAATTTTCAACAACCAATATGATCTCATGCACCCAATGCTTGGAGAGCTACTGGCAAGGTGACAAGCTTCCTTCGATCGCGTATCATGAACTTAAAGCTAAAGCAACGGATTCGGTCAAACTAACTTGGGGAGACGTAAAATTAGGGACTTGTATGCACTTTTTCCGATTCTTATTCAGATGAGCCATCCAGGTTTGCATTACGACCAACACAACTTTACTTACTCCACAACTCCACAAACAGACGCGATCGCGGTGGCGATCAGGAAACGGTAGCGATCTCGATCATTTTCATGCATAGTCATGTGTTCGAGTTGATCGAGATCGCCACCGTGTCATGTAAAATTTGAAATGTTTCTTCCATGCTAAATCAGCTTTTACTGCATTAGATTTTCCCCCCAAAACCACAGTAGAACCAGCTTACTTCGATCTATTCATTCTAGGAAAGCAATAGATAACTATATAGCATAAATAAGCATAAAGCTGACAATATGGGAGTAATTAATGAAGATTATGAATAAGTTTAATCAATGTTTTCCTGATATACATTATTATCGGCTGTAATGAATTTTTTGTCAGAACAATAAAATCAAAGATAATATAATAGGTATGCAAACAGAAGTATGTTATCATTCAAGGACTCTTATAAGCTTTCTAGTCTGCATACATTTTTATCAATATTATCTTTGCATCCATATTCATCTGGAATAGAGATGAAATTTGATGATTTCTCTTTTAGTGCAGAAGGCACGAAAAATGTCACAATGATGTATTTTTTCATTATTCGCCCTGACAAAGTCAGCAATGATTTACTTTGCATTCTATCGGGTGTTTCTGAGGTTATCAAACTGTTTCTCAAAAAATGCTAGCAAATTCTTGGAACGTAGTTATCTTTTCGATATGCATGATAGTTTTCAAGCGATTTTTCGATGATTTTTTGGTTAATTTCGTGGTCTCATGAATTAATTGAACAATGCAGTAAATGTTCGCGAATTCATTTTTCCATAATATATATATTAATATATATTCCACATTCAAACGCCATCAAAATTCGCTTTATATCTCAAGGTCAGGCCGCTGGACCCGGTCTACATGCTTGAACGTTGCCCATAGGCGCGTAAAATATTAGAATTCGGAGAAATTTCGACGTTTATAGGAGAAAACGAGCTCCTGCAGGCTTCAGTCATTCTTTTTTGAAATGTACTTAATTCTTTAGCGAGAATACGCATTGTTAGTTATTTCTCCATTTTTCACTCCATTTCAGTTTTTATTTTCCCGAAAATTCTTGAATATAAAAAAGTGGCAACATTGCGCATTCCTACAATTTTTTTCAACAATTCAAACCAAGAAATGTTTTTGAAAAAAACGAACTCTGCCCTCCAGAAGTCACCCAGTTATATTCGAGGTATTAATTGCTTCAAACATGTCTGACATGTCTTTCATTCCAATAATCGTCAAACAAAATATTTGAAGTAATCAAGTTGTGCCAATTTTCAGTGGAATTTATTTTTGGTCAAATATTGCACATTGGTTAATTACCTCAAAAGGTATATCTGAAATTGAAACTGTTATATACAGTTGGGGTTGCCAATCCTACTTTATAATAACGTTTTCTTCTTTATTTTCGGAAATTGAACTTCCTACTTTTGAATACAAATAAATTATATGAAAAAACTTTATTCCCAACTTCTACTGTGATGCGCGAAACAAAACGCTTATGAGTACTTTGGTTATGAATCAAATGAGATGAAAAAAAGTTGAGAAGTCACCATTCGGAACATTCAATCATTTTTCAGAGCCTGAATTATATGAAAAAAAAAACTAGAAAAGCACAGAAGTGAGGTCAGCCACAGAAATACAGATTAGATTCGAAATACAGTACTTTATGGAAAAGTGACAGCTCGGAGGTTCACACAGAATTTCATGAGGATAATATGATCAGAAGATCGCAGAATATTCAATATTTGGCAAAAAAATTCATTTTTTTTAATGCCCCTAAACACGATAATTACGAAGTTTTACACAGAATTGTTCATTAGCATTTTCGAACTAACTGCCAAGTTTCATCATGATTAAATCAGTATAATTCGAGTCATTCCAGAGAAAACAACAATGTCGTGAAAAAAACCCGAAATTTGACAAATTTTTTCACAATATCTCCGAAAATTATTATCGTATCGAACTGAAATTGAGTACTCTGCTGTGAAATATGAATCTCAAAGAATGACCAAATGTAATAGGTAGTTTTAGAAAAAAATTTTGAAACAATTTTTTTTCAATTCACCGACAGCACGATCTTGACAAAATTTCGCGAAAAGTCGTAAATCCTTATGCCCTAACTAGTTGCCAAGTTTTAATCCAATCGCTTCAGTAGTTCTCGAAATATCAGGGAAATAATCATAAAACTTCAAATGGCTTCAACTCCGAAACCGTTCGACCGTTTTTGCCCATTAGCGAGCCCAGTTGTTTGAAATAGCGAAAGCATGTTTCGATTTCATCAGAGATAACTGGCTCTCAATATTTCCTAACAAGTCTTAGAAAAATTATGTGAATTTGAACATTTCGAAATGGTTATAAGTGTTATTACAAAGTCCCCATCACAAGACAGATAACTTATTATTGGACGATTTATATTTCGGAAAAATAAGACTTAAATCTGAAGGACAATGAATTATCAGAGGAAAGAACAGTTGTCAAAAGGCAATATATACTTCAAAATGTATGGCTTATGAATCTCAAGTTGCGGGAAGACAGAAATATACCGTCAATAATTCTAATCAAAAACGAGTTATTTTTTATTTGAATTTTGATTATCGAACAAGCTTTGAATCATTCGGAGATAGCAAAATATTATTATCATGTTCTGAAAAGATTAAATTCGAGAAACCTTTTTTTTTCAATTACTCTATTTTTGTCCTTCTCAAACCATTTTATACGTCTTTCTGGCAAAAATTGGCAATCCTATATACATGTGTATGAAGAAAAGCTTGCAACATATCGGAGAATAAAATCTGCAAGATGTTCTTCATTTAAAATGGAACAAAAACTCGATAAATTTTCTGGTATTCTCTTATAGTTTAGTTCACCAGATTTTCGTTTGGAATCCGGAAGATTCATACAAATTTCAATTCACAATATGTGGAAGGCTACCCTTTATATCATAGGTCAATTTCATACAATTTTAGAGAGTAATCAATGTACAATATATGAAGATATGAATAAAGTATTACTCATTTTCTATGTAGAAACTGAAAAAGTGATAAAAATCCAGGTGGTCATTCAAAATAAAATGTTGGAAAAATCCAGAAAAAATCCGCGCCATTGTTACATAACCCTGTATAACACCACAATTCGAGGATGGGTCAAGTAGTTCCAGAGTTCAGCGTTCCAGATAAAAAAAATCACTAGTTTTGCTTCATATGATAGTATATACGATTAGTTCCAGCATTTTGAAAGTTAACATTTTTACGTTCACAGAGCCTTATTTTCAAAGGAATTATGAATATGGTTCTTTGAAGGTTTATATATGAATAAAATTATACAGGATGTCCGGATTTTATATTCAAATTTTTCGTGGGTGATTTTTGAGATCCAAATATAAAGAAAACTCCCCATCAACTTAGGTCCTAATATGTACCCCACGCTGGCGCTAGAGCCTCTCCAACAAGACCTCATAAAGCTCATAAAATTGCGATAGCTTTGTCAAATTTGAGCGGATTCAAATGCATGCACATTCAGATTAACTGAATTGACCGGTGATTGACTGAATCTCATCAATAGCGGAGATAATACGTTCATAAAATTAATTTTAATTTTGAGGTGATCTTATTGAAATTTTGCTCAGAGAAATACAATTCTCGAAAGTTTATGAACACAGACTGTGTTTCATTGGTGATTTAAAAGTTACGCTTATTATGTTTTTTCCGAAATACCTTTTCTGTTTAAAAGGGTTGGAGGAGTTCATTTCTCTGGTCAAAATTTCAATAAGATCAGATATTTCAAAATAAGAAGTACTTTTATGAAAGTATCTCCGCCACTGGTGTTCAGTCAATTTTTTCATCACCAGTACACCCAGTTCCTTCAAAAACCTTCATGTACTGAATTCCATTTAAATCCGCCGACTTTTGAGAAGAGCTGTCGGAAATTTATGGGACTTTGTAGGTCATTTGGAGAAGGCTCCCCATATTTTGATGTTGAGAATCACCTCCCAAAATATACTAACGAACGTTGAATACGGGCACCCAGTAGAAGTAAACAACTATCAAAATTCTAGATCATCCCAAAAAATCATTGCTTTGTCGGGTACATCAATTTCCACGAAGTAACTGGCATCTTCGATTGCACCCGAAAAAAAACTTAAATCTTAGGAGACCTGAACAAAAATTCAAAATACCGTTCGTTGAAAAGGGAAAATAATACCTCACATCGAGAACCGTTACTTTCGTCCCACATCCAACATGATAAGAATTTCCATTTTTACAACCAAAAAGTCCTTCGCCATTGCAACGATCGCGTCCTCGATTCCTTCCTCGACCTCAAAACCAACAACAGTTCGAAAAAATGTCCCGCACGACTCACCGTCACCTTCACAAACTATCGACCGCCTCGTCTAGCGTTAATTCATTTACGCTATCAAAAACAACGAAAATTCGCCCAGAACGAAAACACAACGTTCATTCCACGCGAAGTTTGGCAGAAACTGAGCTCGGGACTGCCGAATATCGCACGGTAAAAGTTATGCGCGGTCAAATAATTTTTATCGAGGTGAATAATGGAGCAATGATGGAATTAACGAAACGTCTTGGTCGGTAATATATTAATTCAGGATTACCGCTATTATTGAATATATCATGGACTAAATCCACAGTTCTTCCGTATCGTGAACAAACCGCATAGTATATTCCATTTATATGCAATTTATTGTTGATGGAAATAGATATTTCATGAACTACGGGGGTGGTACGTGCCTTGAGCTGAAAAACCATCAACTATTTTTCTAGGAAACAGTGAAAATTTCAACTGCGTCGATATTGATAAAATATTTTCAAAATCGCCTGTAAGTCCTTCAGTGTGTGTACAACTTTAGGCGCATAATTCTTTCATAATTTCATAAAGTCGCGGGCTATCCCGGAGGTCGGTCCGGTAACCCAATACGTTATTAAATATGATGATAGTTATTATTATTTGTAATTTCTTTGAAATCGTTCTGTTGGTAAATTTTGAAAAACAAAATTTAAAATTTTTTTGAGCAATTTTTTCCGAAAAATATTCATCATATGGGAAAAAATTTGCTCAGATCTTGAATCTTATATTTAACAGCAGTGTACCTGATTTCAGTTGCATACAATAATAGTTTTTGAAGATATTGAAAAAAATTATATCAAAGTTCGAGTTTCCTTCCTCAGTATCGTTGCTTTTTCGGAATAACTCACATAATACTTATTCAATCTAGATAAACCTTGGTTTTAATATGCTGATGAACAACTTTGCACAAATTTCGTAATAATCGTGTCATTAGAACAATTTGAAAAAACATTTCGATTTTTCGACATATTCAATATACTGTGTACTTCTGATCATATTATCCTCACAAAACTCTGAATGAACCGTCAAGCTGTCATCTTCCGATCAATTACTAAATCTCAATTCGATCTCATCTATATTTTAGGAAATATTGGGAATATAAAATTTTGAATGGGCATAATCCATTGGGAGAATTTTACCTACCCATTTACGAATTCAGCCATCGTGTTAAGGTCCAAAGCCCCTCTACGAATATCGAGAGAAACATAAGGAAACAAACAGAACAAGTGGCGAATGGAATAGAACAGTACATGTAAGACGTTGTGGAGGTTTAGAGCGATGCCATCCAGGAGGTTCACATGGATGCTTTTTAAAATCAAAATATTTTGATTTACATAGATGTCTACAGCGCGATCTACAAGGATGCTAGCATGTGATTGGTACGTTCAAGGCCAAGTTGCGATTTCCTTCAAAAGCAACTCGAAGAGAATAATAGCATGATGTGTTTCCTGGAAAATTCGAGGTAATGGCAGTTTCAAACTGAATATAAATACATTATTGCATATAATTCGGCTATACATCAAGATACAGATATCACTGAATGGCTTAATAGGAATGTAATGGAACCTCTTCGGTGAATTTTCAAGAAAGGGATAGTCGATAGTTCTCGAGGCCTATATTGTGCACTTTGAATGTTCACTAACCTGTAAATGCTCACAATTTACACACAATGAGTCTTTACTCACAAAATTACTATTATGCAATGAAATACCTCACCAATGTGAGTAATAACTCAAAACTTGGCTATCTTGCACCATTTCTAGCCCCACAGAGCATCGCAGGTAACCTCCTTGTTATGTGCTGTCGACATCGGCCTCGACTTAACTCGTAGCATCGATCTAGACTTAACTAGTGAAACATCGACCTCGACCGAGATCCACTTGTTATGTTCATACCCTTAGAAACTCGATATTCGTAGAGTCGGTTTGGGGCTTAATTACGAAGGTCGATTTCGTGAATGGTGAAAATCCGCCCAATGATTCCGCAGATATACCCATTCAGAATTTTATATTCCCAATATTTCCAAAAGTACAGTTTGGATCGAATTGAAATACAGTATTCGATTGAAGAATGGGGGTTTTTCCTTTAAAAGAAAATGCAGTAATTTTCATGAAAAACCTTTAGAACATCAAACATATAATTTCAATATTATATTTTTAAAAAAATGTTTGATCACCTAAAACTGAAAAATAAAAATGGGGATTTGAATTTCAAGGGATTTGTCTTGAGTGCACGATATGGCAACGTCCAATTCAGCTTTCTCTGAAAGAAAAGGACGTCACGTGTGTTACTTTGCTTAGGAAAACAGAGATAGCTATACTTCGATCTGGTTAGAGTAGAAGACAACGACCAATGAATAGAAAGAGAAGAGCACAGACTGTCATATTACTGACAATTCGCAAACGGAAAATGTTTGGTTATATTAACAAAGAACACGTGTGTACCACAGAATAGGAATAAATATTTCATTATTCTATAGTAGAAAAAGCTATTCTACTGAACACCGTTGTCACTTCTTGCATGCCCCAAATTCAGGAAAAACCCCTATTACAGCTTGAAGTTTCATGCAAAAATTAGTGAGGATAATATGATTGGATGATCACCAAATGTTTCCAATAAGGAAAACAGGTGCGTTTTGGTTGGGTCAATACGTTGAACATTCTCGCAAAAACTGCTGGCTTCAAGTCAGTGCTTTTATAGAATTTTTTTGTTCGCTAGTTCTAGGGAACGGGGTGCGTTTCGGAGATTATTTCATCAATATCTCAGAAATTACTTCTGCGATCGGATTGAAAGTTTGTAATTAGTTGTGGAATACCGATGCGCAACTTTCTGCGAGATTTCGAAGGAATCGTACACTTAGTAAACTGTAAAAAATCCGAATTTTTTCCTGAAACAATTGATCAGATTCTTATGAAGTTTGGCAAATACCTTGAAAAATTTCGATTTCATCCGAATATAATTTTTGGGAATATCGGGGAAAAATATATGAAATTTCGTGTTTTTTTAGTGTATAATTATTATTTCCGGTATATCTCCAAAAATAAACTGATATGATACTAACAAAACTCGATAACCAATTGCAAATGCTGATGCGCAAAATTGCGCAATATTTTGTGATGAACGATATGTGCTGAACTGAACGTTACGCCTATGCTCAAGTTCGTTAATCAGCAGCCAAACGATTTCGGAGTTATATCATTTGGTTATTTCCTCAATATTTCAAGAAATACTGTTGCGATCGGATTGAAATTCAGTAATAAGTTGAAGATTAGTGACGCGAAACGCGAATTTCTTGAGGATCTTATCTTTGGAAATTGAAACAGAATTTGGAAACTGTCCATCAGTTTTCAATGAAATTTGGGAAATACTTTTAGGACACCATTCGACAAGAGCGGACGAAGTTTTATCTCGATCCGATGTTTATTTCCGGAAATATTCGAAAAAATATCCAATTTCGTTGATATCTCCTTACTATAATTGTTAGCCACGAATTAGAAGAAGCGTGTAAATCCTGTCTCAAGTCAGTGCTTTTTTAGAATATCTTCAAACCATACTTCAACGAATTTTCTCAACCAATCATTGGCGGAATATAGTTCATGAAACAATCTGATTTTATTTTTTGGGTCAATTTTTCCCTGGATTTGAAAACTGAAACACCTTATATAAGAATAATTTTCCGATCCGAGCTCTACTGAATGTTTGAAGTATTCATTCTCTTCGGGTCCAGGAATAAAGCAAGGGACAATCCGTCTAGACTCCTTTCTCTTTATCCTAAAATTCTGGTTGGGCGTAACCGATGTTCTATATTTGACCGGTCGTAAATGCATAGTTATTGAAAAGGGAAGGCTTAAGATATCTCATTCAGCTCGACGAAAATATGCACTACGAAAACACCACAAACATATATCTCCATAATTTATGTTTCCAACTGCGACTTGAGATGTGTAATAGCCTTATTCTTCAACAACTCAGAAATTTTATTTGAATGTTGAAAGCACACCAGTTTTACGCGCTTGTTCAATTTCGAGACCATTTCCTCAGGTAGATTTCAGTTCGATCGGATTCGTATTTTTGGAAATATCGGGGAAATAAATTTACGAATGGATATTGTTAGTTCAATCTAACTGCTTAACCTGCCTCTGTAGCGGCGACGTAGACTCACTTAATGATATACATGGTGAGTCTTCAAGTTGTACATTAATTTTAACCATAGATTCCTTTCATCGAATGAAACACTTTTTTCATTTGCCATTTTTCCAGATTCGGCTCAGGTAAAAAATTATAAGCATTTAAATATTTCTCAATGTGATAATACACTCCTGCGCTTTGTTTGCAAGTTCACCACAGATATATCTCGCGGTGATCTCTTTCGGAGAATAACCAATCCAAGATTTGAAATTCAAAAAACAAGATTGAGAAAACTCTTTTACTCACTCAATTCTAATGATTTGGTGCTTTTTGCGATATTATCGCAAGGAAAACATTTCACTATACTGGACTTGAAACACTGATCCTCAACTTGATGTTCATGCAATATCCAATTTTATTCCACTATAAGATTATACACAATTCCATCCTCGCCCATTAACATATTGAAAACTCCATAATTATACTTTTGTCACGAAATTTAATGATGAATTATATGAAATCAATCAGCTGAACTGAAAACATTCTCTACTATACCCAAATCTGTGGTCTGGTCACTAAATAGCATATACCTAATATTAGTTATATGCGAAATAGATGAATATTTCTGTGTATTCTATGGTCCGGATGAACGTGAGCCCAGCTTAATTCCCTTCCTTTACTAGATCAGGGGCGGATCCATAAATATAAAGTAATTTTTCGAATTTTTATCCGTTTTTATAATATTCAACGTTGAATATCTGCAAAACTAATCAAGTAATTCAAGTTTATAGAAGATTCTTATAATGACATAAAATAACTTTATCTGCATTCTTCATGCTAATTTCGCATAGTTTTATGAATCGGTGAGTCTACAACTCGGAAACTGTTTGAAGTAGGATAAAGTGATTACTGAAGAATATGTGTCATAGTTAGAGAAAACTTCACACCCAAATTCATCTCATTCGGAGTGACTATTTCAAAACTACAAAAGAAAAACTGATTTTTTCTGGTAATTTAAACAGCCCGTATCCTTTTGCTGGAGCCGAATCTGGAAAAATGATAAATGAAAAAAGTGTTTCATTTGATGGGAGGAATCTATGGTTAAAATTAATGTACAACTTGAAGACTCACCCTGTATATACTAACTGACAAAAAACTGCAACACACAGAAGGGGCTGATTAAATTTTAACTCTTTTTTGGTAAAACATTGATAGTATAGCAAGGTGTGAATTATTGAAATTTGGAGAAAAAATTCGTGAAGCTTTTTTCATGTAAGCATTTTTTGTTACTCAAATATTGTATTCGTTTTTTTGCAAATTCTTCAAATTTTACAACAAACCAACTGTCCGAGGAGATCCAAAGTCGATGTCTAATTATTGTTGAAATGCCTAGAGCACGGTGTACGCGGAATTTATCGCCAGCTTAGTAATTTGAAGAGGTCGATTTATTGGTCTACGGGAGGCGGGTTGTCATTTCGAGAAATCGCTAACCGTACGAACAGAAATCCAACTACTGTTATGAGATGTTGTCAAGCGTGATTCTACCTAATTCATCGTTGAAAATCACTTTCAGCTCAAAAATCGAAAATTACCATTTGGGCGAAATGATCATCGCTCTTATTTTCTAAGGCAAAGAAGGCACTACCAAGAAATTTTTAAGAAGAACAAAATATCGGCCACTTGGTTCTGAATTTCTATTTTTTGAGTGATACCAATATCTCCTAAAATAAACATAGGCTCGAACTGAAATTTGAAACACTCTTGTGAAATACTTATTTGTAGGTTTGCGCCAAATTCCATTGAAACGTAGTAAAAATTTTCTTCAAAAAATTGAGCGTGGTATGAATTTTCTCCCTATATCTCCGGAAATAAATATCGATTCCAATATCTATGCAAAATTTCATTGAAATCTTATCAATACTCTCGGATAAACAACAATTTTCGAAATAAAATTCCAAAATTTTTCAAGAATTTTCCAAAATCAAGACCAACATTTCTGCGTTCAACAACTATCTTCAAAATTTTATCTGATCGTAAATGTGTACCCCTTGAGATATTGCCTCAAAATTTTAGATGTCAGTGAAATTTGACATATTTTATTCAGCTTCCAGGTCTATGTAGAATTTCATCTGATCAATAAATAGCCTCCGAGAAAAAAACACTGCAAATTTTACACAAGGGTTTATTATTTTCTTAGTTAAATAACCCAACATACCATTGATATCTTGAACAACAAATTTGCAGAGTTGCGCGTTGTTTTTCTTCAAATAACTATAAAGTTTTAATCGGATTGCCTCAATACTTCATAATATATTAAGTATCTAACCTCGAAACTTCATAATGGTATAACTCCGAAACCGTTCGGTCCATTATGGCCACTAACGAACCCAACAGAGATATTCAGTCTTCAACCCAAACCTGAAAATTTCAAGACTCTAGGTTCTATCTTTCGAAAGTCAGAGTACATACGGATAAACAGAAGGGAATTTGACCACGTCGTCACACCTTGTCGCTCCAGACCATTTTCGGCTCAAAATTCGAAAATTACACACATTTGACGATAACGCGCTGTTCCCCAGAGCAAGCGCGTACAAAGATAAGTGCATTGTTTTCTTGACTACAAGATAAATCAGCTTTACTCCAGTGGTGATATTTATCAGATGCCTGCATGAATTGTGACAATAGTAGGACTGACAAGAGAACATCTACAACGAGTAGAACTGGACATCACAGGTGTACCTCCATTAGAATAAACTAAACGGCTTTAGCTAAACATCATTTCAATACTCTGCATACATTTGATTAAAAAAATGGCAAGGTCATACAAATAATAAATCTACAGTAAATAACCAAACAGATAAACAAAATTTGAGTGCAGTTCATAGTAATCCTTTGAATATGTATAACATTAATTAAAGAATATCACGAACACATATGTGTTATTGTTTCATATAATATGCACGTTTCATATTTTCATGACTTCGAGTGTCATTTTGTTTGTAATTTATTGTTTTGGTTGTAAGTATTTGACCAAATTTTAACCCTACACTTCGTGTTCGATGACTTTTATTCTATCGTAAGTCTACAACAATTAGCTAAGGGCGAGTTTCTACTGGATGCTAATTATTCTGTGATAATTCATTGTATAATTCTAGCTGTGAAGAAGTCTGAATGTAGACGAAACGTCGCATAGTACAGAAGTTGTTATTATGAAAAACATAATATTCGATAGAAACTGGCAACTTCAGAATCGACCGTGGATGGCAAACTATCAGAAGTCTTAAGTCTTCGTATCTCAGATTTGTGAATATCCAAGACCCAGAGTGACTAATTTCTTAAACTTTGAAGTTGATCGCACTTACCAGTAATAGTTTCTTGATCCTTGGTACGAGGAGAAGAGGTGAAGCGCGGCGCGCCACGCGTGTCGTCTAGGGCTGCCAGCTTGGACGATCACGTTTATCACAACACCTAAGAAAAGAAATTCAAACATAAATAATTTAAATAATGGAAGTTTGCATGTATACTCAATTCACTTGTATAAAGTCACTCGGTAGACCTTGGAATAGGTATATCAAATTTTTGTGACTACAACTGACTCAGGTTGGCACTCGTGAAATATCGTTAAGGTCAAAATAATTCGGCGGGACGTTCCTTCGAACTAGTACTAGAACGTAGAACTAACTGTATGGTTTGGGTAAGTTACATACGTTATAACTACGAACTTCATGTGGAACGGACAACGCCGCGTGGTTACCTGATAGGAAAATTACTAATTATTTTTTTTCTATTGTACAGAGTGCCATAATCCATAATCCATAACATCTTGTCGGGCTTGTTCCTAGGAACAAAGAAGTTAGCAATATGCCCAAATGTCTGGATTGGACCGACTGATGAAGAATTCGAAATCGAATTCAATAATGCCAGTCCGGATTCTTGTATCCATTTTAACTACCGAGGAAATATACCTACAAATACAGTAAGAAAATTCAAGGGTAGATATGGATATTGTGTAAGACCTAAGGTCTTGATATGACACAGCGGATATATTTATTCAAATTTTATTTTCCCAATTTGTCCAAAAATACAAATCAATCAGATCGGATCGAATGGGAATCCAGTATTGTACTTGAATTAAAATATGACAGCTTCAAGGTTCATGCAGAATTACGTGAGGACAAAATTTCATTGGAATTTGATTATTTCCGAAAGAAGTTTTTCTCAACAAATATTTCGAACATTTTAATAACGATCCTCACAGAATAATGCATACAGTTGCGCGTCGGCATTCTACATACGATTACCAAGTTTCAATCTGATCGCATCAGGAGTTCCTGAGATATTGAGAAAATAAATTACAAATTAATCTTACTCTGAAACTTCGCATTATAATTCAAAACCTACCCTGAAAGTTTCAAAAGTTATCGTGGCAACCGAAGGACGGCCGGTTGGACAGAATTGAATTTGACATCGGATTCTTCAGATCAGCGAGTCCGACCAGTTGTTTAAGATCCTATTCGACAAAAAATTCTGAAATTACTGAAATTTAGACAAATTGATAATGCGCCCTTCCTCAAAACAGGCGCGTGAAAGGACAGCATATTTATGCGATTGCTGCACAAGGCCAAAGCAAATCTGCGTTCAGTGTGTAGCTGAAAACAATAGACTATTACTGCACATTTTTTCTATGCATGTTCATGTGTCTAGTTTCAAGAAATGTATTATGTTATAGAGTTGATTCATAATCGAAAAATTGAAAACAACTGAGAATTTCTATTTAAGTTGAGCGCCAGAAGTTGTTATTCGTTTTTTGTCTTTAATTCAGTTTCTTACTGATTAAAAATTAAATAAATATTATAATTTATAGAAAAACGCCCTTGCGGATTGTAGGAGTGAAACTATATGTAAAGGGTAGTTTCTCGGAAAAAAGTTGCCTAATGATGATTGCCAATGATCACCCAAGTAAACTTTAACGATTGGGACTCTTCATATGACCTCTTCACTCGGACACTAACCATCCTTTTCATAAAACGTTTGAAGGCTGATCAACTCGTTGATAAAGGTTCGCATTTGATAGTTCATTGAAAATGTACTGGAAACGAAAACAGAATTTACTGTTTATTGACAATCAAACCGTTGATTTGGCAACCAAAGTTATGTGAAACCCGAATATAGTTCTACAAATTTTCTCCTTTGTCTGGTGAAGGATTCAGCCTTGGACTCTGAAATGTAACAGTTGACTTTGTTGATCATTTGCATCATTCCAATATTGTTCATTAGGCAGCTTTTTTCCTAGGATTTGCCCTTGATAAATATCCTCACAAAATAATAGATATAACGCAATTGTCCAATGACATTTCATTTTGTCCAATGATATTTTTATTTCATTTCGAAAAATCATTGTTTTACAAATAAGTTTAAGAGAGATACCGATAGGAATTTACCAACACAGAACAGGACATATGAACATCTTTCAAGTTCTTCTCCACAAACATCAAAATGAGTATGAGGATTATAAGAATGTTAAGAACACCACACGAATGGATTTTTTCTGCCACATTCCTATTCTCCGTCATCAGTCTTACATAGCTTTTTCGTAGGATAGTTTCATACTTCATTGTGAGATTTTTAAAATGGCAAAGATTGTTTATCAGTTCAATACTACATTTGATCTTGATGTGCTTCTATTTTATTTTGGTTGTGTTGATAGGTAGATTGAGTATTAACGAAATGAATATACTATAAAATAGGTTCCGAATGCCCTGGAGATTTTACTCAAGAATAAGAAACTTACAATGACAGTAAATGAGCACCTAAACTATAATTCATGTCGAATTTCACACACACATAATCAGTTTTGATTTTAAGGCTAACAGAATCCAGGAACATAAAGTGGATAAAATAGATAATATTATGAAAAGAACGACACGATGACCCTATCAGTTGATATAAATCACTAGGATAGATATACTTTTGTAATTTTGCATGAATATGTCAAATTCATATCTAATTCCAGAGCTGTGCAATAAAAGAGTTTCAAACCTATGGGTTTTGACATTACAAGACCCATTTCAGTCCTCTTCTGAATACATTTTGAAGTCAAGGTAAATTGTTCTAGTATCAGATTTCACAAAACCTGAAAATACCCCTTCATTCATTAGAAGTCACAATATTATGTTCAATATTGTATTCTTCTCAAAATAAATTATAATAAGAAGAATAACTTTAAGCAGTTGCTGGCAGTTATAAATGTACTTTCATGATAACCAGAATTTTATTCAAGGTATAAATAGCAACACATAGTTTATGACTGAACGCCATCTATTATCTGAGTTCAGAACTATAAAATATATAATATGATGTTGCAATAGGTTTCTATATTGTGAGAATCTGAATTACACCTTGCATATAGAAAATGAATAGCTTCCATCGATATGAAATTGGACATAAATTATGTTGATTACAAACACTAATACTAGTATATCATGAAGACAATATAATTTCATTACACAAATAAAAAATTTTTAATCAATTATAACATGAAATATTTTCATTGGAAATATAGGTACTTGTATAATGCATAATTATTTAACTGCGTTGAGGAATTTCATTTTCGCAACAGTTTCACTTCTGAATTAAGAACTGGGAGATTAGCAGTACCTACATAGAGTAGTACTGTCTCAAAAATTCAATTATAATTGTTGATACGTCAAATATAAGGATTTTCTGTTATTTGATCAAAATACCATGCTCAATATTATTAGATATTGTCTGTTAGATTATGTTAGAATCATCAGAGCAAAGGAATTCTCAAAATATGGTTTCAATATTATGAATAATAACACCTTATACCTATTTGTTCAAAGATATCCAAATGCGAGTACAGAATACAGTAGAACTCCTTTAATCTGACACCTTTGGGATTAGGGATATTAGTCATATAATATATGAAAAGTGTTTATAAGACGAAAATCCATAAAACTGCACAGTATAAATGATTCAGAGGTATCTGGAATGAAACTAAACAGTCAACAGCACTACGAGGCGTGAGTTATGGGCAAGACAGTACTTGCTCGAGTAAAAAGGCAAAGTCGGACTAACCAGAACGTGGGACCAGCCAAGGGCGGATCAGAGGGTTTCAACTGTAATAAGTTTCCACTCAAATGTTTCAGCCGCAACAAATGAAGATTCTAGATGGCATAAATTAAATCTTTATGGAAAAATGTATAAAGAAACAAATGTTACATATTTCAATTTATTTCGGATAAGTGAAATTTCATCTTACTGGAGAGTACGATTGGACCAAATGAACCGTAACCTCTTTAGTAGTACTGCTTCTGGGAGTTAGCATGATTCAACTGAAATATTCAAATATGAAGCTTGTATCTGAGGAAGTCTTGTGACAACAGTTCATTGAGATGAAAGAAGCTCTTATCGATGAAGATTTCATAAGGTGCAGCTCAACCTGAGAAGGACCCGGAAAAATATAAAATATGATAAATTAAAACAGTTCTGCATCATCTAAAGAATAATACCAGGAAATTTTTAAAGCCTCTAATTATTTGTACAACCACAAGCAGAATTTATGAGTAAATTGTCCATAACAAGGCAACGAATACGACATTGAAATTAGTACTAATGAAGTATTAGTCACCGCTCATATGAGATCAACCCATGCAGAGACAAATGTTCAACCTTTGGAAAGGTTATGTCTTTATTCGCTTATTGATTTTTGAAATATTTGGGGAATCTTCATAAATAATATCTGTAACAAACTTACGTTTAGACATTTCATACTCGATTACACTGTGAAATCTGAAAATCAAGCTTTGATCCTCAACCAGCAGAAATTACACAACACACTTCGAGTAATAGACGTTAAATTATTATCACAACTTCAATATCGCACTGATAAAATCACCATTATAGAAAGAACTAAAAGTTCAAATTTTTCAAAAACGACATACAGGAGACAAATCAAACACAATTTGCAAATAAGATTCACATCACATCAATATGAAATTGACATTACTCTCAGTCTCCAACAGTTTGACAGGAGACAAGGCGGTTGCAAACCAAAGGAGCAGCGTTGTCAGATTGATGAGCCATAATTTCAATGATTGAAATAAACAAGGTTAATTCAGGAAAATTCAGTGAAAAATAGGATCATATCTTCAGTAAGGTATTAAAAGAGTTGAGAAAGAAAAATGTCATCGGTTTCTAAGGCTTTAATGATTCGATAACTGAAAAGTTTCTCCTGTATTATTCATCCACCATCTGAAACGTCGATCATGTGGCAATGTTGCATATGGTGATAGGGAGATAAGAAGGAAACTAATATACTGCAGAAATATGAAAATATTTAAGTTGTATGTATTTATTATATTTATAATTAACTTTCCTAGCATACATCATCCTTCTTCCTATTCCCCCAGATGTACAATATTCCGAAACCCCTTTGGCGTAGATACAAACCAAAGATATGATACGAATACAAACAAAATATCCCTAGATTTGAATGACGTCATTCTTTATTTTGGTTGTTAATGTCAATATAACGAACATTACCAATGTTTAAATAAAAAAATCTCTAACAATTAAAATGATTAGGAAGAATTTTAAGGAAGCGAATAATTTTCACCTGGAATCTATGATAGGCAGCTTATCTGCATCTATAAATTTCAATTAAAAATGAATATCTGAGTGGTATAGACGTTTCAATTCAAATTTTTCCAGAAAAATTATTTTAATGTACTGATACTGAAACAGTTGGAAATTTTGAAATCTCAGAAAGACTAAAAAGTTTCTCTTGTGTAGGAAAGTCTAAAGGAGATGGAAAATATTTTCGAGGCATTCATAGGGAAACTACTTTTCCTTGGTTGGCCAAAAGAAGTAGACATATATTGATTAAAATTAAAGGTAGTTTATTTTTGTCTGAGTCTGAGATGGTCTTCCTACGATCTTCGAATCGGCTGTTCTATTTTTGTACCTATTCCTATATATTGTAAGTTCTGTGCCGTTTTTGTAGGATATGGCTGTTATTGAAGATCAACAATTTTGTCTGAGATGGAATAATTTTCAAGCGAATTTCACATCACAGTTCGAAACGCTAAGGGACGATGAGGATTTCACAGACGTCACTATTGCATGTGAAGGTCAGAAACTACAAGCACATAAAGTTGTTCTTTCAGCATGCAGCCCCTATTTCAAGGAATTATTCAAAGTGAGTGGAATTTGAATTTTTAAACAACTGACTCTTAGATATCTCATTAGGGAGCAATAAATCAGATGGCTCATTTATATCTCAATAGGGATTTTGGTTGGATGTGTTTGGCGGCAGTGTAATCAACAATCAAAATTTTGAAATATATAGGTATATATATATACGCGGATTCTGACCTTTATTGCCCCTTTTTTAGGTGTTTTTCATTGAAAGAACTTCGACAACGAAAGTTTCCATAGCTGCAACTACTTACTTTTTATGCGAACAATTTTTCTTTATTTAATCTCCAGACTACAGAATTTTGATTTAGTTATTTTCCGCGAAGATTTTCATACTATGACTTCTATTCGTAAGTACCGTGTTGATATAAAAAAGTTTACTCTGCAAAATCTTGGTTGTACCTGTATGTTATTTATGTATCTGATTATTTCAATCCACTCCAAAAATGGAGGTAGCAGGTATACCTAGTCTGTGAATATGATTCTTTTACATATCCTTCTTCAGTTTTTGATTATTTTTTTGGATTACCTTCATTATATCATCAATCATTATCGAAATGAAATATACAGCTGCTTTTTAATAATTTCGAAACATTTGGGGACATATTCCCGGATGGAAATCAGCAGGGAGTACTTGGGATTTTTCTATATAAACCTAAAAGTTATGAAGAACACTGAATAATATATTAACTCTGAATATTGTGCTATTCAGATTTCAAATACATGTTTGCGTATGATTTTTTCAATCCCCAAACTTCATTAGTAAGGGTTGAAAATAACTGTACCATCTGATTTTTAGCAATATTTTTGAATTTTTTTTCAAATTTTGCATGAAATTATTCATCAGTTTTTCAAACTAGATACCGCAAGTTTCATCATGATTGAGTTGTATTTTTTGGAAATATTCCGTAGAAAATAGCGATACCGAGGAAAAAACATGAAATTTTACATCTTTTCCCAATATTTCCAGAAATTATAATCGTATCAAACTGAAATTTGGTACACTATTGTGTTGTGAAGTTCAAGGTCAAAGCAGAATAATTTTCAAATATGATGAATAGTTTCCGAATAAAGATTGCTTTTCATTTATTAGCAGTATACGATCTCGAAAAACCAAGAAAAGAACTGACTTGAAGTCAGTAGCTTTAGCGCACATATTCACCCTTGGTTGAACATGCGCGCTGAAGCTGTTGACTTCACATCAGTGCTTTTTTAGGTTTTTTCGATAAAGTACTGGATTTCGTTCAGTTCGATCTGTTCTGTATTTTTGGAAATACATATTTGGAAAATAAAATTTTGAATGGGTATATCTACGGAATCATTGGGCGGATTTTATACCCATTTACGAATTCAACCTTCGAATTCGTGAATGGGTTAAATACATCCAATGATATCCATTCAAAATTTAATTTTTCCAATAGGTATTTCCAAAAATACAGGTTTGAATTGAATCGAATTGAAATCCAGTACTTTATCGAAAAATGATAGTTCAACGGCTCATACAGAAATTCATGAGAATATTATGATCAGCAGATCACATAATATTGAATATTTGGAAAAAAAATTTGAAATTTTTTTCGAATCGTTCTAATAGCACGGTCATCACGAAATTTTGCCCAAAAATAGCCATCAGCATTCAGTATTTTTTGAGTAATTCCGAAAAAAACAACGATATCGAGAAAAAAACCACGAAATTTGACATATTTTTCCACAATATCTTCAAAACTTATGATCGTATCAAACTGAAATTTGATACACTGCTGTGAAATATATAGTTCAAGCAATGACGAAGATTTTTCCCAAATCTAAAGAACGATTTCGGAGAAAAATTTTTTTCGAAAAAATTTTGAAAAAAAATGTTTTCAAAATTTATTGACAGTACGATCTCAATAAAATTCAGCAAGAAGTTGTATGTCCTTATGCTCCAACCAACCTCCAAGTTTCAATTTGATCGCACCAAAATATCATATCAGGAAAATGAGCTCAAAACTTCAAATTACTATAACTCCGAAATCGTTCGACCGATTTTGCCCATTAACGAACTTGACCTTCACACTTTGAAATGCAACCATTTATACAATGATGCAACCAACCCTGAAATTTTCAAGTCGATAGAATCCTCCCGTACGCCCTCAATCGTGCGTACGGTCGGCCGACCGGACCGAATCAATTTTGTCACCGGATTCGTCATCAGTGAGTTCAACCTAGTCGTTTGAGACCATTCTCGGCTCAAAATTTTCGAGTTACAGACATTTGGACAAAACGGTAGCATGCTGATGTTCCCCTAGAACATGCGCGCAAAAACAACCCAAAAAGTTGCGCGTTCTTATGCTTCAAGTAACTGCGAAGTTTCAATCCAATCGCTCATGTAGTTCCTAAAATATCTGTGAAATAACCTAAAATTTTCGAATGACCGTTGGCCATTTTGCCCATTTACAAACTTAACTGTAGTATTTCGAAATGCAACCGATTCTAAAAGTTTCAAGTCAATAAGAGTCTCCACACGCCCGTAATGGTACTTACGGATGGCCGTTCAGACATAATCGATTTTGATACCGGATTCGTCATCAGTGAGTCCAACCAAGTCGTTTGGGACCATTTACGGGAAAGAATTCGAGAATGGCAGACATTTGTACAAAACGATAGTACGCTGTTAAACAGAACATACGCGCAAAAATGTGTGCCTACTTACAGAAATCAAAGGCTAGTTTTTCTTCTAACAACTCAAAGGAAGTATCGATAATTGAAATTCAGTTCGAGAAAAAACAGTGGCGTAAAAAGATTTTGCTCAAATGTATCAAAAAATCAAAAATGATATTTTTCATTTCAAAACGTGCTATACGTACTATACTTTGAGGGGATATGGCCAAAAACTTATTTTCAAACAGCCCCTTCCATCTGGCAACAATTAAAAAATCAAATTTTTCTAAATCAAACTTGAATACCCTGCGCTAACTTTACCAAGCATTTCCAAAATGAACTTCCATAATGCAAACTAGCACTATTTTTGGAGGTTCTTTTATTCCCTGAATATTCCCATTTAAACCACCTTTATACAAAACTCTGACTCACCTGAAGAAGTAACGGTCTTCTTGTGGTCAAAAACGCAACGTCTATATAAGTGAACATTGTGACGTCATTTTCTGGTCATAATATTAGTCAGAGACGTCGGAAACAAAACATGAGTGAATAATGTCACTCTGATGCTGCCTTTGGGTCTGGGATATTAAGGGCCGGCATTATAAAACTTAACTGGAAGTTATCTTCAACTTTAACTGACAGTTTTGACAAATATGTCCTAACATAACTGTCAAAACTGTCAGTTAAAGTTAAAGATAACTTCGAGTTACTCTTCACTTCGCAATTCAGAATTTTATAACAATTATAATATTAATTACAAGAGCATAATATTTTTCAATTCTGTAATTCGCTTGGGGAAAAAAAGCTCTTTTCGAAATATGTTCATCGGAATATTGATTCAAAGTATGATTTGCTGGACTGCTAAAGCTGGAGCCACAAGAACAAATATTTGAAGGAGCAGTTGAAAATATTTAATTGAATTTCGCCCAGTAAATATTTTATCTAACTCTGGAATACTATCGACGAATGAAAAACTACAAGTACTACACGTAGTACCATTCAATTTAATAGCTGATTGTTTCGATTTCGGAAACTCGTGGAGGAATGTCAAACTTGAAATTAGTTGTTAAATATTATGAAAACATTTTTCAAATTCAAGAACTTACAGCAGTTTCCTAGCAATTTATGAATAGTTGTTTCACTTCCCACGTATTATATCATTGTGTATATAGCGTATATGATTTTTATTCATTCGCGCCAAATTATCTAATAACTTAACCCCTGCATCTGGCACGTTCACAAAACAGAACTTTCTAACTAGTTCTTTCTATTAGGGGTTGGGCCTCAGCCTGGGGTTGAACTGAACACTGAACTGAAAGGCAGAAGTTTTGTATTCGTGAGTAAACATATGCAACTCACCATACGTGAAAGTATTTATTACCTACCTTTGATCATTGTTTGAACAATGCATTGATATTGAAATTTGGATCCCCCAAGATATGTACATAATAATCATCCCGGAAAAAGGGGGTAAAATTAAAGGTTAATTCGGAAGACATCTCTAAATATTACATAAGTTCATCTTCATATTTTGGCGAATGAGATAGAGTCCGAAGGTGGCTGGCGCTTTCGCCAAAATTTGTAATTCTCGAATGACATGTCTGAAAATGGACCATATTTGGCTGAACTTACTGAAAAAAGAGGAAGAATCAAAAAACTTTTACACCAGGTGAATCAGGGGGGCGATTCTTGAATCTGGACCAAAAATTGAAGAGTATGACAATTGTCATATGTTTATGTCGATTTTCTAAGTTTTCTCGAGCATCTGCAAAATTTGTGGGAGTTCTATTCGCCATTTCGACTATGTTTTCAAGCAAATATTCAAGAAATGAACTGAATGCAACATATCGAGACATTTCAAATCGTAATATAGACATAACATTATCACCGTTTCCTTCGACTACGAGTGGTACGGAGTATAGGAGATATAAAATTCGATTGTATAGTGTCATTCGGTTCCATGCGCAGGTCATGTCTACTTGTTGTTTATATTTAACTTAGAAAATCGACGCTAACATATTGCAATTGTCATACTCTTCAATTCTTGATCGAGATTCAAGAATCGGCCCCCTGGGTTGCTGTGATTTTTGAAAATATCAATTGGACGAAAGTCTTAAGTGTTCCATCCAAATTGAAGAGCGATTATTGTAGCATTTTTCCTAGGCTTTTCGAGTTATAAAATAGTTTTTCGAGAATGCGGTCAGAAAATGAACTTTTTGAACAAATAAGTGTAGATAACAATTTTTCCAGCGCGGCCCTGGCTTTGAATTAATCCAGAATTGAATATTGACAAGTTCTAACAGAGGAATATTACTAGCAAGTTTCAAATAAATATCGCTAATCAAAGTTTTATACAAACCATACAAACCACCATGTATATTCCTAACCAATGAACAGAAAAAATTTTTTTCGGTGGATCTTGACTCGCCTTGAAGTCCTCTATCCGCCATTGAAGTATGTGAGGTTGAAACAGTTTTTACTTTTCCAAAATTGCAATCAAATTGAGTTCCGGTAGTTGAATTCGATCGGTATTATCAAATAATTATTTTGGTTGTATTTCGATTGATTAATACAACTAGAGTAAGTACAAATATATAACATTTGAAAAGCTTGTAGATGAAACTGATGCTAGTTGGAAAATAAGAAATTATTCTTCGTACGTGAGATCATAGAATAAGTATTTTTTGAGCGTTTGTTCTATGAAACGGTGTGTTGTCGTTCTGCCCAAATGTCTGTGATTTCTGAAATTTTTGCCGTAAATGGTTTTAAACGATTAAGTTGGACTTAACTGATGGATAATCCGATGTCAAATTCAATTCTAACTGGCCGGCCATCTGTTTCCACTATATATTCTTAACTTGCAACTTTCAGGGTAAGTTGAGTATCTGAATGCGTTTGTTAATCGGCAAAATCAGCTAAACGGATTCGGAGTAGGTAATGCGAATTCGAAATTTTGAGGTGTTATCTTATCTTCACTATCTCAAGAAGCACTGTCATGTTCAGACTGAGACTTCACAATTTGTTGTAGGAAACGGACTCGCAATTTTGTCAGAAATGTTGTGAGTATCGTAGATCATCGATTTTGCGATATTGGGGAAAAACAACAGAACGTCCTAGGGGTCCAACACCTAGCAACAAAAATTGAGACAATAGATTTTCTTTTTCGTATATTATATTGCTTACGTCGAACCTGTTCACCTGATCACAGAATGCCTCGCCAATGCGAGCCTGCGTAAGAAATATCTTGGACAGGAGCAATGAGAACTTAGCCTCCTTGAAGCCCTCACAGATATTAGAATTCATCAGAGCTCTAGAGCTGGAGGTCGAGCTGTAGGTACCGCATGCGAAAACAGCTCCGACGAGGGGGCACAATTGACCTCAAGGTCGCAGTGGAATGTAACCCCTTAGGACCACTTGCACCGTATTACAAAACCATAGATTATGTCCATAACCAAGGCTTAGGTAAAAAATTATCTTGCACCGTCACGAAATCCTCGTTTAATGGCCTTAACTGACTGTTAAATTTAAGCCCTGGAATTTGGGGGTTTAAAGGAAGGATTAATGGTAAGCTTCGAATCTAACCCTACTTTCGAGAGATTTCGTACAAGTTTGACATTTTTCTGGGCGAAACGTACAGTTTGTTTACATTTTTATTTTGTTTACATTGGTCATTGATGAAGAACTCGTACGAGTTAATGGATTTCATAATCAAATTTTGATTAAATGTAATTGAATTTCAGATGATATAGAGAGAAAATTGCATCAGTAGGCATCGATTCTTATCTTTCAAAGCATGAAGAATTAACATAAGTATTTCTTATATGCCTTCAACTATTTGAAATGAAAAAATTATAATGATACGGTCATTCATTTCCAAAGGCGAAAAGCATAATGAAATCAGAGACATATATGGAATGAAAAAAATAGTTTAATGAAGATTGTTCAGTACTATTTTATTTGGTGATATATATGTGGCAAGCTATCATATCCTACTTTATTATGCTTGTGCAGGTGCTGTGTGTCTGCTATCATAATCCTCGATTATATATTAACTGGACTAAAAATATAACTACAAACGGAATAATGTAAAAGAAATGCTTCCTTGTGTTAGTCGATCTTCAAACGAACACCTTGAATCCATCACTACATGATACTACTGCGATATCAGTCTTCATTACAAGTATATAATCATCAGACAGGAAAAAGTAAAATGGTTTGCTCATTCATAGAATTTATTCCCAAGATCGACTAGTAGAACTAAATGAAAGACATACTCGAAATGAATAAAACATAGTTCGATGAAAATTTTTCAGTACTATTTGATACAGTGATATATGTATTCTGGAGGTGCTATGTCAGTGCTACCATAACCCTCAGTTATATATTGACTTGAGTAAAATATCAAAGAAATTGCAACCTTCAGTCAATCTTCAAGCGAACACCTTCTTCAATCCATCTATATAAAATACTTCAATATCTATTTAGAATACTTTTTAATTCTGCAGATCCCACGTCAGTGATTTCATTATCTCCAATCAATTATTAACTCAATTCATAATACACCTTTAAAAAACGAAATATTTCAAAAGAAATTGTAAGCTGATCCTCATACGAACGCTTTCTCTGAGAAGTCAAAACTATTTATTTATTTTACAAACACCAGGTGAATTAATTATTTGAATAGATAATTATGAATTTAGATGGAGTTAAAATCCTGATTCACCTGAGATCCCTATAAAACAAATAAGAAACATGTAATAATTTTTTGAAACCTAAAAAGTCTATCAGACATATTGTTTTGATGGTTTTCAATTTCTTATAGATATATGGTAGTGTTACCCCATCAGAATGGGTTTCATCCTTTGAAGGTTCTTTCATGATGTCTGGTTCGTTTTTTCGAATTCAAATATTTCATCAATTTGGGTTGAAATAAACAACATGAAGGTAGTCACAAGTACCAATTCATAAGAAAGTAACCAGATCTGTAGATTAATTTTATTCTAGTCACAATTATCCTCGGTGCAAGCCGTTTATTCAATCCAGAGTTCAAGAAGTTAATCGTGGCTTTACTAACAGACGCTTAAGACCAAAACGGTGCAATTGGCCCTTTACCAAACTATAAACTACTTCGAACCCACTCAATTGGAACCAATTTAGATCCGAAATTCGAAAACGATGAAACTCTTATACCTTGGACATTGTATACTTTTTATACAATGCCTTGAAATAAGCGCGTAAAAATAATGTCCATAGATTCAAATTGGCAATTCGTCGTCCTCCATTCTAATCACTTCTTGAGGGAAATATATTATTACTGCTCACGTTTTCAGCCATCTCAGCTAATATTTCCCGCTGCTTTGAAGGACGTCATAGAACCTGAACCATTGTATGAATTATACTATGCCTGAACCTCTGAACCTTTATTCAAAGGCCTGAACCGATAGGGTAACCAATGTCGCTTGAATGAAATCGTTTAGACCAAAAAGGTTTGGTTTTAACCACTCTCTTTTGGTTACCTGCTTGAAATTGGTTAAAGACTATGATTAAACTGTGCTGGGCATGTTCTTGAAACAATTTATGCTCAACCAAGATGCATATAGAATACCAGGTATCGATGTCGACACATTTTGTTTATCACCAACTAAAATTTTGGGTCAAAGACGTAGAATTATAATTATGAATTAATGTCGTTCCATTTCCCTCAGTAAACGTTGATCATGTTGAAGTCGCTTTGCGGTCAATGAATTGCATCTGTAATTACTTTATATTTGAAATTATGGGAACTGACTAGACCGATACAGTTTGGAATTTTTGCTATACTGGGTGTCAAGCGAATCAGGTTCAAACCTAAAAAATCTTCATTTACAAGTTGGATTCTAAGTGGAATGTGTTCAAAACAAAATTGAAATGAAGAAAAAATCTAGAAAAGCAATACCAAGAAGGCAGCAGCTTTTGCGCGCATGTTTAATGTAGATGACCACTTCGGTGACGAATTTGAACATGCCCGTAAAAACTACTGCTTTTCTAGATTTTTTTTCGATAAACTACTGGATTTCAATTCGATCTGGTCTGTATTTTTGGAAATATTGAAAAAATAAAATTTTGAATGGGTATATCTACGGAATCATTGGGCAGATTTCACCCATTCACGAATTCGACCTTTGTAATTAAGCCCCAAACCTACTCAAAAAATATCGAGTTTCTGAGTCGTTTCTTAGGCCGACTGTAAACACAATAACCTCCGAAAGAAACAACTTAGAAACTCGATATTTGTAGAGAAGGCATGGACCTTAATCACGAAGGCCTAATTCGTGAATGGGTAAAATCCACCCAATGATTCCGCAGACACCTATTCAAAATTTCATTTTCTCAATATTTTCAAAAATACAGAGTAGATCAAATTGAAATCCGGTACTTACAATGACTGTTTGAAGGTTCATACAGAATTTAATGAGGATAATATGATGAGAACATCACAGAATATTGAATATTTGAAAAAAAAATTTGAATTTTTTTCGAATGGTTCTAATGATCCGCTCATCACGAAATTTTGCACAATGTTATCCTTCAACATCTTCGAATTAGCTGCGAAGTTTCATCACGATTGAATCAGTATTTCTTGAGTTATACCGAAAAAAAGAACGATATCGAGAAGAAAACTACAAAATTCTACATATTTTTCCCAATATCTTCAGAACTGATTGCCTTATCGCATTAAAATTCGGTACAGTGCTGTGAAATATGAGGTTCAAGGTATAACTGAAATTTATATCGAATATTTTCTTTCCGGAAAAAATTTTGAAAAAAATTTTTTTTTAGAATTGAGTTACATACGATTCCAACGAAATTTTGCTCAAACTTGCGCTCCAACTAACTGCTAAGTTTCAATCGAATCGCTTCAGTACTTTCTGAAACATGGGGAAATCAACCTCAAAATTTCAAATGGCTATAACTCCGAAACTATTTGACCGATTAGGCCCATTAACGAACTAAAATTTCATATTTTGAAATGCAACCCTTTCTGAAATTTTCAAGTTGATAGAGTCCTCCGTACGCCCGTAATCGAGGTGACGGCCGGCCGGCCAGACAGAATCGATTTTGACACCGGATTATTCATCAGTGAGTCCAACTAAGTCGTTTAAGACTATTTTCGGCTCAATCATCGAAAATTACAGACATGCGAGCAAAAAAGATTTCAATCAAAAAAATTTTTGTTTTGTTTTCTAAATTGGAACGATCGTAATTCTCAATAAATTGATTATCGCCGTTATTACAAGATCATCGAAACCATTTTCCTCTCAAAACTGTTCATTTGGGCAGAAGTTACAGTTATTTTGATTCAATTTCGTGAGAGGTGTGAACCTCCTACTGTAACTTTAATCACCCTGCGTCTAAAAGATTTATGAAATTTTGTACTCATGCCCATAAAGTAAATATATACTTGTTCTATGCTCATGCCCTCTGATCATTCAGTAATGATTGGATAGAGAAATGATTACAGTAATGGCTGAATGATATTTTTGTGAAAAGAGGTAAGAATTTGAATGCTTCATCAGAATGTGGAAAAAATTTCCTCTTTCGTCTTGATCTATGGTTGGAAATTAAATGAAATAATCATTAACCAAAAAAAAATGAATTGGAAGTAGTGCTAACGCAGGCGTATTTTTACCTGCTTGTTCATGGAACTACCGTTTCGATAGTATGTCTGTAGTTTTCAGACAAATATGGTCTTAAAGGATGAATAAGGTACCTAGCGTTTCGAAATTTCAGGCTACGTGAATATCTCGGATAAGTTCGTTAATGGACAAAATTGGCAGAACAGTTGTGGAGTTATAACCTACCCATTTGAAATTTTGAGATTAGTTCCTCGATATCTCGAAAAGTACTGATTTGATCAAATCGAACCCAGGGAATTCCAACACGAAACTCATAGCAGAGTTATTTGTAAAAAATTGAAGAAAAATACAGAATTCTGCACATTTTGCTTCTAAAAATATTGTTCTTTCGAAGACTATAATAATCAGATTTCGATAACATTTGCCAAAAACCTTAAGGTTAGTATTGAACAGAAACCATCCAATCTTCAATTTGATCAAATAATTATGTTTGGAGATATGTCAATTGTTCATTTGGAATTTTAAGGTAATTTCCTCATTATCTGAGAAAAATACTGACGCAATTAGATTGACACTACCTGAATAATTTTATACCATATTTTGTGAGGACCGCGCAGGTAAAATTTAAAAATTTTCCCAAATTTTTGGAGGTTTGTGAGTTTCGTTTGGAATGTTTTTTTTTGAATTGAACAACATAAATAAGAGTCAAAGCAATGTTTTCAAATAAAGTGTAGGCTGCTCGAAGTGAAAATATTCGTTGATCCTGAATAACAAAATCTAGAAAATCACTGAAGTGCATGGAGTCAGCAGCTTTTGCGCGCATGTTCGAATTTTTTGCCGAAGCGGTTATCTTTTCACGTATTGACTGAACCAAACGTACTTTTGGTAATCCCCTTAGGAAAAAACAAAACTTCACGTCAATCGGGTACTGTATTTCAATTCGATCTTATCTTTATTTTTGGAAATATTGGGAGAATAAAATTTTGAATACGGAATCATTGGTCGGATTTTACCTATTCCCGAATTTGACCTTCGGAACTGAGCCCACGGCCGAAAGAAATAACTTGGAAACTCAATATTTGTAGAAATGGTTTCCGCCCTTAATTACGAAGGCCGGATTCGTGAATGGATCAATTCCACTCAACGACAAAGATAACATCGAATTGAAATTCAATACTTCAGTGAAAAACCCAAAAAAGCACTGCCGTGAAGGCAGCAGCTTTTGCACGCATGTTCAATGGAGATGACCGCTTTGGCAACGAATTAGAACAAACGCTGCTGCCTTCACGGCTTTATTTTTCTAGGTTTTTTGGAGTAAGTACTGGATTTTAATTCGATCTAATCTGTATATTTCGAAATATTTAGAGGATAAATTTTTAATTGATATATCTACGGAATCATTTGGGGTATTTTACCCATTCACGAATTGGACCTTCGTAATTAAGCCCCAAACCTACTCTACAAATACAGTTTCTAAGTCGTTTCTTCCGGAAGTAATTGTGTTTACGTTCGGCCGTACAGTTTAGTACAGATAGATTACAGTTTACAGATCGAATGAAAATCCAGAACCTTATCGAAATGTGACAGTTCGAAGGTTCATACAGAATTTCAGGAGGATAATATGACTAGCAGAATATCACAGAATATTGAATATTCGAGAAAAAATATTTGATTTTCTTTTTTCGAATTGTTCTTATGACACGATGATCATCAAAATTTGCACAACGTTTTCCATTAGCATTTGGAAATTAGCAGCCAAGTTTCATCATGATTGCATCAGTTTATTTGGAGATATCAAGAAAAAAACTACGAAATTTGACATATTTTTTCACGATATTTCCAAAAATTATTATCGTATCAAACTGAAATTTGATACACTGCTACGAAATATGAAGCTCAAAGTATGAGAAGAATTTTTCCCGAATGTGATCAATAGTTATATACTGACAACACGATCTCAAGAAAATTTCGCGAGAAGTTGGTTGTCCTGATGTTTCAACTAACTGCCACGTTTCATGCAATAGCTTTATTGGTTCTCGAAATATCAGGGAAATAACCTCAGAACTTCAAGTTGCTAAAACTTCGAAACCATTTGACCGATTTCAACCATTAACGAACTCAACCTTCGCATTTTTAAATGCAACCAACCCTGGAATTTTCGATAGGATCCTCCGTACATCCGTAATCTTACTTGAGGACGGCTGGACGGAATCGATTTTGACTACGGATTCGTCATCAGTGAGTCCAACCTAGTCGTTTGAGACCACTTTCGGCTCAAAATTGGAAAATCACAGACATTTGGACAAAACGATAGCACGCAGTTTCGCTAGAACAAAAATGATAGCTTGAAGGTTCATACAGAATTTTGTGAGGATAATATGATCAGAAATTAGCAGAAATTTTGCAGGAAAATGCTTGTCACTATGCTTCAACTAACTGTTTCCTAAAAGACTAGGGAAATAACCTAAAAATTTCAAATATAACTCCGAAACCGTTAGGTAGATTTTGCCCATTCACGAACTCAACTGCGGTTGCTAGTCTGCTCCGTTCGACAGTTATCGTGTCCTCAGCCGGACGGCAGGCCGGACAGAATCGATTTTGACACCGGATTTGTCATCAGTAAGTCCAAACTTGTCATATAAGACCTTTTTCGGGAAAAAAATCGAAAAATACATTTGCACGAAACTATATAGCTCGCTGTTCCTCAGAACATGCGCTCAAAAAAATTGGCAAAACAAATACATATTCGAATTATAAATTCCTTCATTCATCGAGTAATAGTGTTTTCTTAATTCAACTTGAAAACATTCATTTTCATGATGAAGCCTTTTCCATAAAAAGTTCATAAGGTAGAAACACCCTTAATTTTGCCTGACCTTACAAGGACATCTTTCGGTCGTAACATGGCGTGAATATAGCCACTTACTTTGTAGGTCCTATATTAGTCGTGGAACATACACGACGAAATAATGATGTCAATATGACATCATCTTGGATCATTATGCTTCCTGGCAGAGCTGTGCCGAGCACTGATGGAAAGTGCTCTGAGCACAAAGCACTAAGCCCTTTCGGAAAGTGCTCCGGAATCTCGAGCACTAAGCACTCATTTTTTGCGAAATGCTCGCGATTAACAAGCACTTTCAAAAAGTAATTCGTTCACACGAGCACCAAGCACTAAGCACTTTTTAAAATGAAACTTCGACTTCAAGACTTTTTCAGCCAATTGTCTTTAATTTTGGCATTTCGGTTGCTCGAAGTCGGAAAACCATCCCAGGACCGACCATAATTTGGAACCCGAACAGAGCTTTTCTCCTTTGAGATTTATCGTGGTTAGGACTGGACAGAATCGATTTTGACTACGGATTCTTCATTAGTGAGTCCATTCTCGGTTTTCAAATTTCAAACATACTGACAGATATTTGATTATTTCCAAATATAGTTTTCGCCATAATATGCTGTCGAAATAATGGAAACATAAAGACATACCTCACAGAGTGCATGGCCTACGGCGAACTTGGTTTTGCGCGCATATTCTGGGGAATAGCGTGATATCCTTTGGTTGGTGTTTGGTTTGTCTGTAATTTTCTAATTTTGAGCCGAAAATGGTCTCAAACGACTAGGTTGAACCCACTGATCTGGTGTCAAAGTCGATTCTGTTCGGCCTGCCGTCCAACCGAGGACCCGATATCTGTCGAACGGAGCAAACTAGAGGTTTGAAACTTTCAGGATAGGTCGAGCATCCGAATGTCGCGGTTTTATCCGTTGATGGGCACAAGCGGCCCAACGGTTTCAGCGTTATAGGTATTTAGAATTTTGAGATTATTTCCCTGATATTGAAATTTGGCTTTTAGTTGGGGCACAATGATACGCTACTTCCTGCAAAATTTTGTTGAGATCGTACCGTCAGTAAGATTGAAAACATTTTTTCCACATTTTTTCCGAAAAATTTCCATTGTCGGAAACAGTTCACTACATTTGAAAAAAATCTGCTCTTACCTTGAGCTCCATATTTCATAGCAGTGTACCAAATTTCAGTTCGATATGTTCATAATTCTCAGAGATTTTGGGAAAAAATATTTGGAGGAAATTTTCGATGCTTTTTTACTCAGTATCGTTATTTTTTCCAGAATAACTCAAAAAACACAATCTCAATCATTGTGAAACTTGGTAACTAGTTTGAGAATGCTGATTTGCAACTTTGTGCGAAATTTCGTGATGATCATTGGAACAATCTATAAAAAATTTTTTTTTCAAATACTCAATATTCTGCGATCTTCTGATCATATTATCTTCACAAAATTCCGTGTGAACCTTCAAGTTGTCATTTTTCAATCAAATACTGGATTATGATTCGATCTTATCTGAAAATATTTGGTGTTAAAATTTTGAATGGCTATATCTGCGGAAGCATTGGGTTAGTGGCCACGAATTCGGCCTACGTAATTTAGGCTTCATAAATATCGAGTTTCTTAGTTGTTTCTTTTGGAAGTTATTGTGTTTACTATCGGCCGTTAGACTTGTTGACGAAAGCTTATGAGTGAATTTGTACGATTTCGTGATGATCGTTTAGTTAGATTAAAATAAAATTCAAAATTTTGTTCCCACAAATTTTATATTTGAATCATGTCATTTTCCGTTGAAGTACTGGATTCAACTCGATTTGATATTTATTTTTGGAAACACTATGAATATATGAAATTTAGAATGAGTTAGCATTTTGTAACGTTTTATTACCACTAGGTATACCCAACTCAGTCAGTTCTTGGGTCGTTGTTCAGATCTCTGAATTTCCCATGATGAAAGCAACACAAAATTAAGTCGAGCAGATTCCTCGTTTATTTAACATACACAAGTATTTCACAAATATTTTCTGGTACCAGAGACGAAACGAACACGAATAAATTTTACAGATTTTATAACTAACCTAAATTTTATAATAAATTATACAAATAAAATTTATTTACAAAATTTTCGAAGAGCTACTTCCCTGTAGGTCTTCCTTCCACCCTGAGATCTGGGAAGAACTGAGTTGTAGATAGTTCTCAAGAGGAGTCCAAATCTTCGTCTAGCAATTTTTACAGCTATGAATCAGGTTT
Source organism: Myrrha octodecimguttata (assembly GCA_958510865.1). NCBI lineage: Eukaryota > Metazoa > Arthropoda > Insecta > Coleoptera > Coccinellidae > Myrrha > Myrrha octodecimguttata. The sequence continues at coordinate 2,287,177 of OY294060.1, forward strand.
TGTCACCTTCAGTTGATCAAAAACTTCCAGTTGGTAATTCAAACCAAAAACAAGGTGGCAAATTAAAAGATACCACAAAAAACCTTTTTTGAGGGTTTTTGAACACGATAGCGAAAAATAAGGAAAGATAATCAAATTTCCAGCGAAATCAATCTCAGCGAAAATATCGATACTCCATATATCATTCAAGAAATCCAGAACGAAAAAAGAAAGGAAAGTGTTCGTCGCATCGGTTTACATATGCCGGTTCGTAGATATGCGCATTGCTTATCAAGGTATCGACAACAAACAATAACATTGTAGCACGCTACACCACCCCTCATCCCTCCAGAAAAAAGGTCTTTGCTCTCAAAGAGCTTTTTTTTTCATTCGAAACCAATGAAAGTAAAAATGGGCGCCAGTGATCCAGTGATCACAAAGTATATGTAATTTGACTCCAGAAAGACATAAAACTGCATCTGAAAAGACACAAAAATTCATTTACTCCAGAACAACCAAACAGTCACACTAAAGATATATGCGATGCACATTAGATACCGCATAACTGCCTACGTTGCTCCGAAAAGAGGTAGAAACATCGGAAGAGCTTATAAGGTATCGTACTACAGCAGAAGATAAAGGTAATTGCAATGGTAACATCATTACAACGTTATATGCTCGTAGCTTGAAGATAGGGAAGATAAAGGTATAAAGATAACTGCCCTTATGGTTTCATTAATAGTTGATTAATGTCCTTATCCGAAAGTCAAAAAAAAAAACTTAAGAGAAAGAGGAGGAATAAAGAACGGCGCATTTAATTGCTAGTCGCCATAAAATATTAATACACACGAAAACACAACAAATTATTCAGACTGAGCATCTGATAAATCATCGGGGTCAATGTGGTCATCATCTCTAGATAAATCGGGCTTGATGTCCTTGATATGAAAGTTTCCAAGGTCTTTGCCTGACAAATCGACCAAATTGTATACGAGTGAAGATATCACCTTATTCACTTTACAGGGGATGAACTTTGGAGCAAGCTTAGCGGTAAAATTTTTGGAGGCATCAGAAAGGACAAAGTTCCGTTTCCAAACCCTATCTCCAACTTTCAGATGTATATCTCGTCTTCTGAGGTTGTATCTACGAGCATTTATCTCGTAAGAATGCTTTAAACGTTTTCTAACTTCTTCATAAAGCTCAGGTAGTTGTTGTACCAGTTCAGAATTCAAGACCTTATCACCTATGGTGACGACGTTGTCAGCATTTTCCGAAATGAGACCATAAAATGATCCATCTGTAGGGACATTTCTGAAAAACACCAAAAATGAGGGACTATATTTCAAACATTCACTTTTAGCAAGTCTAATAGCCTGTGCAATTTGCTGAACATTTTGATCCCACGATTTATGATCACCATCAATAAATGATCTGATTGCAGTGACAATTGTTTTATTCACGCGTTCTGTTGGATTGATTTGGGGATGAAATCGGGCGTTATAGAAGATCTTTTGAACCTTATATTTACTCATTAGGTTTTTAAATTCTGCTGATACAAATTGTGGACCATTATCCACTGCAAAAATTTGGGGTACACCGAAAATTAAGAAAATTTGAAATTCTATAAATTTCACAATAGCTTTACTGTTAGCCTTAGAAAGTGGATGAACAAAAACAAATTTTGTAAACCAATCGGTAACGACCAATAGATACTGATTACCAGTCTTTGAGCGGGTATAGGGTCCCAATAAATCAGCACTCAAGAATTGAAAGGGAAAGTTGATATTCCGATACTTGCCCATCAAACCAGCCTGAGGCAGATTTCCTGGCTTACAAGAAGCACAAACCTTGCAGCTTCTCACATATTTGATTACAGAAGTTTTCATTTTGGGCCAGTAATATAAGTTGGAAATCCTGTTTAATGTCTTGTAGACACCAAAATGTCCTGCAGTAGGTTCATCATGGAATTCCTTCATAACTTCCATCCTGTGTGAGTAAGGTACGACTATTTTCCATTCCGGAGAATCGTCTATTAATCGGGACCTATGCAAAATAAGTTTGTAAAAGACATTATTGCTTGTTTTAAATTCGGGATAGAGATCTGGATTATCATTGACTTTAGTCAATAAATTTCGGTACCATGTATCGATCTTCATTCGGGAAAGATTCAACAGAGAAACCTGTTCTGTTCCTGTTGGTATGCGAGAAAGTGAGTCAGCCACAGTGTTCAGAGATCCACTCCGATGGACGACCTTAAAACGATACGAAGACAATCGCATAATCCACCTAGAGATACGTTGATTTGGATTTTTCATCGAATTAAGCCAGACAAGCGAAGAATGATCCGTTATCACGGTGAACTCAGTACCTTCGATATATGGTCTGAACTTTTCAATCGAAAGCACTATAGCCAGCAATTCCTTCTCAGTGGTAGAATAGTTGCGCTGACTTTTATTCAAAACCTTACTGAAATATGCAACTGGATGTTCGAATCCATCCTCTTCCTGAAACAGAACTGCTCCGACACCATTGTCACTAGCATCGCAAGCAAGACGAAAAGGTTTAGAAAAATCTGGACTTGCCAGTATGGGAGCTGATGTCAATAGCGACTTTATTTTATGGAAAGCTTCGTTTGCCTCATCTGTCCAGACAATAGGTTGTCCCTTTTTCCTACCCTTCAATAAATCAGTAATTGGACTACACAATGATGCAAAATCTCTGAGAAACCTACGATAGTATCCAATTAAGCCTAACAATCGCCTTATTTGAGTGGAATTTTTGGGAGTTGGATAGTCCAAAATATCTTGAACCTTGGATGGGTCCGTTCTTAGACCATTAGCATCGACGACAAATCCCAAAAATTTTAACGAAGGTCTACAAAAATGGCATTTCTCGAAATTTACTGTCAAATTAGCATCCTTGAGACAATGAAATAACTTTCTGAGGACCGCAATATGCATTTCAAAGGTGGGTGTACAAACAATAATGTCATCTATATAATAGAAAACGAAAGGTTCTAACGAGGGACCAATAGCCATATCCATGAGCCTCACCATTGCTTGACTAGCAGAATTCAAACCGAACGGTAATACATTAAAACAGAAAAGGCCTCTGCTTGGAATAGCAAATGTCGTTTTAATTTTAGATTTTTCATCTAAAGGAATCTGAAAAAATGCTTGTTTTAAATCAATAGAACTGAGATAGGAGGCATCACGAACTTTACTTATTATAGAATCAATAGGTGTCATTGGATAACTATCAGGCAGAGTGATAGAATTCAACTTCCGAGCATCAAACACAACCCTATACGTACCATCCTTTTTAGGAACTAGCCAAAGCGGAGACAACCAAGGACTACAACCGGTGACAGGTTTGATGATGTTGTGCTCCAACATCTTGTCAATTTCCTCATTTAGAATTTTCTGCATTGCAGGAGAGAGAGGATACTGTCTCTGTCTAATAGGTCTGGCATCACCAGTATCGATATGATGTTTGTGTAGGTGCGTCCTACCCAACTTATCAGAGGGTGCGATTTGCCTGAAAAGATCAACAATAAAGTCGAGTTCGAATTTTTGGGAATCTGATAAGGAATCAGATCCAAGTAAGGCTCGAACCACGGCAACAGAGTTTTCTGAAAATAAGGAGGAAGAATTATAGGTAAAATCCTTGAAATTCAGGCTCAAGTTGAATGCACGAAAGAAATCCATGCCCAAAATCAAATCATGGGTGATTGAAGGGACGACAAGTACCTTGAGAACCTTGGTCACATCATTTAAAGTGATAGGAAGGTCGACATAGCCCAGAGTATTCTGAGACTTACCATCAGCCGTAGTTAGATTAACCGATATGTCATAGTGGAGGCACAAATTTAATTTCCGAAGGAGATGAATTGACGAGGAACCTAATATTGTAACGTTGCTCCCACTATCTACTAAGGACGAAATGGATTCATCTCCAACCTGCACTGTTAGGTAAGGACGATTGTCCATCTGATGAAGTTCTAGTAGAGGACTAGCCTCCTTAAAAGTACAATTATTTTCTTTAAATTCATTAGATTCATAATGAGGTAAACTATGTAAGCTATGGCACGAATCGGAGTTACCGGAAGACAAAGGAACTGAAGAAGTCAATTCTTCCTCTGGCTCGATTTCCCCTTTCCTTTCTGAGCAGGCTTTGAACCGGAAGGACCTCCAATACCTGCGTGATTGTGGACCTTTTTCGCGTTTTTTGAACATAGCGAACAATTAGATTTTATGACGTTTTTTTGACCGCAACCGAAACAAAATCTTGACCTTGGTTTCCGACACTCATTATAACGATGATTTTCTTCGCCACAGTTCCAACATTTTACACCAGATTGAGTTTCCGACACCTGCAACTCGCTTAGCTGTTTAACAGAAACACTCAAGCATAGAGCGTCCTCTACCCTTCTACAAAGAGCTGTCAACTGAGACACCGAATCAATATCCTGTAATACGAGAGCTTTAACATAATCAGGAAGTAAATTATTTCTTATAATATTAACCATTTCTATTTCCGGGGGACAATTATTCAACCTATAGAACTGAGCTTCCATGAACGTGATATACATGGCGACAGACTCCCGAGAATTCTGTTTACGAGACTTAATTTCATTCAAGAGAACAGAATCGTAATTACTGTGCAGGAATGTAGACTTCAGCGCATCCACCAATTCATTCCAGTTCTTGAAACGATTTTTAATGTGGTTGTTATGCCACCAAGTCCATGCATCGTTTTCGAACAAATCTTCAGCCGATTCAAACAGATCCGAATCTACACAACCCCTAGAAATTTTGAGAGACTGAACCAACTCTAAAAATGGAATTAACGGTTCTTTGCCGGAGAATTTCTTTAAACCCCACTTATAAACAGGAATCGATTTAGAATGGTTTCCCACATTAACAGAAGAAGAAGCGTTGTGCGCACCTGAACATTTTATTGGTGTGGAAGTAGTTAGAACGACAGCCTCAGGAGCTGATACTACTTCGGCTATATCAGATTCTAGCATAAGAACCTCCTTATACAGAGCCTGCCTGATAGAAGACTGACTATCTCCAGTGACAGACAATCTTTGAATTCTACCAGTCACATGTGTCAACCTAGTGAGAATTCGTCTATGATCTATTTGGGCAGAATTTGAGTCGAATTTAGCGCAAACTCCCTTTAGATCTGCCAAACTCTCTTTGATACCTTGTACGTTTTCCTCGAATGAAAAAGGATCAATCAAGGTAGTGAAACTACGATCAGAGGATTCCTGGCATAATAATCCCCTTAAAATCTTTCGTTTCTCATCCACTGATGATGGAACTTCGATTCCTCGTATAGCAACTTCGTAAGCAAGTTCACCTTGTTTGAGAAAATTCGGATTGATCGACATTATAGATCAAGATATTGAAAAAAAAAGATAAAGTTAGTGATGAGGTAAAAAAAGTGAATATAAAAAAAAACCCGATAAATGATTGCCCAGAGAATGATACCCAGAATTATCCTAACGACCCGAAACGAGAAAGATGATCGACTCTCAATTGAAAGTCACCTCCACCAGAAAAACACAGAGATCCAATTTCAAATGGTCAAAAGGACCTTACTGCCCCACGTTGGGCGCCAAATTTATGTGTAACGTTTTATTACCACTAGGTATACCCAGCTCAGTCAGTTCTTGGGTCGTTGTTCAGATCTCTGAATTTCCCATGATGAAAGCAACACAAAATTAAGTCGAGCAGATTCCTCGTTTATTTAACATACACAAGTATTTCACAAATATTTTCTGGTACCAGAGACGAAACGAACACGAATAAATTTTACAGATTTTATAACTAACCTAAATTTTAAATTATACAAATAAAATTTATTTACAAAATTTTCGAAGAGCTACTTCCCTGTAGGTCTTCCTTCCACCCTGAGATCTGGGAAGAACTGAGTTGTAGATAGTTCTCAAGAGGAGTCCAAATCTTCGTCTAGCAATTTTTACAGCTATGAATCAGGTTTTGTCACCTTCAGTTGATCAAAAACTTCCAGTTGGTAATTCAAACCAAAAACAAGGTGGCAAATTAAAAGATACCACAAAAAACCTTTTTTGAGGGTTTTTGAACACGTTAGCGAAAAATAAGGAAAGATAATCAAATTTCCAGCGAAATCAATCTCAGCGAAAATATCGATACTCCATATATCATTCAAGAAATCCAGAACGAAAAAAGAAAGGAAAGTGTTCGTCGCATCGGTTTACATATGCCGGTTCGTAGATATGCGCATTGCTTATCAAGGTATCGACAACAAACAATAACATTGTAGCACGCTACAATTTTACGAAGGTATAATTCGTGAATGGGTAGAATCCGCCCAATGATTCCGTGGATATATTCGTTCAAATTTTTATATTCCCAATATTTCTCAAAAAAAACGCAGAAAATATCGAATTTAAATCCAATACTTGAAGTGTTTGACTCCCTGATGATGAACTCGTTATCCATAACGATGTTTGGCTGTTCGGCCGTCCGTAAACACGATTATTCTCCAAACGGAAAATCTAGAGCCCTGAAAAGTTGCAGGGTAGATTCAGAGCCTAAATATCTCGACTAAGTTTGTTTATAGGCATAATCAGTCGGGAAGTTACAGTGTTATTGACGTGAGCATAATTATATATTTTTGTCCCATAACTTCTAGAATGGACAGCTTCGTGCCAAGTTTCGTGATGACCGTTTAATCAGGACATAAAAAAAACAATATTCATTTCTATTTTTCCCATCATATAACTAATGATCTCATTCAATTAATATTTATAGTATTTGAAGGTAGAGATTGGTCATCTGCCATAAATGACTTAAATCACTAATCCGGAGTTCACTTAATGCTCAAGAAATATATTTTTTCTTGAATATTTTAATTTTGCGATACTCTCGGAATTCCTCACGAACCTGCACGCAATCAGACTACATCGAAAAATTCAAAATATCATTTCAATCAGATCATTGGGTTCGAAATCATAGAGAAAAAAAATTAATGGAATTTTAAATCTGAACCAGAATGTGTGACATACGAATACGAAAATTCAATGAGTATAATCCACGTGACTTCACGTCAGTAGATTTCTTGAGATTTTCTAACACTCTTCAGAATGGAATTCTAATATCTCCATGATCGAGATAGGATACGAAATATTCTATCTCGATGTTTCCAACTGAACGCTTACGCTTTGACACTTACTTTCATATCATAGTAGCACAAAACTGAACGTAAACACATATATCACGAATGTGTCGAATGAGGATCCTTGTATTACTTGTCGAATGTCTCCAAACACCAGAAACAACCGATATATTAGTTCTCTTTGTCTACTCCCATCACGCAGTAGCCCGACATTTTCCTATTTCGACAAGTCCATGAAGGGCTTAGTGCTTAGTAATTCCGAAAAGTGCTTCGAAGCCCTGCGGTGCTCGGGAGCACTTTGCGGTGCTCGGGAGTACTTTGGTACTTGGGAGCACTTTGCGGTGCTCGGGAGCACTTTTTCGAATTACTAAGCACTAAGCCTTCTCAAAAAATTCTCGAAGCACCAAGCACTAAGCACTGGCTTAATAAAGTGCTTGCGAGCCCAGTGCTTAGGAGCACAAAAGTGCTTCGAGTGCTTTCACGAGCACTAAGCACAAGGCTTTGGCACAGCTCTGGCCTGGGTACTTAAGGCTCCGATTGAGCACATATACACTTTTGGAAAACCCATAGGTTACATTCAATTCCTAAATATTGTCAAAAATCATTAATTTTAATTTCTGAATTCATGAAAGCTCTCACTTTCTCGTATTTTCAGACGAACCCATGTTCACATCCTATAATCTTCATGAAAGACGTAGAGGCGCAACATATTGTTGCTCTTATGGAATTCATGTACGCAGGCGAAGTGAACGTAGCTCAAGCGAATTTGTCAGCATTCTTAAAAACCGCAGAATCCTTAAAAATTAGAGGACTGACAGACACAAATACTTCCTACGATAATGAGCCATCTAAAGAAGACGACACATTGTATCTCAATCCAAAACCTTCGAAGCATGCGTCAAGTAGACAGAAGTGCGACAAACCACATATATCGTCATCCAGTACTGTAACGTCTAGTCAAGATATACCAAAAGAACTATCACCTAGTCCTAGTCCACCGCCAAAGAGGCAATGCAAGTCGGAATCTGAAGAATCCCGCTTGAGAACGACGAATGAAGATTCAATGAGCGGTGTTAATCCGTTTGCCATACAGACTGAAATGCGAAGTCAATTAGAGTTAAGTAAGTCTCCATTACAACCAAAGATAGAACTTCCTGATTATTCCAGTGATGATGAGACCAGGGAAGATATCTCGAATTATTATGGTGGATCAGAACTCACCGAACTACCAGGTAAGTAGAACGATACCTAGGGCTAAAAGGGGTTTTTAGGTTTTTTATATAGGGACCAATAAGATGTCTACTTCGCTGTAAATTTAGTCATTCAAGAAAATGATCTTCTCAAAGTAAATTGTGAATTTTTTTTTACTTTTTTCGCTCCAATAATTTGAACTCAGTTTGTTCTGATTTGTTTCATTTGAATGAGTTCCATATCATCAGTTATATTTGAGTTATTAACTATCTTGTGTTTTACACACAACGCCATCTATGGAAACCAATGCGTTACTGAGGTAACACCTTCGTATTAGCAGTGTACAGACCGCCTCCTTCTAAAGAGAGGAAATTATGCGGTAACATAGTCTTGGATTAATAAAAATATGGTCGTAAATCAGATGTGACAAGGGTGCCGTTGCTTTCATTCAATATAGAGGGCAAGCCGACAAATGTATTTTCTTCCTTACAATAATAACTGACTTAATACATTGCGGATTCCCATCCGCTGGTTCTAAGGAAATACAATGGTTTTTAAGAGATGACTAATATCTTCGCAGGACGAAATGCTCCACATACAAAGAAATCATGCCCTTGGGATTTAAAATCCAATGCTTAGGTTCGAATCGTTTGTTCAGCCATAAGATACATTCGCAGATTCAAATTCGGTTTCGTCGAAATTAATTTGTCTCATTACTTTTCAGGAACCTGTATAAGATAATAATCTTAATATTAAAAGCCTTATATTGAATCACATTACACTCGAATTTTTACACGATTCATCAAGGAGGTCTCTAATTCAGCTCATAGAATTCATTCGAAAAAAATTTATTGAAACAGAAAATTAGTTTTATCTCATATACCTACTCACAGAGTCAGATCGAAATTCACATATTCTAATGATTTACAACGTCATTATGGGGACGGAATGAATTCCGAAAAGGTATGCTTCTCTTACTATTAGCAATTTCAATACTGAGAAAATGCATTTAATTCAGTTCATGAATCAACGTCGAATAATCGAATTAAAATACATATTACAGCAGATAGTCGACATGAAAATATGAAACACATTTCCAAGATATAAATGTCATTTCAATTCGCATTGTTGAATTTTTTTGTAACTTCAATGAATTTTCCGCGCAGAAATCTGATTTATTCAAATTTTTCGAATCGCAAAATTTGTTTATCGGTCTACAAAACGACAGAAGTACCTCTTTATGTAATCACAATTAATCGCAGTAAATCACAATTTGAATTATTTCTTCAGTTCCTTATTATTTAGGAATTAAGGTCCCTTCTTCTATAAAAAAATTAGTGAGCCACCGAAATCTGATTTCTAGGTAGCCGAAACCGAATTTCGACTTCTCGTATTGGTTAGGCCTCTTTCATAAGGTAGGTCGTGTTACTCACTGAACTTTGCAATTTTAAGAATTATAAGGGTCATTTGGGTTCTACAAACCTCGATTCGTTGTACTTTCAAGATTATTTCCTTACTGAGGTAGTTCTCTGAGCTCGTTCACATATTGTAACGTTTAGAATAATTTAACTTTTTATTCACAGCTATTTACACTAAAAACAAATAACTCAACTACTAATTCTATCATTGTATAAATTTATACAATGATTCTATCAAAGTCTATGCACAATTTATTTCCGCACTATTTATTTTCCCTGGTCACTTTCCGCGATAACTTCTACGAGAACTCCGCTGAATGACTCCCTGTTCTGCTCCGCGCCCGTCCTTATAAATTTCGTGGAACTACTAGCGGTTGCTAGAATTTACTCAGAAGGTTCACCTGGCAAAAGCTGCATAGACGCAGGGAGAAAAGAATATTAGTTCTAGTCCGTAGATTTCTAGAACAGTCTCGCACAGACAGGCCCGTACTTGTCACAATATTACAGGTTAACTCTTTCAGGCATAGACTTTTTCAAAATAAACTAACCCTAGTGGTACAGATGAAAATTTTGTTGAATTTGTTTACTTTCATTCGTTTTAAGTGAATATTATCCATCAATAATGACAATTGATATGTTAAAAATAACTTTTATTCCTTTTTTTAAATGACCTGGTTTTCTATAGGTACCACTATGCATCTCTGAGCATGGATCGCAAAATTTCAAAAGTAGGTGTCTTCACTCGAACCTCTCTCGGATGATTCACTGTCTTTCTGCTGTGAATCTCAAATTTATAGCAACTAATTAGCCAAAAGAGAAACTTTTTGACCAAGTTTGATTGATTTTTTTGGGGCATTGCATCAGTTATGAATGACCTTTAAATTTAAATATCGTAGCGTTGATAGCCTCGATTCTGACGGTTTTATTGATCTGATCTGCCTATCAAAATGTCCGGGTAGTTTCTTGAAACTAGATGTGATCTGGTAATACTTGTCAAGAGGATCCGGACTTTTTGATTTTTAAGGAAATTCTGAATTATTTTGGTGCATCTTGAGCTACTCTAACACGAGCCTCTCTAGGAATCTCCGTTTCGGTATAATTACAAACGAACTTTTCGGATTCATTTAATGCAATAGTCTTTTAAGTTTACGCTTATTGAGTATTTTCATCCTTTGGAAAGAGTACTCAAATGTTTTCTCTGTAAACTGTCCACCTGTCTTGTATAGGGTTGTTCTTCCAGTTGTAATGAATATATCTGCCTCAAATTATTTTTAATATGGTTGAGATAAGTCTTCCATTTTCTGCACTGTAATGAAAATAGTGCAAACTTTTTGTTAAGATTCTTGAACTGCTTGCACCTCCGACATACATTATCACCATAGCTCATCTTGCCCTCATCAAATAGTCCCCTTGGTTGTATAGATTCTGCAGTATTCACGTCCATCTTTAAATAAATGTATACATTTTTGTACGGAGTTGGGCAGATGGACCACAGATCAGTTATTATTTTGCCAATGTTGTATTCCCCTTATCTGATATGCCTATCAAAATGTCTGGGTTATCTCTAATAAAACTATATGTGATCTTGTAATACTTCTCTAGATGATCCCGACTTCTTGTTTTTTCCATGAAATTCTTAATTATTCTAGAGCATCTGGATCAAATACCATGTGAAGCAGGGTTCAGATGAGTGTAATGAGAACAGCGAATGCAATAAATCACGGGGAGTTTTATGGTTCGAGGCAGCGCTCTTTCTGCTCTTTCAGGACTCGGTTTTCAAACTCGAACGATGCATTTGAATTTATTATTCGAGGCTGAGTTCGAGTGCCGTCCACGTTATTTGCCGAGTCGTTAATCAAATTTCATTGTTTTCACTGTTCGGATTACACTCATCTGCACCCGGCTTTAAATGAATCCGAAAAGTTTCTTTTTAATCATACCGAAACGGAGATAGCTAGAGAGGCTCGTGTTATACTAGGTATGGTACCAAGGCATGGCATAACACCGGAAAACATTCCAATACCACAGCTCATTAAGGATGTCGAAAGTTTTGTACATGTAGAACCAGTAGGGGAAAACGAGAAAAAATCATAACTGATCTATTGTCAATCTGTCCAACTTCCTACGAAAATTCATACATTTATTTAAACATGTACATGAGCACTGTAGAATTACTGATGACATGGAACTCATTCCCAAGGAACAAATATGAACGAACTGAATACACATTACTGTTGCGAGAAAAATTGAAAAAACAATAAGAGCAGTGGAAAGTTTTGACTAATTTCAAGTTTCATTAAAAACGAGAGTGAATTACTCTGAAACCAAATACTATAGAGAAGTAACTCGACCAGAACAAATTGGTTTCCGAAATAATTGCATTAAATTTATTCGAAACCAGAAAGTTTGGCTGTTGAGTATCAAGTTAACACTAAATGTTATGAATGTAAATAAGAACATTTACTGAAGATATCGATATTTTTTCAACAGAACAAATTGGAATTAATTATGTAGCTATTACTGGTATTTAAATTTTTCCGTTGGTGCGGAGTGTGACGGCAGCACCAAATCATAGAAATGCAAATAACTTAAAATTTATGATAGTGCAAATATTTTATACGGAACAAATAGGTTATCAAATGATGAACTCGGTCTCAAAATTTGTTTTAGCAAGTTTTCGCTTACTTCACGCGGCTAGTGAGATATAGCATCAGGGTACAGGGGTCCGAGGATTTGAGCAAATAGGTGCCTAGAACAGCCCGACGTTCCGAAAGTTAGGGATAAAAGGGGTAGAGAGAATATCGGGAATGACACTAAACAAACAGATAAAAAGCCATTATCAAAATAAATAAAAAATTAAACCAGGACAGGAATTGGTAGAGCGACAACGTATATGTTAAACGTCACACACAATGTGCACACTAGTAATGGGAGAAAATTCACATGACTAACCTATCTTAACTATATAAGGCCCTGTTAAATATTCTACTGCTATCTTACAAGCAATAATTGAAGTGAACTTATTTTGGGCCAAAGGCAGATCTTACAAAATATTCAATGACGTTTACTCAAACATATGTAGCGACCCTTTCTGATTGCAACGTAGAATCGTGAAATTGGAATTTCGCCGCTTGTGGTAATATCCCTCATTGTGGTGGAATCTGAACGTACTTCTTCAGGTACGATGTTGATGCATGAACAAAAGTCAATCTTCATTTTTATTGGGTAGAGACTCAGCATTATTGGAGAGCGTCCAGCGTCGGGAAACTCGTCTACCCTACGGCATCTTGCGCCCGAGTTATGGTGAAAGACTCTCTACCATGAATTTGTCCCTGTTTAGTGACAGGAGGCTACGTGGTGATCTCATCATAACATACTGTGCTCTCCCCAACTTTTCTGGAGTCGACCTCAGTGGTCTTTTCAAGTTAAACCTGGACGACCGTCTGCGTGGTCACGCTTACAAGCTGAGGAAGGAGAGGTTCAAAACACTGCAAAAACAGTTCTTTATCACAAAACGTGTGTTTTCCATTTGAAACTCTTTACCCTCGTCGGTGGTGGACTCAGTTTCTGCGAACGCTTTTAAAAATGGCTATGATGCCTGGTTTCGTCGTGACTGAGAGCTACTTGTACGTTTTTTGAATTTTCGGTGTATTATTTTTTTTGTATTTTTTTTTTGTAAGTTTATAGGCTTTGCCTCAACTGTTTACCATTATATAATAATAATAATTGATAAAACGGATCTCGAAAAATTGCACTTGTTTATTTTAACGAAATATTTACCTGTCGGCATCTCTACGCTATATGCTAATATTCAACACCTTATTAAAACTGACAGTAAAGCAGAAAAAGTGGTCAATATTTTCCACAAAATGTTTGGTTTAGACGAAATGGGACCATGGCTCATACAGCTCAAAGCTCGGGATTTTTCGGAAGAATCTTTCAAGGGTAAGGCCATTTTGTAGTTCGGCGATACAGCATGAATCCCTAGGTCACCAGATCTAACTTTCTGTTACTATTTCCCTTAAAGCCACCTGGATGGTAGAGTTTATGGTGGCAAGCCTGAAAAAGTTGTAGAGCTGAAAACTTTGCCACGTCTATTCATGCGGGGGCGTGAGAACAATTTAGGTTTCTGTATTCAGCAAGGTGTTCTGCATATGAACGATGTGATTTTCCTCCTTTAAAATGGCATAAATGGAGCTTTTTTGGTGAAAATAGTACTATGCTTATTTTAAAATAGTCCTATTTCTATGGCAGACTGTAAAATTGCATTTCGTTTGTTGAATACAGAATGGATTTGTTTTCGAAGGCTGATCACCCTGGGCCAAAGCAACTGTGATGCCTTCATCCATTTTCCGTAGCTTGATTCTACAGTTATAAACGTGCAGCCCTTTAATTCTCTTCAGTTGACTTTGGACGCAATATGGCGAGTGAATTCTTTCCTTTTGGAGGCGATGAGGTTCGTGCCTCTGTTTCTAGGCCCATTTATCGACCTTTTGCCATTCACAATGAAGAAGTCGTTGCTTATTCATCCAACTGTACTTCAGAGCAAAGGTTTCTGGACTAGTTGCTTGACGATCTGGAGTACCGTGGCTGCCTTCCAAGGGAGCTGTGGGACATTGAAAAACCTCCATAATGCATTCAACTAATCACGGTCTTTCGAACAATGACTTGAGATAGAGTGCCATGGAATTATTTCATTCGAAAATGATGCCTCGACTCCCAAAATTATGCGAATATATTTGATTTCCCCAAGTTTAATTGATTGAACATCTACTATCTTACCGTAGGGAACTATACTTTCATCTGCACTGACAATATAGTTCCGTAGCTATTGCTAGCAATGACATCATTGTTTGGGCACAGAATAGAGAAGTATTAATACTTCTCCATTCTGTGGTTTGGCAGTAGTGGTACTTTTTGTATTGCTTCTAATACCAAATACCAAAAGTTTCTTTGAAAGATCCCGTAGATTATGGTTATAAAGGTGTTTCGTAAGAGCGAAATAATCAGAATTTCCTCGAAAGTTTCTAGTCAATTAATGAATGTGGTTTTTTCAGGGGGTACAGAAATAATACCACAAACATCAAATTTCAGCTTTAAAGGAACAACATCCGAATTGACCCTTCAAAGTAAGTATGAAAGCTTGGAATGTAATTGCTTCAGTAAGATTGAATTAGGCAAAACTTAGATTTTGAAGAATTGGCTTTTGCAATTCCACTTTCACTTCAATCTTTCGATACTGGTTAACATTGCGATATAATACTGATCCAATGAAACATTCAGCCGAAATGAATAACTTAGTCTAACAGGCACTTGAACCTAAAGCGTGACAAGGTCATTATGAAAGGTTTTCCATTTTGTTTCAGTAGCTTCAATCATTCGTTTATATGAAAATAAAAAATATAGGAATTCGTTCATGGAGAAAAGAGAGGACTAGTAGTAATAAAATATCCACAAGGACGAATATCTGTCGCTAAATCAACAAATACTTCACCTTGATCAGAGCTAATCATTCAATCAACCAAAACATCTTCACCGAAGAAGCGAATCAATTCCTATCTTTGTTAGATTTAGGATTCGCAAGATGCTTCTGGGAGATGACGCGCTGTATATAGTTATACTGCAGTATTCCATCTGACAGGTTATAAGTATCTAGATTCCTATTCTGCCGTTTATATAAGGTAAGTTGGCCTGACAATCAGTAATAACTGTGAAACAGCTGTAACCATTCTTCTTGGACGCCGCTTCTTCAGTGTAGATGTTTTGGTTGATTGGATGATTAGCTCTGATCAAGGTGGAATAAGAAACATGTCATGAACGACAATTCGGGTGTATTAGTGAATATATGACACAAGGAAACCAAAATTGGAACATTTCTAGATCACAGAGGGTATACAGTCATTAAATTCCGATTTCACATAGTTATTGATGCTCATACAAATTCAAACATAAATATCAGGGGGAGTTCAAATGCGAACCCGATCTGTAAGTGGAGCCTATTCAATAGAATTTTCAGGTATAGTTTTACGACAGACATCACTATTATAGAAGATTATTGCACATAGCTCGTTCCATGCTTGCCCAAGCTTTTTTCTCCAGAAATGAAAAATTAACACTTGTTCAATCTCATACTTAAAAGGAATATCAGTCGCAAATTTGACAATTTTCGAAAGCGTTACTTATTAGGTCCCAAGAAATGGCACAACATCAACAAGGTTTGTCATTTCATCGTTAGACTGAAATTTCAACGTTGGCAAACATTTTGAATTTATCAGGGCTCGTAAATAGAGGAGTTCCGAAATGTCATCAATTTTGTCGTCCATATTGTGAAGTCATTGTTGGGTGCGCAATATGTGAATGATGCAAACAACACTATTTTATGAAAATTGGCACGCAGTCCCCGACATCAGTTTTCGACGATGTAGTACAGAAATAGGACTTCCCCTTCAAAAGTGTCCACTTTGACCCACACTGTACTGAGAAAGGACCTTATTGACAAATCAAAAAAAATTCTTGATGGTTGTCGGAATTTTTCGAAGATTTGAGAAACGTCAAACGTCTTTAGACGACTTCGGCCCAAGTTGCCAACCCACAATTTTCTTCACAAATTTACTATCAGTAGGAAACGGGAATTTCAGGACAAATTCGACATGATAAGGTTCGCGTTTTTTCTAAATATCCGTAAAAGTTGCCTCGGCTCCTCAAACAAGATAATTCCTTCCAAATATAGGTTATTGTTAGGCTGAAATTTAAGTTGGGATTCCTGATTTTATGTTAATAGTGTCAAGTTTATAAAGGATATGTTCCGCAAATCAACTTTGGTTATTTCGGTTGCCGGTTTTCCGTTCTGTAAATATGAAATATTCGGTTGGTTCCTGAAAAAACAGTTAATTACGGAGTTAGATTGATGAAAAAGCAATTTTTCTGTCACCAGAACATAGACATATTAAGTCTTTGCACCAGAACGACAATCAATATTTTATGGCAACAAATCCATAGTATAGAAAATCTTTATTTACCTTATGATCCATACACCATATCTAGTAATTTTTTCATTGTTAATTGTTTTCTCTTCTATGTTCTATGGATCATAAAGTAAATAAAGATTGTTCTATGCTATGGATATGTTACCTTAGAACATTAACTGTCATTCTGGTGACAGAAAGAACGTTTTTTCACCAATCATTTTCGGTAACCAACCTTTTTTCAGGGACCAACCGAATATTTCATATTTATGGAATGGAAAACTGGCAACCGAAATAACCAAGTTGATTTGCGGAACATATCCTATATGAATTTGACACTATTAACATGAAAGCAGGAATCCCAACTTAAATTTCAGCCAATCAGAGATGGTCTTAACAAAACCCTATATTTGGAAGGAATTATCTTGTTTCGGGAGCCGAGGCATCTTTTACGGATATTTATAAATAACGCGAACCTTATCATGTCGAATTTGTCCTTAAATTCCCGTTCCCCAGTGATAGTAAGTTTGTGAAGAAAATTGTGGGTTGGCAACTATTAAATAAGAACTGTAAACCCTTCGTTCCTTGTAGGTTCTTTATCCACCCTCGGTCCGAGCCTTTAGCAATTTTCCTCTCTTTCTTTTCCAATATATAATAGTGGGTTGTACTTTGTTTGTTTGTTTACAGATTCTATTATTTACTCGGAAGCAATCGATTAATGAATATTTATTTCAATAGGAGTAGATGAAATTATATTTCCCATACAGATCCCATGAAATATGAATGATTATTCCTACTATTTTGGGGTTTTATAACAGAAAAAAATAAAATCAAAACAACTTCTAAACAGGCTTGCCAACGTTTGTATCTTCCCACCAGCCACCCCCTTACCACAGGCACTCACTGGTCTAGCTCACTTATCGCGTAACCCTCCTATCCATGAAACCTGTAATTGATCGAATATACGACTGTTTTGGTGTATTTGATATCGGGTTTTTATCAAAATTTTCATAATAGTGCATGCATTGTCAGGTCAAGAAACCTGGGATCAATAAATATAGTATTCTAGGCGTGCTTGCAACTATCTCTGTTAATTAATGACTTGGTTTGTTGCAGGCGCTGACTCTAGAAAGCTACATTCATTGGATCCCAGGCCCTGTGAGGAATGTGGACGTGTCTATAGCAACCTATCCAACCTAAGGCAACATATGAAACTTATACACTATCCAACCTATGTGAACTGCGATATATGCAACAAGTCATTCAAAACTGATCTCTATCTTCGAAGGCATATGATTGGTGCCCACAACAATGTACAGAACCGAAGTTTTCCAGATACGAAACCCCTGCTTTCCCTGAACAGAGTTAAGATGGAAGTGACAGGATTCCGTTGAGTTTACTAGGAGCTTGAAAAGAGTTTAATTTTTATATAATCGTATTTATATGATGAGCTATAATAGCGAATATAGTGCAAAATGTCGGAGAGAATAGTGAAATGGAAAAAGGAGGATTCGTTCTCCTTTTATTTATTCATACTCGTACATAAGTACTTCTTATTTATTCCATTGTTAGTCTCCATAATAAAAAACCTAACAAGACATTATTTTCATTTACCTTTCGAGAATTATGGTTGTGAGTTCAAAAAAATAAAACATATTGAAAATTATCGTTCGCTTATGTGGTAGCGATTTAATGGTTGGCTATCTATGAATTATCAACCAGCATTAAAATTCGGAAGACGATGAATTCTGAAGCTTTTAGTATATTTCCACGAATGTTGTTGCTCTCTGTGACACTCAACAAATGAGGTCCTGTTCGAGTTTTGATCAATGAAAGAACTAATCAATAATTTGAATGATTTCTGGTGGGGTAAAGATATAATCAATGAAACATTGAATGCCGATTCATGTCAAAAACATTTGACATGCAGACTTTCGAAGGGGAATATCTCTTCCGAAAATTTGTAGTGAAGATTTGGAATATAAATACTCCGCCTGAGCTCTATTATGAGTTATTAAATTATATTATATGTGTATTAGAACATATGCCTATCTGAAATGCTTTTTCCTCATTGATAAGAAAAATACGGTTTCAATAGAATTGGGAACAAGTAATTAGGTTGAGAATACCCATACACAGACTTATTACGTGTGAAAATAATTATTGAAAATTGAGAATGTGGAAAACAATGAATTATCAGATTTTGCAGGTATTTTTTATGAAGCTTCAAGCTTTCATTTCACAACCATGTTCTAGACTTCAACTTTTCGAAATCTCTATTTTCATGAATATTCGAAGAAGAAAAAATCGAATGTTGTACGGAATCATTGAAAGGATTTTACCCTCGCTATCAAGCTCCAAACATTCACCACTTATATCGACTCTCTAAACTTTTTCTTCCGAAAGAGGCACCTCAAACACCACTGCTTCCAATAGAAACTACATAACGACTTGATATTTGAAGAGTAGGTTTGGGGCTCAAATACCAAGGTCGGGTTGGTGAACGGCTGAAATCAGCCGAATCATTCCGTAAATATAACAATTCGAAATTTTATTATTCCTATATTTAAAAATATCTTCTTGATATCGTTGAGTTGTTGTACACTATTGATCAGAAGATCTTCGCGAAACAGCTTCCGGTGAGGTCAGTAACTGGATGGGTGATCGCGTAATAGTACTAGTAACCTTCGAAAGAAATATCACAGAAATTTGAGGTTCAAATGTACTAATGCACTAGTGCTCAAAACTTCCAAATTTCAATCCTTTGCTTGAAGTATCCACTAAATTGGTAAA